>CM071875.1:26208347-26224235 GCA_036759665.1 Gynandropsis gynandra
ATGTCCACACATATATACTACTTAATTGTCAAGAGTTATTATCGTTCGAACGGTACGTACATGGTACATATTATAATTTCAATCTTTATATATATATATATATATATTAAAATGTAAAGTAATTTTATTATTCAGGATATTTGACGAAGAAGTGCTTGGTACATATCCTCATCTAAATGCAAATGAACTCACAGACATGAAAGTTCAACATTATGGATTGTGGTTTAGAGACTACATATGTACTCGTATACACATCTATGTAAATTAATTGCATATAAGAGTATTAATTTGTTTTTATATACATACAGGTGAAATGTTTTAATGAATACGAGAATTCTAATGTTATTTGAAGATTAAATATAAATTGTTTTGTTTGTCTAAAAAAGTGAATACGAGAATTCTAATGTTATTTGAAGATTAACTATTGTTGTTTGAGATATAATTCACTTTGAAACCAGTACATTTGAAATGTGTTTACAAAAAATTTATATGATTGATAATCTTAGTCTTTTGCAGTATAAAAGAAATTAGAGAAAGGAAGAAAAGTATATTACATCCAAACACTCCATTGTCAAATGAAGCTATTTATACGAGAAATATGATATGAGTACATCTTCTTTGGTAATAGAAAAAGGGTTCGGATCTAAGTGGTCGGATTATTTAAAATACTCTTCTATGAATTCTTAAGAGTATACCATATAGTAAACTGGATCTAAGTGGTGGAAAATTATCAACTTTAACATTCTAAATGTCCTGGATGGTTATTTTGCAGAAACAAGAAGACTAACTAAAGTATGTATTGCAATAAATGTATCTAATAAAGTTTGATGTAAACCTTAGGAGTTTCATATTATACAGTTTGTTGAGTATATTTAAATTGGTTCAAACATGAATTTGTTCTTAAATTTTAAGAAGGTATATAATCTCGAAATGCAAACCAAATTATGGAAAAAAAGAAAAAAATTTACATGTAAAAATTTGTGTACCGCCAACATAGATGTTACCCCCAAAGAATAAACAAAAGGTTCATGTACAAAAATCCTAAAATCCATGAAGAAGAAAAGGACTTTGTCAAAAACCTTTGAAGATTTTATCAACAGATATCACAAACGCTATTTATGTTATTGAGTGAACTAACTAATAATAATGTGAATTGTGTTCTTTATTCTTATTTCTCACCCAATCTGTGAAAGAATGTACTAGTCAAGGCCATGATGCAATATAGTGGGCAAAAATCTGTGAAAGAATGTACTAGTCAAGGCCATGATGCAATATAGTGGGCAAAAATCAGAGATGGACGATAATGTGGCTTGGAAATATTATTTCAGTTGCTTTTGTTTTCAATTGTAACTAAAATGACTAGCTTTCATCTAGGGTATGTTTTTTAACCTACTGATGTGTCGCCTAGGGTCACTAGACATTTCATAAGAATACTGATCGTGTAGTCCCAGGATCACACACAAATACTAAGTAAGATTAACACAAATCATGTCACAAAAACTATGGTCATGAACATTAAAAAGTGAAGGTGTATCTAATATAAACAAGTAAAATAAACTACAATTACAATTATATACAAATGAGACAGTGTTTTTAAGTTCGAGAATCGTTCTCACATATATGATCTCGTGAAAGATTTCTGAAGTTGTAACTTTGTTTCAATCATCTTATTTAGATATACCTACTCTCGCAGTCAAGATCATATTTAAGTGTTTCAATCATTGATGTCTCCATGAAATGATCTACACACTAAACATACAATCAATATATTTAAATTCTCTAGAAGACTAAACCTCTATTCAAAACTTCGCTCATTGATGTCTCCATCTAGTGACCTACGTACTAAATGCATTATCATTTGATAGGATTATTCCTAAGCTGAATAACCTAATTATCAGCATGATCATTCATGTTTATCTAATGCATATGATGATATGATATTAGACCAACTTTCTATTATTAGATGGATAGAAATGGATTGAAACACATTAAAAATCCGATATCAGACTCTAGAATTTGTCTTCCTGAAAGCAGGATAACACAAGCCCCAGCTTCATATTGACTAAAAAACCTCAGACTCAACAAATGATGCTAAAAAACTTGTGATCCAGTGTTGATACGTCGGTGAAAAAAGTTTTAGTAGCTAAATCTCTAAAATTAGCAATAAAGATGATCTCAATAAATCAAAGCATAAGTAAAAGGTTATACAACGGGTTCTTTATTTATAAGGACCAAATAATAATATAAACTAAATAAAATAAAGCAACTTAATTAAACCCAAAACAAATGTTCGATCGAGTGGTGGAGCAACGGTTGAGCAATGACTATGCTTAATCGAGTCCTCCCTCACTCGGTCAAGTCGTGCCATGCTCGGATCAAGCAATCTAGTACTTTACATACTCTATATGTCTAGAGATATTGCTCAGATCGAGCGAATACTTGCTCGGGTTGAGCGCATCGTGCTTCATCTGTCCAAATGGTTTGCTTAGATCGAGTGCCTATGTCTCTCCTAGCTTCTTTCTCTTTCCGGCCTCGTCCACTTGTAGGTAGGTCACATAAGCTCTCATTTACGTCTATTGATGCCCTTGTAGTGCCTTTGCAAGTTTTTCCATCATGATTTAAGTGAACAAATTTTGCATTCTCTTATCTTTAGCTCTTGTGACCGGTCTTTGTGTTATCGGTGTCCCGAGTGGAGCCTTATCCTCATCATCCCCTATTGCTTCAAAAGGATTTGAATTCCAATCAGGATCATCATCTGCATTAGGACGAGCTCAGTCATAAATATTGAAGGTTGAACTAACATTGAACTCACCAGGTAACTTAATCTTGAAGGCGTTGTCATTGATGTGTTCGAGTACTTTGAATGGTCATTATCTGCACATGAGCTTAGGTTTACCTTTTTGGGGAAAACCTTCCTTGCGTATGTTGGATCCACACTAGATCACAGGTTGAAAGACCACCTTCATATGTCCCTTGTTTGTATGTTTGACATATTTCTTCATCTTTCTTTCAATATTGGCTCGTGCCTTCTCATGAATATGTTTAAAAAACTCGGCTCTTTTCTTGCCATCAAAGTTAGTAAACTTTGACAATGGTAAAGACTTAAACTAAGCGGCACTATGAACCGCCCTATTGTATACAAACTAGACATGGGGTAAACACTTTTCCCATATTTTAAGAATATTCTTGAGCAACACACATAACAATATCGACAAAGTCCTATTGACCATGTGCGTTTGTCCATCTGTTTGACAGTGATATGTAGTGGAGAACAAAATTTTGGTTCCTAACTTAGACCACAAAGTTTTCCAAAAGTAATTAAGGAGGTTTGGATCATAACGTTCCTCGCAGATCACAAAGTCAAAAGATTTTTGCTGATATGAATTAGAGTGGCTTAATTCTTGTTCGACCTCATCTCATCTGCCATGGGAATTTGGGGAACGCTAGGGATAAGCAGCTTGGAACCTTTTACACGATCTAGAGTGTTTTGTTATCAAAATCGGCTGGACTTTCTTCATATTTAACCCAAAGAAAAACCGGTTAATTGAGAAACACAACTTCCATGAATTTGAGCATTTACTTCAATATCGAATTAAGAGAAAATCATCTGTAAAATATACGAACTGGATCATAATATTTTTATATAATTTCATTTAATACGTCATATTTTTCGGTAGAATTACCAAATGTTTAATCATCATTGTGATGTAGAGTTGAAGAGATTTTTCGTTAATTGCCAAGTCGTTGTAGTCATCATCATATATATAGTTTGTGTATGTGATGAAGACACGAAAAATCGGACCATGGAATAGAAATAATCATACAAGGACCAATCACATAGTTTAGAGCTAATAAATTTAAAAGTTATTTATCAAAATGATCCAAAACAGTTCTTGCCCAAAAACGACCGTTGGAGTTCGAAATGAACAATTTTTTGTAACTTGTTTATGAGTAAGGTTGGCCAATCCGAAGTCTGCCCATTTAGAAGTAAGATTGAATTTTAATTTTTAGACCCGACATAAAACAAACCTATGCCTTGGTTTATTTTAGGCCTAAAAACTCGACGACAACGATACAACATGTGCTTTCATCATCAGTTTAGCTCCCACCCACTTACACTTTGCTTCTCCACTCATAGATTCTATCCATTATCAAGTATTGTCTCTTACATTTTCACCTATTTTTTTTTGTTTGTTTTTGTTTCGAATACGACGATAACAAGTTTTTTTTGTTGTAGATTCAACGACGAGTTGTTTTTTTTATTTTGGATTATGAACTATATTTTTGCCTAAGCGATACATGTGTTTGTGTGAATGTGTTCCTCATGATTTATATTTGATTCTTTAAACGAGAAATGACTTGTTGTTTTATCATGCAAATGTTCATTAATTCGGATAGAATATGACTTATGAATAATATATAATTTTGAACAACAATAATTTATTGCGGTGTTAGGTTTAAGTGAAAAATCTCTTAACAATCTAGGAATATGCCATTATAAGGCAAACAAAGATAACATGATCATTTATCGTATATAATATCATTTAGCAATCATTTAAGATTTTTGTCTTTGGTTTTGTTGTATGTAAAAAACTTATGAAGTAATATCAGACTACATCTATTTAACGACTAATGAAACTAATTATTGGTGTCAAGCCAAAAACATTTTCTCCATCATGACTGTAGAATTTATATATTATTTGGCGATATCCAACTAAATAATTTTGGCGAGGAATTTGTCCAAGGCTGCGAATTGTGTAAGGAATAAATCGATCGGTGAGGTCATATTGAGACAATAAATACAATATTTTGTATTCTAATAATTATAAAACCTTAAACAATTGAAATATATCAAGATTAAGTTTATAATTGTAAAAAAAACATGTTTAAAGTGGACACATTTCCATAAAGAACGTCGGGACAAACTCTATGATAGTGAATCGTCTTACAAAAGGTATTTCACCCAAAGCCTTTTGTAAAGATTTTTGGGGTCATATATGTATAATTGTAATGTATGACACCATTATATTATTAGTCAAAATTAAAATGATATTCGCAACAAAAAAAGATCATTTCCAACAGATATATCCGCTGAAAATGACTAAATCTCTGTTGAAAATGACATTTCCTAACGGATTTAGAGCCATTGGAAATCGATCGTTAAAAATACACATCCATTGTGATTTGCCACGGAATTGAAACATATAATATTCGTTGATACTTTCAACAGAGTGCAAAGGATATATCCATTGAAATATTGCAACAGATGCATGTTACCACAAATCAACCGAGGCACATTGACAGTTATCAACGGAGGCCCATTGACAATTATCAACGGATCCCCGTTGCAATACCCGTTGGAAATAAAATAGTGGGAATTTAAAATCATTCAACGGATACACGTTGGAAATTAAATTACGAAAATTGAAAACAATTAAATGATGCCCGTTGAAAATGTTAAACAATCCAACGGATGCCCATTGATAATCTGACGGAAAAATTAATAATTTAAAAAATGTAAAAAAAAGTTATTTTAGATAAAATTTATACAAATTAAAAAACTAATTTACTACATGTCAACTAAACTGGTACCGTCATCTTCATCCTCGTGCTCAACGCCTCGTGAAGGGGTTGCATCGGAGTCGATAATCGTTTCTTGTCTCAGCATTGTTGCCTCCGTCGGTGGTGGTGGCTATACGCTCGACCGGTAAAAACCTCGATGATACTCTCCATGTGATGCATTTGTGATCGCGTATCTCGAAGCTCAGATTGCATTTCTTGAAGAGCATCTTGCGTTGTTCAAAGTGTATTTTCGAGTTGCTCGATGCATTGTTCTTGCTTGTAAGTCTCTTGGACCACCGGAGTCTTGTCGTGGCTTCCTCGATGATATCATTTTGTAGCAAAACTACACCGTATAGACCTCCCTTATATGGTCTAAAAGATTACAATATAAGACACATTAAAGTTAGTATATCGTTAGAAACTATGTTATGTAATGAAAGAATTATTATAAAAATAATCTTATTATATACCTTTAAATAAATTTTGTCTTTTTGTAAAGGACTAAGATTGTCTGGAGAACCGATGGCTTGTGATTGTTGTGTGATCTTTTCTATCATAGTTTTCAGTGTCCATTTCGCCCAAGGGTCGATCAGCTCAGGTTCATCCGCCTCTTCCCCGATGACAGATTCCTTCTTGTTGTGGGTCTGTACAACCGGCTCAAGAAGAGTCGGTTCTCTTCTCATCCTTTTTATATATGTAACATTATAGTAATATGATTAGTTAACAATTTTATATAAAAATAAATTTAAAATATTAATATAAATATATTTTACCAATTCTTTTTTTGGAAATGCTTTGGTCCCGAGGTATGGCGATGCAGATAATTCTCAGGAAATTTCTCGCCGTACCGACATTTTTTGGCTTTCTCGCTTTTGACCTTGAAGTCCTCTGACTCCCAATGTTTGACGAGTTTGTTGAATACCTCATCCATTGCCCATGTCGGTTTGGCATTTTTCTTGTAATAGTTGCGCTTGACATTGTTCATCATTAAGCGCAACCGAGCTTGAATATCGTGCATCCAAGCGGTATAGATGCACGATGTATCTTTCTTCCGCCATCTATATGTGCATTACAAAATTAAATTTCAAGAAATTAATTTATGAATAAAAGTATATAGTAATTTTAAACTATATTTTATACTGAATATACTTATGATAAATGTACACCACCATCGATGGCGTATAACTTCTAGCTTCACCTGCTAAGAGTAACATAGTTGATTTTGTAACCAATGATGTTGTTGTTCGTGTGTACAAGAACATCATCCACATCAAACCCACAAGTGTAAACCAAAAAAATAGATAATATGTATAATTAATTGCAATATCAATAGTTCTAAATAATATCTTACAATAACATCCCGTCAGGATGTTCAATATCAATAATAGGGATAGAGTGACGCTCATCAAATATCAAGGAATCAATATCCACCACATCATCTTCATCATCAGATATTGGTGGTGTCAATATAGGTGCAAGAGACGTATATTGTGGCAGTGGAGGTGGTGGAGGGGCTTCTGTGGAACCTGCAACATTTCGCTATAACCAACAAATCATCAAGCTCTCATTATTTTTAAGTGTTTAGAAATTAGTTTTGAGATAAATTATTTTTTTGGTTTTGAGATTGTGTTGAAAATAAACTATTCAATGGTTAAAAACGGAATTTTCTAACGGGTATCCGTTGGAAATTGCAACGGTCACCCATTGAAAATAACTTCACCTCAATGGACGTAATTAAGTGACATGACTGTTGGTTTTCAAACATAATCCGTTGAAATTTAAAATGGATGCACATTAGAAAAGTGTGTTCCCGAGGCAACGAACTACATAAATGATTGTGCGTATTCTTTTCAACAGGCATCGGTTGAAAATTTGAACGGATGCACGTTGGAACACTATATCGATGCACTAACCATAGCATGGCCATGATGACAATGTTCAACGGGAATCCGTTGCAAGCTACCAATGGTCATATGTTGTCAGATACCAAAGGTCATCTGTTGGCATATTAAATCGTTGCAACGAGCATATGCGTGTATTATCAACGAATACCCATTATAAATCCCTAAACCCTTGGAATTTTTCTAAGTATCAAACAAAATTAAATGGTCAACGGGTTTCCATTACGATTTCAAATGGATGTCTTTTGAAAGTTGAATATATGATGTAAATTGTTTTACAAAAGTTTGGTATTACAATTACACAATTCAAATTTCTTCTTTGGTTGATCCTTCGACAGGCGAGTCTTCCTTTAATTTTTCATTTAATCCATCGCCATATTCATCTTCGGCATCTTCGGGTTTAATGTCTTCATAACCCCGGATGTATTCTGCATCTATGTCAGTTCTGGCGAGAATATCCTCCCGAATGTCTTATTAATTAATCGTATGGGTTCAAGGTGATCGGTTTGCAACGAATCTTCATTTTCGTCTGTGCTTATAACTCCGTGCGGTTTGATCCTAGCTACGGCCCACCACTTCTCTCTTCGACATTTCAATATTGTTGGATAGTACACATAACATATTTGATCTACTATGATGAATGGATTATACTTTTCATAGTGTCTTGTCGGGTTGATGTCAATCCTCCCCATCAATGTTTTCGTGTACCACGTCCTACGGTTGGGTCAAACGACTAACACTTAAAAAGCATTACCTTCAATCCAACCAAACCAAGATAATCCACATGTAGGATTTGGTGCAAAATACCGTAGAAATTATCACCCTCTATTTCACTATTAACACAAACGCTGTAATTATACGTGCTTCTATATTTTCTATGTTCGTAAGTGCGGAATGTGTATTACGAGTAAACCAAATTAGCCAACATAATACATTTCTTGCATGAACATTAGCCAAATCTCTTAACTACGTAGGATGTCTCTCATCGGAACCTTTGACTTATATAAGATAAAAATGAATAAATACTTATAACATAACGTTGTTTACGTGTATATATAAATACAAATATAAGTTTTCTTACAAAATCTCTCAACCACGAGCCATAATGTTGAACTTTCATTTTCGTGAGTTCATTTGGATTTAGATGAGAATATGTACCCATTACTTCTTCATCAAATATCATTCAATGAAAGTATGTTACCACATATATAAAAAAGTATATATTTGTAATTTAAAAAATCAATTGTCATCGCTTTGTACATTTCGTAAGGTAATAGCTCTTGAAAATTTAGTAATATATATGTGGACGTGATTATACTCATCTGGTGTTAGCCAATTGATAACACGCAAAGTGTATCAATTTTAGGTTAGGTAATAGTGTCATTTTCGCATATATTTCTTAGTTAGATTTACATTTCCGATATGATTCTTCTTTACATACGCCCGTTTTGTTGGTTTTCAGGTTTTAAGGCGACAAGGCCTAAACCAGCATAAAAAGACGAATTCCTGAGTAAAACCACACAATTGAAGGTATAATTCACTCCAAGGCAAAATCAAGCCTCTGAACTCAACGGAACACCCGAGCAACAAGCGGAAAAGAGAAAAATCAAGAAATCAAGAGTGCCCGCTCGGGCAATGAGGTCTACCCGCTCGGGCAAAACCTACGGGGTTTATTTACGACACCTTGCACGACCCGGGCATGAAGACTACATGATCGGGTAGTGATACCCGATCGGGCGCAATCAAGGCTACCCGCTCGGGCGTTAATTGTTCCTGAAAATCCCCAAGAGTTTACACGACTCGGGCTGTTCAATCACACGATCGGGTGCTGATGCCCGATCGGGCAGGATGTGCTAATTCCCGATCTGGCAGGACGGAGTACATGACCGGGCGAGGCTCTACATGACCTAGTAAAAGGTGTACCCGAGCGGGCCGCCTTTCTCGCAACAAACTAGATCTTGGATTCAAACGAGCTAATTTATAGACCAGAACGGATCTAGATGCAAAGGGGGCGACGCCTAGGGCAAGGAAAGGCTTGGAAATCATCTGGAAAGGCTCGGGAGATGCTGGAGAAGGAGAGAAGCATCAATCCACACATCGGTAACACAATAGGGAAGAATTCGGTCCTATAATCAACATCGTAACGCTTATACTAGTGCTGCCCGCTCAGTAACATAAGAATTCATATTTTGCTAGAAGGTTAAAGTATGAATCCGGAACTGTTGAGTTGTAGGTTAAGTTCGATTAATGAGAATCTGACCGGTCGGTTAATCGACTAAGGAATTAGGATTGCGCTCGTAAAGCTGCCATAGTACGGGTTAATCACTGCTGGAAGTAGGGTTGCACGTACTCATGGTTAGGAGGTCTAGGCTCGGCATAATCATTTCTCGCCTTAGAGCATGAATTTCCCGTTATCAAGATAATTCGATAGGTTTATGATCTTTAGTTGTTACATCCATGCGATTCCCGGTATCCCGACACCCGTAGTGTTCGTCATAGCCAAGTTTTCGCCAACCTTCTATCGTTGCCACCATTTAGCTTAGTCTTTTAGATATTCCGCACCACGCCTTCGTCTACTTTTCACCGTCTTAGTTTAGTGATATTCTTAGGATAGGGCTGCATTAGTCCCTAGAGTTCGACCCTGGTACTACACGATCCGTATACTTGCGGTGAAGTGGTCTAGGAAATATATTGCTTGAGATTTCCGACATCACCAATATTCTGTGTATTTCTCTGTTGTTCGTCCAATATGTGTAAAGATCGCAGTAATGGTGCCAAATTGAGGATTACATTGATATAGATAGTTTGTGTAATCTTCTGGTGAGCGTCTTTGTTTCGTCGGAATATATGACTCGAAATTTAAATGTGCTAAAATATGTGATTTCATACACCAAATACTATTTAACAATAGATCCTATAACCATTGCTTTATTATTTTACATTTTTCTTTAAATGAAAGAAAAACCTTTCGAAATGATACATCATCTGAATTGAACTAGACCACCAAGTATTGCCTCATATGGTAAATGTATTGGCGAATATTTATTGATATCGAATAAGCATAATACTTTGGAGATATTTTTAAACAAATCAAAGTTATCCCTTTTTAAATTTCTTCAACATATATCTACGAAAAATATGTTAATTCCGCATAGCACATCGTGAATGTTTCATGGTAAGAGCTCAGTAAATGCAATTGGAATTAGTTAATACATGAAAAAGGGATAATCATCCCGATCAGCCTTAAACCTATAATATCCATACACCGAGCAATGTCCGGTGCTGATCTATCTGGAAATTTAACGTCTTCTTTTAACTACCTTAATAATGTGGTTTTCGCTGGCCCAAACAATCTAAATATTGGGATAGGTGTCCTTCCATCTCGTAACTCCAACTCAGGTCTTCAACATATTCTCTTCAAATATTTGCTTGATTATATATTATCCTTGGTTTTCTCCGTCACATTCCAAATAGTGTTGATGATATTATTGAAAAAGTTTTTTCGATATGCAAAACATCCAAATTATGACGAAAATTCAGTGATTTCCATTATGGTACTTTCCAAAAATATAATATATTTATACCAGTTATGTCATTCACCTTGGTCTTTTGGTTTTTGATGGCCACGATGTCCAATGTATTCTACCGATTCTTGTAAATATAACATCGTGTTTAATCATTCATAAAGAATTTGCGTTCCTTTTTGCATACATGGTGTCTCTTCTTTTTGTACCATTTTCTTTCAAAAATATTTTTTTTATCTTTTCTGAATTGATGTCCACGGGGAAGAAATCTTCTATGACAATCAAACGAACATGGTTTCTTCCCATGTACTAGTCGAAATGAATTTGTGTCCTACATACAATATGGACATATCAATCTCTCGTGTGTACTCCATTTAGATAACATTCCATAGACAGAAAAATTGCTAATTCTACACAATAAGACGCTTTCAATGTTAAACTTTGCTTTGTACTTACATCATAAACAAAAGTTCCATTGTTACACAAATCTCTTAATTCATGAATTAAGGGCTGCAAAAAATCAAAACTTTTTTTTAGTGTTCTGGTTTTGGAATCATCAACGTTAAAACTATTATTTCTCTTTTCAAACACATATCGTGAGGCAAATTATACGTAGACCAAATCACTAGCCACAGATAATATTGACTTCCACATTTTCCATATGTACTAAAACCTTCAGTGCCAAGAAAAGATAAACATTTATCGTTTCATACGGAAACTCAAGAAATAGGTCATAGAAATCTATCCAAGCCTTACCATCCGATGATGTTGCATTATCCCTTCGCCCGTCGAGTGTTTTGTGTGCCATCTCGTTGCCGCGGTTAGTTTTTCTGAATCATATAACCTTCTCATCATTGATTGTTACATGCATATTGATAACGTCTATTTTGTTATATTATTTTTTAATCCATTTTCATAGTTAGTTTAACCATTCATAGACTTTACCGAGCATGAAACATCATGTAGTCCTCTTCTAGAATTTTCTTCTATTATTGCAGGAATAGAAATATCGGGGTACAAACATGGGTATGAAGAAAAAACCATTCTCCTATCAATCATACGCGGTTAACATCTAAGGATCATGAATCGAAGAAGAAGCAAGAATGTCTGGAACACACATGCTGGCCGCTGGAGCAAAAATGGAAACATGCTAGCCGTCAAACACAAAAAATGGAAAGTTACTGTAGTGCCACTTGGAAGGACACGGCTGGAATGAATTAGAAGCTTGCTGGAGCAGAAGAGGCAACCGCTGCACACAAGAAATAGAAACTCCAGCCGTGAGGAAGAGAAAAGGAAACTTCGACAATGAGGAAGAGAAAAGGAAACTTCATCCTGCTGGAACAAGAAAGGAAACTCAATGCCGCCTAAAGCAAAAAAAGGAAACTTCAGCTACTGGAGGAGAAAGGAAAGTGCACAATCAAAGAGAAAAGAATGAGCAAAAAAGGAAACTTCAAGAGAACAACACCACACAACACACATGTAGAGAGAGAGAGAGAGAGCAACATGCCTGAAGGCTGGAGACGAGGCGACGAATTGGAAACGACGGAGGAGCTGTTGAAGACTACGATATTAGGATAGGTAGGAATATCATGTTCGAGTAGTTTAGTAGCTATGGGTTAGAGTTTTGCCGATATGTAATGAAGTTCTATGCTTTATAATTGGTTATGATATTTAATCGTTTATGGATTGATTGACTGTTCTTAATGCTTTTGTTCTTGTTGGCCGCTTGAATGAATGATTACAGAAGTCTCATTGCGTTGGAAGATGAATTAGATTTTGAAACATAGCCATGATTTACGGTCTTAATCGATTAAGAACCTTGAACGATCGGTCGATTGAATTCAGAAATTAGGATAGCAGTCTTAATGCATTTAGTGTGTGAGATTACACAATAGGAAGATTGGTAGTGCGCATTCCCCACGAAAGAGCTTGAATTCCCCGAATACGTGATGATATCTATAAACATGATCTTTGTTACCACTTCATTACATTATCGTGCATCTCTCGAAATAATAAAATACGTAATTTTTGATTTATTGAGGGACGAAATTAGAAATAATAAAATATATATTTTCTATAGAAATATGGGTTGTTGTCCCCAATGGAAATATGTAAAAAATTTATTTTTTCATAATTATGAAGAAACAAAAGTTTTATCTTTGTTGCAAATTGGATCAAGGTATGCTTCCACAAATTCCAAAAATTTATGAATTCTACAATTGGTATAAGAGCATGTATAATTAAAATAATCATAGTTTTGAAAGAAAATCATTCTTTCATTAAGTGAACATATGCTCTTGTGTATAACAAATAAAATTGTAGTGGATTATTTTTTCTTGTTATTTGTTAGGATTGTACAATTTAGTTGTTATTATCTATTTGGATAACCTTCAGAAGTATAATCTGATTATATTCTAGCGGTAGTAAGTAGCCGATGGTAGAGATGTGGCCTCGGAAACGAGTAACCGTTGAGTGGAAAGGCTCATTTTGAACTATCGAGGTTGTAGAGATTGAAACATATGTCGAGCCTTTGCATCTCTATGTCGAGACTAGTAGTGTGGGCTTGTGACCCTTGTGGGGCAATAAGGTAATGGAACATCAATTTTATCTATTGGGCAGGGCTCGTGTATGACGAATCATTGGACCGCTTGTTCCAAGGGAGGAGTTGAGCTTCATGGCTTGAAAAAAGGCTTTGGGTCACATGGTTCTTAGAGCAGCAGTGGTTGGCTTGAAAAAAGGCTTTGGGTCACATGGTTCTTAGAGCAGCAGTGGTAACCGCCCGCTCTTGAAAGCGGAAGAGAAAGAGCCGATGGAGGTCTTTAACGATGTTGGAGACGAAATAGTGTTGGAGAAGGTCATGTTGTTTTGTTGATGGTGGTGTTTTCTGGATGTTGGTTTTCAATTTTTTATCATTTGTGTCGTTTCGTTTTGCATCCTTAGTCTATGAAGAAGGAAATATATAGATGTGTGTATGTATACACACTTTTAGAAAAACGAAAAAGTGTGAATGTATCTAGAGAGATTATACCCCAAACCATATATCTCATAGAACAACCACAAAGCCTCTAGGATAGGTTTCAAATATTATGTGGCATGATCTCTTAATTATGCCACATATATATGGTGCTTAAGTAATCCCTTCACATTGTGATTTCAATCAACATTTATGTAGTTTTAAATTCTAAAAGTTTAATATTTAAGTGTTAAATCAAAGCAATATGACATAAAAATATCATTTGTTGTGAATATTTTTCATAAAAAAATATCGAATATTATATATTTGAATATCTATACGAATATTCATCAACCCAAAGGTAGATCATATTTGGACGGATTTCACGTATATTTTTGATGAAAAATATATGATAATTATATGGTCTTACATGTAAATATTAACTCGATCCAAAGATAGATTTTTTATTCATGTCTCATTATCATTGTTTGATCATCACATCAAGAATACCACTAGCAGTTGATATTACTGTCCAAAGACTTGACATTAATGTTGCACTTGGTATCTTGATTTATGTTTGTAAAATTGTTTGATTGTAATAGTTGATTGATTTTCATTGATCAAGTTAATCTTGTAGTGGTATCTACCAACATAGATATGATTCCGATCCTAGATGGTTCCAACCATAAGGAATGGGAAAATAAGGTCAACATAGTTTTGGGTACAAGTTTGGACCTTGTATTAAGGATTGAGCCACCTATTTTTTTCCTTTTAGATTCAAGTTCTTCATAAGAGAAGAAAACTTATGAAAAATGGGAACGCTTAAACCATGTTGGTCTTCAGATCATTATCATCATCATTCTAGAAACTTTAGAGGTACTCAAGATTTCAATCTCAAAGATTTCTTTACGAGCTTGAAAAGTGTTTGTACAAGGAATTTGACCGATAAAATTTGTTACATGGTCGCAATTTATAAAAGACATTGAATGACCACGAAAGTTATATTGTGACAAATAAATCGATTTTCTTGTACTCTAACCACAAGAGTATTTCAACAAAATCAAAACATATCGATATTAAGTTTCTAGTTGTAAAAGAAAGGGTCTAGAGTGGAAAGATTTCCATAGAGCATATTGGGACAAATTCCATGATAGTGGATCCTTTTACTAAGGGTATTCCATGAAAGTTATATGCCTGTTATGTAATATTTGGATAGTCTCGGGTTAAAAGTGTAATTATTAAAAGTTAATAATTCTATTTAAGAAACGAAAATTAGGTTTTCGTTATCTGATTACAGAATCACAAAACCCTAATAGCCGTCAAAAGAAAACACGAAGAACGAAATAGTTTTCGTTCATCGAGATTTCCGCACCAAACGTTGAAGGCAGAATCCGATCTCGGCGTGGATACACGTAGAGGACTTGTACTATCAAGTCTATCATCCGATTATCACAGATTCAACGTTTACAGGTACGAAATTGTTTCTATATTTGTTTATCGTTGAGATCTAAAAAAAACTAATCCGAACATGACTAGATCGTTATTCGGGTTGATTAAAACACGTTTCCGCATAATCAAATCAACCCTACAGTGGTATCAGAGCCTGGTTGTCTGTTTAGATTAGTTTTTTGAAATTTTTGGTGAAAAACTAATCGGAAAAAACGTAAAAATCGCGCGCGCAGAAGAAACAACGCTTGACCGCGAAAGAGGAAACCTAGGCGCCGCCGGAACCCTAACCGCCCAAGCGAGTGTCGCCGGTGCGGCGGAGGGCCGGCGCGGCGCAGGTAAGGCGACGGAGCGGGGTTTTTTTCCGTGCACCCATCGCGGTAGAAGCAACCACGAACGGCAAAGGTTGCAGTTCGTGCGCGAGAGGGAGCAGAGTCGCGACGTCTGCTGGCGTTTCCCAGTGAGCCCGAGCGGGCGATGGTCGGCGAATCAAGGCGGGGGG
>CM071875.1:26242847-26258439 GCA_036759665.1 Gynandropsis gynandra
TCTTTTTTTTTTTTTTTGTTTTCTTTTTATTTTTGTTTTCCATTTTTTTTTCTTTTCTTTTCTTCTTTTTCTTTGCATACACACTAGGCTTCTAGGACGTCGGATTTGAAGGGATCTAGCCTCTACTTAGACCCAGACTACCGATGACGGTATACTCATGCATCTCGTGTGAGAGTGCAGCGGAGTAGGCGGCTTTTTATGCCTTGCCCTTAGGACGTAGAAAGATGATCGCCAACCCACCACTTAGACCCGAGCCACCGAAGGAGTAACAAGGTCGATGCACTCATATCGATTTTTGATCATGCTTATTAGGCACTATTTCTATCGACAGCGGAGTGTTAGTGTGTGCTTTTTAATCTGCAAAACAAGCTCGATTTTATATGATCCAATGATCCTCAATGTAACCAAAGTAAAGTGTCATCTACACGAAGTATAACCATCTGGGTAGAAAGAATAAACGATAAACTAGCCTAGCAACCTCGTCTAAACTTCCCCACAAGTAACACTAGGATTCCCTAGAACTACGACCTATTTTTTTTCGGCCGACTAATAAGCTCTAACGCATAGGACAACCTAGCTCAATCATGCAAAGTCTAACGGAAAAGGTCAACCTCTTAAGCATTCCTAAGTTCGGGGTTCATCTCAAAACGTGGCACCGGACAAGTGCCTTGGGACGACTCTGACTCAATGAAAACAAAAACGAACTAAAAATCGCAAAAATAACCTAAAAACTAAAAATCAAAGGAAAATGAAACGAAATCACCTGACAAACGTGAGCTGCTCCCCCAGACTTGAATTGAACGGCGTCCTCGACGTGAAGCTCCGATGGAGGATGAAGGTTGTGAAGCACGTTTGTGGTGTTATATTATTTTTTTTTGTGTTGTTTTTTTTTTGAAAAATAAATAACCGAGTCTTTAACCTAAATACTAAGAAAATTAAAAGCAAGCAGCTGGGTTGCCTCCCAGAAAGCGCTTATTTAACGTCATTAAGCTTTGACGTCTCCATTCCTCATGCGTGCGCGACGGGTGGATCGGAAAGGGAAATGGAGTTTCCATTTTCGATCGGTTGAGCGGCTTGGTAGAGCTTTAGCCGCTGTCCATTGGCTTTGAATGTGTCACCCGCATCACTCCATAGTTCCACGTCTCGTACCTGAAAAGGATCAGACCAACAAGGCAGTAGGTCGCCCGAGAAAGACTTAGGTCGAGAATTAGAAAGTGGAACGAAATCACCTGATTGGAAGTCATGAGGTAGGGTCTTCTCGTCGTGCCATCCCTTAGGCACATCATGCGCGGGGTTCACTTGCTCGCTGTCCAAGGTTGGATAAGGGGTATCTGCGTTGAAAAGTTTAATGACATCTTTTTCCATTACCTCGTGCAAGTGCGGGTGCAGCCTCCTTTGAATTTCGAGTGAAGGTTCGTGGCTGTCCTCCCTATAATTCCCGTACATACATATTGAAGAGCTGACCCTCTTACGCTTCTTTACGCGTGTGGGCTGTTTTCTCATCTCTTCTGCACTCATGTTAGCATTTAAAACATCAAGATATGTTTTATCGGAATCAACGTACTCATAAGGCGGCGGGTCGGGCTCAAGCTCGAATGCTTTCTCCGCTATGAAATCAGCATGCGTATCACGTGGTATCTCCTCATGTGGGGCGTCTCCTAGTGCTGTAATTGCACTCATGAATTTCGTATATACCTCAGCTCCTTCGTCCGCAAATCCTGCATTATCGCCAACTTGTGTCAAATACCGTAAATGAGAATCGGAAACACTTACTTGATCGTGCGTGTCTTTCTCTAACTCGTCTAGTGAATCTCCTGTAAAGCAAGACTCCTTGAGTTGTGATTCGTCCATGAGGCTGGGCAGGATTAATTCGATCGTTTCGTCTTTGACACATAAGGACAGCTTTCCTTGCTGTACGTCTATCATCGCACCTGCAGTAGCTAAGAATGGCCTACCAAGAATAATAGGTGTCCTAGTGTCTTCCGTTATCTCAAGTACAACAAAATCAGTGGGAATGCAAAGCTTACCTACCATGGTGGGAACGTTTTCAATGATTCCCACCGGATGTCTTACCGTACGATCCGCGAGACGCAGAAACATCTTCGTAGGTTTGAGATTCTCGAACTCCATCCGCTTGAAAACTGAGTGTGGCATGATACTCACGCTTGCTCCTAAATCACACAAAGCATTTTCAATAGCGAGGTTACCTATTGTGCACGGAATGGAGAGGCTTCCGGGGTCCTTTAGCTTAGGTGGCAGCTTGTTCTGAAGAATTGCACTGCATTCCTCGGTAAGTGCTACAGTCTCGTTCTCTTCGGTGTGCTTCTCTTTGGACATCAACTCTCTGATGAATTTGGCACGATTAGACATCTTTAGGACTGCTTCCACGTATGGCATGTTGATATCTAGCTTCTTGAGACCTTCTGTAGAACTGCCCACTCTCTCTTGGTTCTTACTGCTTACCAATCGACGAGGATACGGTATCGGAGGTATGTACGCCGGAGGAGCAACGTATGGCTTATCTAAATCGGGTTCGACTCCTTCCATAATCGCAACCTTACCTCTTCCTCTATCCATGGACGTACCAGCAGCATCCCCTCGCACATTTGAGGGCGGATTCTCATCCTCATCATCGCTGCACACAGAAATAGCATTCACATGCTCTCTCGGGTTAAGATCGGGCTTACCGGGAAGCTGTCCGGGATTCCGAGAAGATGAGGCGGCCTGTTGTGCTATGGAGTTTTCCAACATCTTCACATGAGTGCTCAGAGACTCCATTTGAGTTTTAAGCTCACTAATCGCTGTCCCCACATTTGCGTTGAATTTGGTCTGAATCGATTGTTGCTACTCCTGCTTAGCCAGTTGCTGCTCCTGCTTCTTCATAAATTCGAGCAATACCCCCTCTAGGTTTGATGAAACGGCTTGAGGAGGTTGAGGGCCTGGAGGAGCTTGCTGTGCTTGCTGGAGTTGTTGGTTGTTTTGCTGGAAATTATCCTGCCTTGGTGGAAACCCCGAATACTTCACCGGTTGAGTCGTTCGATATGACAAGTTCGGGTGATTCCTCCAATTCGGGTTGTAGGTGTTCCCGAATTGCGTGTTGCCTTGCTGCTGGGCATAATACATCTGTTCGTAATCCTCATGTACTGTGCATTGATACGCTACATGATCCGTATCTCCGCAATTCGCACAGTACATAGCATTCGCTGCATTACCCATGGCTCTATTCTGGTTAGGCTCATATAAACGACGAGTGCTAGTAGGCATACCTCTTGGAGTGGACCACATGGTGTGGTTCATGGCGAGGTTATCAATCAGCTCAAATGCCTCCTCGACGCTCAGATCCATGAATGATCCTCTGGCAGCGTTATCCAACCTCATGCGGTGCTCATCTGAAATTCCGTTATAAAAAGTTTGGATAACGTACCATTGCTCAAGTCCATGGTGTGGACACATCTGCAGAAGATCCTTAAATCTACCCCACGCCTCAAACATAGTCTCTCCATCTCTGCATCTGAATGTTGTGATTTCCCCCCTCATCTGAATTGTCTTACTCGGAGGAAAGAAGCGTGATAGGAACAGTGTGCAGAGCTGATCCCAAGTGGTGATAGATCCCGCGGGGAGTGATTGCAGCCAAGCTTTCGCTTTTCCCCCAATTGAAAAAGGGAAAAGACGCAGCAAGATTGCATCCTCAGAGACTCCATGAATTTTGAACGTACCTGAAAGTTCGAGGAAATCTCTGAGGTGCTGATGTGGATCCTCATGGTTTCCACCCATGAATTGCTTCTGATAAAGCATATTTATCATTGCTGGCTTAATCTCGAATTGCTCTCTTGCAACAGCAGGCATCCTTATGGCCGTTTGCACGTTGTTCATGTTCGGCACCACGTAATCCCTTAGACGACGTGGTGGAGGAGCCTGTAATTGCATCTGTCCATTGCCGTTCTGATTATCCATCTCTTGTCGACCTGAAAATTCTGCAAAGGACAAACAAAGAACAATTTACGTAGAAGGAACGAAAGAAAAGAAAACAAAAATAAAAACAAAGCAAGAAGGACTCTAGGTTCGAATCTAAGACGCGTTGACAATAGTCCCCGGCAACGGCGCCAAAAACTTGATGCGTATCAGAGTTAAATATAACCTAATCTACCCGCAAGTGCACGACACGTGTGTAGTATTTAGGTGTCGATCCCACAGAGACTACGCAACACTACCTAAACCCGAACTACGAATCAAACTTGCTAACGAAAGAGTGGTGATGAAGAATAAAATACTGAAAGTAAACTAAACTACTTGGGTTCTAACGATGAGATAAACGTCCTAGGAAACCGGTTTCACCACAAGACTACCGAAACACACGATCAACCTATCTATCATGCAATCCCAGTTAAAGCTATCTAAGGCGGACGATCCTAACATGATATCTACCCTCTCTCAAGGCATAGACACGTGATCTAGACAAGCTGCCCCCTACTTTCGTGGCTGACACCATGAACTAAACCCATAAACTCTGTGATTCGCCCGTTCACCCTCAACCGTTGCTACCCTACTTTCGTGGCCTAACCTCGGTTGTTCTAAACCTGACTTTCTAGGACTAGAATTCTCCTTTCGGTCCTTCTCCTAACCCCTAACACATGCATCTACGTGGCCATCGCAAACACAAGTAAATTCAAGAACTCAGATAAAGAATAGATGAACTAAAACGGGAAGATGCATTCAAAATAGATCAAAAGAGGTCTCGGGATAGCCAAGGGCTAATCCCTTCTCCTAGAACAAACAAACTACTCGCTCATGCGTCTGTAAAGAAACATAAACATAGTAGAAAGTCTAAGGAACATAAAAACCAAACAAAACCGAAGTGGTGCTGCTTGATCTCCAATGCTCCTCGCTTATCTCCTCGCAAGAATCTGCTCTAACTTCGCTGAATTCTTCTCCTCTGTATGCTTGCTGTAACGGCGTCTTTTTGCCTCCTCATGTTCCTTTAGCTCCAAAAATAGTCCAAATACGCGTAAAAACCTGTAAGAACATGAAAAGCACGAAAGCAAGTAAAACGGATACGGAATCATACGTAAAACATCACATATGTATCGAAAACGTCTCCTAAATCGTGCAAGAAATACGTATGAAAACGAGATGATCACATCTCAACGGACGCAGTAATTGACGTGACGTCTTGCATTTCCAACGGATACCTGTTGGAAATGTTTTCCCGAGGCAACGGACGGCTAAATGGCGGCTCGTATCCCTTTGCAACGGCCATCCGTTACAATTTTCAACGGATGACCGTTGGAAATTCTGCAGACTAGGGTAGGCATCATTACACTTTCCAACGAGCATCCGTTGGAAATTGCAACGGATGGCCGATGAAATTTTCTAACGGGAATCCGTTACCAATTGCCAATGGATGCCCGTTAGAATAGTTTCGACCGTTAAGGTTCCAACGGATGCCCGTTGGAACGTTTGTAACGGGTGTCCGTTAGAAATTTCCAATGGATGCCCGTTAGAAATGTGGAAAACTTAGAAATTTTTTCTAAGTGTCGGGGCGATTTCGTGGTTCAATGACATTCTGTTAATCTAATTTGTAATACATCAAATATCGTTTATATAAACTTTTCGATTGTATTAACATTTCGATTGTTTGATTACACATCATATACATTACTACACATCATGGACGGTACACGTCATTTACATTACACATCATCTACATTTATTACACATAATACACGTTATTGTATTTACATTTCTTTTTCAGTAGATTCATCGATGGGCGAGTCTTCCTTCGATTGATCATGAATTCATCACAGTTTTCATCTTCAGCACTTATGGTTCAATGTCTTCATAATCGCGTATGAGTTCTCTGTCTATGTCAGTTCTCGCGAGAATCTCATCGTGATATGTATCAATTAAACGAATCGGCTGCGGATGATGGGGTTGCAAAGAATCTTCTTTATCATTAGAGGTTATGATCCCTCATGGCTTGATGTTTACTACGACCCACCACTCCTCTCTTCGATGTTTCAATGTTGTTGGATATTGCACGTAACATATTTGATCTACTTGATATGTTACGATGAATGGATCATACTTACCATATTGTCGTGCCAGATTGACATCAATTCCTCCCTAACGGTTTTTCGTATTCCACGTCCTACAGTTGGGTCGAACCACTGACATTTAAAAAGCATCACCTTCAACCCAACGAGACCCGGATATTCCACTTGTATGATTCGGTGCAAAATGCTGTAGAAGTTGTCCCCCTCTATATCACTATTAACGAAAACGTCATAGTTGTATGCGCTTCTATGTTTTCCGTGTTCTTATGTGTGGAACGTGTAGCCGTGAGTAAACAAGATTGGCCAACACATGACATTTCATGCGAGAACATTAGCCAAATCTTTTAACCACGTAGGAAGTCTTTCATCACACCATTTCACCTGTACGTAGCATAAAAACAAATTAATACTTTTATGATAAATGCAATTAATTGTCCACGTAGGAAGTCTTACCATGTCCTAGTCGAAATGAATCTGTATCCTCCATACAATATGGACATGCCAATCTTCCGTGCGGGCTCCACCCAAATAACATTCCATAGGAAGGAAAATCGATAATTGTCCAAAACAAGATCGCTTTCAATGTGAAATTTTGCTTAGTACTGACGTCATAAACAAGGATTCCTTCGTTCCATAACTGTCTTAATTCATGAATTAAGGGATGCAAAAAGACATCAAAACTTTTCTTCAGATGTTCTGGTCCTAGAATCAGCAACGTGAGAAACCTTACCTCTCTTTTTAAACACATCTCGGGAGGCAAATTATACGGAGACAAACTCACCGGCCACAGAGAATATTGACTTCCAGATTATCCATAGGGACTAAAACCATCCGTGCACAAGCAAAGATAAACGTTTAGCATTTCATACGCGAACTCGGGAAATATTTCATTGAAATCTTTCCAAGCCTTACCATCCGATGGATGTTGCATTATACCTTCTGCTGTTGAGTGTTCTGCGTGCTATCTCATTGCCGCAACGGTTTTTTTTCGATTCACATAACCTTCTCAACCTGATTACTACAGACATATAGAACATTTTCTTGTACGGTACATATTTACGTGAAGATGGTTTTTTACGCCGAAATCTGCTTGCACCGCAAAACTTGCATTCCAACAAGTCTTTATCATTTCTACAAAAAACATGCAACTGTTTCTACAAACATCAATTTTCTCATGTGGCATTGCCAAATCTTTTAACATATTCTTTGTTTCGTAGTTCAGGAGCTTGATTATTTTCCGGTAAATATTCCCACATTGTTTTGCAAAATGAATCCATGCAATTTTCAGCCACATTGTAGTATGTTTTAATACTCACCAATCTTGAAGATAAAGATAAACGAGACTGACCTTCACGACAACCTTCATATATAGGTTGTTTCGCCGAATCCAATAGGTTGAATAATCGACGTGCATCGATGTTCGGCATCTCTTCATGCATTTTTCATTAACAGCTCTAGGAAAAGCATCTGACACCATTTCAACATATGAATCGGTCGTTGATGCTTCATAAATAACTTCTTCATTTCGTTCTACTTGTGCATCTTGCACACTATCTCTAACACTGCAATTTTCGCCGTGAAAAAACCAAATTTCGTAATTTTCAACGAAAACTACCTTGTAAAGATGTTTGCAAACAATTTTTTGACTTTGATACTTCATGTTTTTGCATCTTTTGCATGGACATAACATTGCCCTGCGTTCTTGACACAAAGGCTACATCGATGCAAAACTCATGAATTGTTCCAATCTGTGCAAGAATTCTTGCGTAATCTCTTCAGTTATAGGATCTTTTCTTCTATACATCCACTCTCTCGATCTATATATATTTCGATTTGAAGACGATGACATTTTTTCGAAAATGTTTTTGTTATTGATGGTTTGATGCACTCTTTCGTATGATCTAAATGCTGAACATTCCAACGGACATCCGTTGGAAATTGCAACGGATGTCCGTTGGAGGTTCACGTGAATTTATTTAAACCGGTGAACCTCAAAATTAACAATTTCAACGGGCATCCATTGCCAATTATAACGACCATCCATTGCCAATTGTAACGGGAATCCATTGCCAATTGTAACGGGCATCTGTTGCAAATGCCAACGGATGCCCGTTGAAATCATATCCAATGGATTAGTACCCATTGAAAGTGCTTACAAATCCGTTATTTTTACATATTACAATATTTAGATCTTATGAATTATAATTTTGTAATTATAATTGATTTCACGTTGAACTAAAGCGGTGAACAAAAACAGAAATGACGCAAAATATGTAATCGAACTCAGGCGGTGATCAAAACCGAAATGACGTGAAATATGTAATCAAAAGTTAAACTAAAATTTCATTAAGTTCTCTTTCAATTATGCTATAACATATTGTAACAATAACCTAAGGAAAAAACATTTAGGAAATGACTTCAACTCAGAGGCAAAGTTTTGAACTCGACTCAGATATGCAACAGACGCCCATTGCAATTCTTTTCCCGGCTTCTAACGGGTCTTCCAACGGAAATTGCCAACGGATTATATCCGTTACAATCCGTTAAAAATCACGACGGATTTCAATGGATATAGCAACAAAAAGAATCCGTTACAACTCCGTTGAAATTTGTAACGGAATGCAACAGATGTAGGCCCGTTGAAAATATCAACAAATCCGCTACAATCCGTTGCTAATTGCTTCTAAAGGACGGATCCGTTGCCCGGTCCGTTGGAAACATCGAGTTTTTTTGTAGTGCGATTCTCATATGATTTCAGATATGTTTATGACGATAGTTACGATGTTTAAGTGTGATTTTGTATCCGTTTTACTTGTTTCCATGTTTTCATGTTGTTATAGGTTTTAATGCGTATTTGGTTCGTTCGGAGCTAAAGACCATACACGGGACAAAGTACGAGATAAAGAGATTATAACGGAGCAAATGGGACGAGAAACGGGCAAGGAATGCAACACAACATGAGGAGACAAGGCCCCCCACGGGCTGGTTTCCTTAGCCCGCTCGAGCTGAACATCCAGCAGAAGTTGCCCGCCTCGGATTCAAGTCCAGCATGCTAGGATCAAAGCATGAGAGGAGCCCGCACGGGGTGCTCTCCTTAGCCCGCGCGGGGTGGTATTCTTGAAGTTGTTACCCGAGTCCTGCTATGAGGAGTCCGCACAGGTTGCCTCCCTAGCCCGCTTGGGGCATGCCTAAAACAACTTCCCCAGAATGTCTCCAACGGGGAATTTGTATAAAAAGGGACTCCTAATTGAGTTCAGAAGCAAGAAAATAGAGAGGAGAACCCTAGAAGGGTACACAACATCCATCATTCCATCCAAGAACCCTCTTTGACGGGAGACACAACAAGGAGTCAGAGATTGATTCAGAATCATCGCTCGTTTGATATCTCTACGCTCCTTACTCTAATGTTTCGTTTATGTTGTTTAGACTCATGGGCAAGTAGTAGATTTGTTCTAGGAGAAAGGATTAGCCCATTGCTATATCAAAACCATCTTTTATTTGTTTATGAATGCATTTTCCGTTTTGTTTATCTATTCTTTATCTAAGTGCTTATTGTCTTGTGTTTACAAAGACCACGTAAATGCATGTGTTAGGGATTAGGAGAAGTACCAAAAGGAGAATTCTAGTCATAGAATATTAGGTTTAGAATAACCGAGACTAGATCACGAAAGTAGGATAGTAACGGTTGAGGTTTGAATCAGGCGAATCATGAATCGTAACGGGCAAGGAATGCAACACGACATAAGGAGACAAGGCTCCCCGGGGTGGTTTCGTTAGCCCACTCGGGCTGAACATCCAGCAGAAGTTGCCCGCCTCGGATTCACCTCAGCACGCACAGATCAAAGCATGAGAGGAGTCCATGTGGGGTGCCTCCCTTGCCCGCGCAGGGTGGTGTTCCTGAAGTTGTTGCCCGAGTCGTGCTAGCCCTTAGCACGTGTGGGTCATGGAGAAAATGAGGAGCCCGCGGGGGTTACCTCCCTAGCACGCGTGGAGCATGCCTATAACAACTTCCCTAGAATATCTCCAATAGGGAATTTGTGTTAAAAGGGACCCCAAATTGAGTTTAGAAGCAAGCAAACACATAGGAGAACCCTAGGAGGGTACACAGCATCCATCATTTCATTCAAGAGCCCTCTTTGACGGGAGACACAACAAAGAGTGGGACATTGATCTGAAATCATCGCTCGTTTGATATCTCTACGCTCCTTATATCGTTTAGATTCATGAGCAAGTAGTAGATTTGTTCTAGGAGAAGAGATTAGTCCATGGCTATCCCGAAACCATCATTGATTTGTTTATGAATGCATTTCCCGTTTTGTTTATATATTCTTTATCTAAGCGCTTATTCTCTTGTGTTTACAAAGGCCACGTAAATGTATGTGTTAGGGATTAGGAGAAGGACCAAAAGGAGAATTCTAGTCCTAGAAGATTAGCTTTAGAACAACCGAGACTAGGTCATGAAAGTAGGGTAGTAACGATAGAGGGTTGAATCGGGCGAATCATGAATCGTAATGGGGTTTAGTTGGGGTGTCAGCCACGAAAGTAGGGGATGACTCAATCTAGCCATGAGAGAGGGTACGTTCTACATTAGGATTTTTCGCATAAGATATCTTGATAGGCAATGCACTATTAGATATATCGGAGATAGGTTTCGGAAGCTATGCGGTGAACCGGATTCTAGAACGTTTCTCCCTTTGTTTAGAACTTGATATTCCACTGCATCATCATCATCTTTGCATCTTATCATCCTTATTCCTTCGTAGCAAGCATTGATTCTAGTTTTGATTCTTAGATCGTGTTGCATTAGTCCTCGTGGGATCGACACCTAAACTACTACACACGTGTCGTGCATTTGCAGATAGTCTTAGGTTAAATTGTTTAACTTGACACACATCAATAATTCTAGAGCATTTTCCTGATAGTATATCTATACAAAAAACAATCGTCTTTGTTGGCGGATTTTCGTCCATTGTTCCTGTCTATAATTGCAGAAATGTTGGTGACGTAGTTTTGAGTCTTGATCTTTGGATAGATTCCGAATACAGATGAATTCTGAACAACTATATGCTAACACATTTCATCCACTTGTAATCCGTTGACAACGCCCTGCCCTTCCAAATTAATTTTGGACGGATTTGACCATTCGAAAATGACATTTTCTGGTAGTTGTTTTGATATATAATTAATGGAAAATACATAAATTAAATAGGCTTTGAAATTTTTTTAGAGATTAATATATAAAAAATATTCTATAAAGTAATACTCTAGAAAGATTGCTTACCATATCAATTTTTATGTGATCGAGATTGGGGAAACAAAAACGAAATCATAAATAGATGATTTTAATATGGAGAGAGATCCCTAGAGTACAAAAGCCATAGAACCGACAAAAGTTACTCATCTTGTCGCACCAAATTTGTTAAAGAGGATATCTAAGAGTTTGTTAGAGAGCATATCTTGGCCACTAGAAAAAATCATTTAACCCGATCGTCTTAAGCTCCTTATATTGAAAAATTGTTGAACCATACTGAGCCGCAACAACATTAGTACGAATTACTGGAAGACTCAAGCATGAATTGCAAGCCCACGACCTTTGCTTGTACTATTTGAATCATTTCACTCATGAAGTTCCTAAAATCACAAAACAAAACCAACCCCACTTGAAGCACTTGTATGATGTATGGCCAAGACAAATACAATGTCAGCACAAAAGAGTTGGATCACGAACTTCATTTTTCGAACAAACTTTGTATTTAGTCCAAAGCGCAAGAGCTATCACAATTGTAGCTCTTTCATCCAAAATGGATGACAAAATACGAAAATCCTTGTTCTAAGTTACAAGATTGAATACCTTTTGAACGAGGGTAATAGATAGAGAGCCAAGAGATTGGAACAAATTGTTCAATGTCGAGCATCATCAAGATCAATAAGAGATTGAAACCCAATCATCTTCTTGTTTCTTCACTAGTTTCTCGGTTAAGTTACACTTTCAATAACCAAATGTAAAACCTTTGCATTCATAGCGAGGAAAAGGATTACAAGATCTCAAATCTTCCATAATTCTAAGACCATAATGCTTTTCTGTCAACAAGAGAGTAAGTCGACTTTTAATTAAGAATACACGGGACATTGGATACCAATAATGTGCCTTACTTTTGCGCCAAAATTCCTTGGCGAGTTCAAAGTTGGAAGCACTCATAAATATAGTAGAAGAGATTTTATTTCATATAAAAAAAATGAGTGAAATGTTTGCACATCAATCTTCCAACTCGTCAAAACCTTTATGGGACCATTGGAGCGAGCCATCAAAGAATCCAAACTTCTTCCTTGACCGAAGATTAGTTAATAATTCACAAGCACAATCAACGTAGTTGTGATCCGTTAAAAATAACTTGAGACAAAACACATCCTAGATCGTCATGGGATGACAACTCATACGGATTAATCATACGCCATTTTTCGGGAGCAGAATTAAGAATTTTTACCATTACACATCGAATATTTAGATAAATTACTCTGCAAAAAATCCATGAAAAATAAATGCACCAATAGTCAACACCAATAAGACTTATCTCCTTCTCATGGTGAAAGCCTCGTCAGAACAATATGACATGAACCAATTGAGGCCATAACGAAACGAACCAACTGAGACCACAGAGACACAAACAAAAAGATATTATGGAGACATGAACATTCTTTGCCCTAATAAATGCTTTATTCAAAAGTGTACTGGAAGATATGGACCACTCACCCAGAGCAACGGACTACTTGACCCGAGCATTTCCCTAATTCATCCAAAACTCGATTGAGAAAAAGAGATGAGCGACCGAGCATATTGTTTTGGATGAATGTTTTAGGTAAAACCTTTATTTGGCACTTGACCAGCGGGCTTCTGAAACGATCAGAAGCCGTGGAGCCGCCGTGGTGGTGGGTTTGATGGCGGCTCCACCAGTGGTTGCGGCGTTGGGAGGCATCGTATCGTTCCTCCCGGTAGGTTCTCTGGGTCTGATCGTCTCCTCGCTGTGGCAGAAATCGCAGTGCCTCTTGAAACGCCAAAAAGCCGCCATTAGCTCGATGGAGCGCGGGATTTGCGTTGCGTTGAGCGAAGTCGCGAAAATAAGCCTTTTGGTGAATAAACTGGAGGATCTGATGAGATCAATGGGAGAGACAATGGACGCGGCGGCAGAGAGAAGAAATCAGATTAATATGGCGATGGGGGGAGTGGAGAAAGAGCTGCTGTCGTACCACAAGGCGATCAACGATTTGAGACGAGTAGCTGGGCGGTGCGACGAGGAAACACGTTTGAGTAGAGACGTAACTTGTGAGAAGATGAAAGAGTACCTGACTCGGTACGAGAAGCAGAGTACGTTGAAGATCATAGTCTCTGCAATCGCCAGATGATTACACAATGTAAGTCTCATCAGATTGTAAATTCCACCATTGCATTTTCTGAATCAAGATTCAGATAGATTTAATCGAAATATTCTCATCTTTCTCTACCAAAGGGATCACCTTTTAGCTATTTTATGTCTGTTATCTTGCATGATCTGAATTTCTTCCATGTCAATTGGTGAAATAACAATTTGGGAATAATGAGTGTGCTCTGTTTCTACAATTTCTAATTACCAATTTTTTCTCTTCTTACAGGATCTATCCCGGTTGTTGTTGGTGTTCCAAACATAGAAGAATTTTCTTCAGCTCCTGGCTTAATCCTTCACATGAAGAAGAGAAATGATGTTGAGTCCGTCGCAAAGAGAATGAAGTATCTTGCAAATAACCCTTATTTTGACTGGCAAACAGTTGGCCTCATGCACAGCTTTCAAGTGGTCAACCCGGAAATATCACTCGTCTTCTTAGCTGTACCGAAGAAGATCTCAAAAACTATAAAGGTCACGACTTGGCCCCCACGCATTATGTTCCTTCCATGAACAGACATCCTCTTACCGGTGATTGGTAATATATCACTCTTTCGTCGATTACAATCTAACCCATCTGTTAATGACGGATTAGAGATGGAAAGTTCTGTTTTTTCTGCCCGAGATTCGATCTTTGATTTCATTTTTGTTGTCGTTGGCCGCATTAGGTACCCAGCGATCAACAAACCAGCAGGGGTTGTTCATTGGCTTCATCACGTTAACATTGATGCGGAATACATAGTGATTCTTGATGCTGACATGATCCTCAGAGGTCCAATCACGCCATGGGAGTTCAAGGCAGCCCGTGGCCGACCAGTCTCAACTCCTTATGAGTAAGTCCAAACAGCATGTCTCTTCCACAGTTCTGTCCCCTTTCTCGATGCCAATTTGAACGAAACCGGCTCTGCTTTTCTTAGTTATCTCATCGGATGTCACAACGAACTCGCAAAACTTCACACCCGTAACCCCGAAGCATGTGATAAAGTTGGTGGAGTCATCATAATGCTGAAATAATTCGATTTAAACTTTATACGAATTCTAATTCTAATTTTCTATTGCGATTTACATCAAAATTGAATAGAAGATCGTGATAAATATCTGTATCCATAGAATACGTAAAACAACGGAATTGATCTTCTGATTCTACGTGTAATGGCCGGAATCGACACACGGATGGGATGTGTGAAGAACGTAACGAGAGTTCGGTATTTTTTGAAGTGTTGGTAACTAAATGAATCAACCACAAAAAAAACTTAAATCTCATCTTTATGTACACGTGAACCAGGGACCATAAACCGAGAGTTAACCGGTTAATTATCCGGTTCTCAATATATCGTTTAATTCCGCCCATCATGAAATTAACGATATAACCAAAGGTCTCTACACATATAACTTCCTACATTTAATTCAATACCGAAGTCCGATCAATTAAACTTAAATCCGATCACATTTAATTTCGACTAACCGGATGACAACACTTATTCCAAAATTAATCACATATATAGGTCCACAAATATAAGATTAAACCAAAAATCTTATAATCTCCCACTTGGACCATATATGTGACCATAAAACTATGGAATAACCTTAAGAGCGCTCATCAATTGTTATCATCAAACCGGTATTGACACCAATCTCGTCCATCAACCATATCAACGTAGAACCAAAGAGATTTAACCACAATATATACGTAGTTAGACCCACATTTGATTACTTACGTAATACAGAAGAATGACATAGATCTTAATGTGGATGCGTAACATGAAGGTTACACGTGAAGTGATCGAAACGTGTCTATCTCCAACTGGTCCTACCTTATCGAGATCATCTTAAACCGAATCATACAGATAGGTGTAGATATAACTCAACTCCGCATTCACAGCTAAATGGAAACATCTGGGATGACATTCAAATTTAGACATAAATCCTGGTTAGAAGGAGATGCAATGCATTAGAACAAACATTCTAAGGCATTTATATGGCGTCTGGTGCATGTATTTAGCAGCGAATCCGCATCCATGGAGTTTGTACCTATATGCTCTATCGAAATGATCCCACTCTGTATTCTCTCACGAACAACAAGATACTTAATATCAATGTGCTTTGACTTCGTAGTACTCTTGT
>CM071875.1:26258558-26276705 GCA_036759665.1 Gynandropsis gynandra
GCCTCCATTGTGGACGATGCCACGAGCTTTTGCTTGGCACTACGCCAAGAAATAGCCCCACTAGCAAGAAGAAATACATAGCCTGAAGTGGATCGAAGACTATCGAGGCACCCAACATAATCTGAATCTGAATAACCAGTGAGCTCGAGCTGGTCTGATCGTCTGTACACGAGCATATGTCCTTTGTTTTCTGAAGATATCGCATCACCCGTTTGGCTGCCTTCCAATGATCAATCCCGGGGTTGCTTAAGTATCTTCCCAAAACGCCAACAATGTATGGAAAATCAGGTCGTGTGCAAACCTGTGCATACATTAGACTCCCTATAGCCGAAGCAGAAGGAATCTTCCTCATTTCCTGAATTTCCAGTTCAGTCTGTGGGCACTGTCTAAGGCTGAATTTCCTTTTGTGAAACAAAAGTTTCATCCTTATCCGCTCCAAAACAAAATTCATCATCCCTTTTCCCAGGTTCGATGTCCTCAAAGAACGTCGCTACTCCCATCTCAAAGATCGTCTTTTTCATGGGATCATAAAACTTATAGCCCTTAGACCTTTCCGAGTAACCAACAAAGTAACAACTCACGGTTCTAGCATCCAACTTCTTTTCATCGGGCCGATAACATCTAGCCTCTGCTGGACAACCCCAAATGTGAAAATGCCTTAAGCTAGGACGTCTTCCCGTCCATAACTCATAAGGCGTCTTAATTGTTGCTTTAGTTGGTAACCTGTTCAGGATATAAACTTAAACGCTTTGAAAACATCTAAAACCTCCGACTTCTCATGAATAAGATAAAGATAACCATATCGACTGTACTCATCTATGAATGATACAAAGTAATGTTGACCATTCCAAGAAGCAATAGGAAACGGCCCGCATACATCCGTATGTATCAATTCCAAAGTCTCTGAAGTTCAATATGTACCTTTACCTACTTTGTTTGTCTGCTTCCCCTTGATACAATTGACACAATGGTCAAAATCCGAAAAATCAAGAGAATATCGAGCATATAAAGATTATCTGAAATGGACAAAGAACCAGTTCCAATAATATCCGAATGAAATGAAAGGGTAAACTTAAGGTTTCCAAATGAACAAGAAAATCCCAATTTGTCCAATGCAGAAACTGAAATCAAGTTTCGTCTAAAAGACGGTACAACGAAAACACCCTTCAAATCAAGAAATTGACCAGTCTTCATCAAAATTCTAAATTGCCCGATCTCTTCCACTTCCACCCTTTTACCATCGCCCATATAGATGTATCTTTCACCATCAATCGGCTTTCGGTAATGGAGGCAACCCTGCATAGTAATACTTACGTGAGTTGTAGCACTAGAATCAACCCACCAAGTCTGACTTGGTACAGAAGCTAAATTGATCTCAGAACAAACCAAAGTGAGAGTCAAACCTTTATCCGCACGCCAAGTATGATATTTCGTGCAAGATTTCTTCATATGACCAGTTTTGTGGCAAAAGAAACATTTTTGCACCTTAGCCTGATCTGCATGATGTTTCTTTTGCACATTAGCTGTTCCCGAATAAGCGGTTTCATAACCCTTTTTCCCTTTGTACCTCATGGAGACAATTTTCGCTAAAAGCGTGATTGTTTCCGCTTTGTCATTTCTGGCAAAGCATTTCTCCAAGGCCTCGAGATATTCCTTAGCCAATGTCACCTCATTAGGCACATGGCCCCTGAAAACCGGAGGAATGGAATGCTTGATGATCATCAAACACGTGCGGTTCGAGGTTTCCCAGCGTTCGAGTTTGTTACGATCCTCAACAGAACTCGATTCCACTATCGCTGGACGAATCTCCCTAATCGCAAGGTCGTGACCCATCAAAGCAAGCATGATCAATAAGTGCTCCTTCCATTCAGAAAAGTTCGACCCATTCAACATAGGGATCGAACTGATGTTGGCAGAGATACTTGATGTCGATTGCACAACTGTAAAACAAAAGATAACTCGTGTTAGACAAATATTCAATAAAACCTTAATTGAATGATAACACAAGATCTTATCCCATCACAAGACATCTGTGCAACATCAAAATTTTAGTCTTTGGACATTGATTTTGACTTGCAATAGATGACTCATCACATTAATAAATAGTGTAAATTAAACATCTCATGTAGTGGTCAACCTTTGGGCATACCCATCACATTTATGTCATACCAAAAATAAACACTAAATATTAATGTACACACAATATAATACTGCCAAACCATGATTCACCTTTGGGTTTATCAAAGTTTGCATGAATTATATTATGTTACCTTCCCAACGTAATTGAAATAATTATTTTTCTCAAGATTGCCTACTTTGGTAGGATGTTGGAAAAATTAATTAAATCGCATACATTAATCAAAGGATATAATAATCATCATAATAATTCAGTGAATAACTTTTATCAAAGAACTATGATATAACCTTATAACTACACTATTTGTATGTGTAATTAATCATAGTAAATTAAAATTCACCGCAATTATCATATGATATATATATAAATAGTTTTCATGCCAATTCTAATCCAAATGAATTGCACAAATTAATTAAAATATATATAAATCCATCCTTATGCGTATTAATACGCGGGTTCGATTCAAAATTTACCGAAATATTTTACCAGTTATATTAAACCGCACGCTCCATGATAAAGTGATAGAGCTGTTGGTATAACTGGCAGAGAATTGTCCTCAAAATGCAAAAGGTTTTGGGTTCGAATCTTAAAATGGTTCTGCTGAAGAACACATTTTTTTTAAATATGGGCCGTTTTTTTTAAATGGGCCGGCCCCCCCCCCCTTTTTTTTAAATGGACCAATACTATTGTTGGGCCGTTATAAATAAAAATCTTTAAAAGCCTAAAAAACGAGCCCAGTTATTATTATTTTTTTTTGTTTTTTTTAATTACAACAAATTTCAACCGAAACCCTTTTCCTTCCTTTTTTTTAAATAAAAAAATAAAACTGGTAGTTTTGACTGTGCATTGCGCACGATTCCCCATTATTCTCAAACAGTTTTCCTTTTAAAAAAAATAACAATTAAAAAAAAACACATTTTTTTCTTCTTCCCCACCATTCCACCGTGAAGATCCAGGGAATTTTCTTTAATTTTACTCAAAATTTACTTAATTTATCACATTCAAAGCCAAATTTAATATAAACACATTAAATCATTCTTAAATTGATGTAAAAACAATAGATTAAGCTCTGATACCAATTGAAAGAATTTGATTTAAACTTTATACGAATTCTAATTCTAATTTTCTATTGCGATTTACATCAAAATTGAATAGAAGATCGTGATAAATACCTGTATCCATAGAATACGTAACGTAGCGGAATTGATCCTCTGATTCTACGTGTAATGGCCAAAATCGACACACGGATGGGATGTGTGAAGAACGTAATGAGAGTTCGGTATTTTTTTTAAGTGTTGGTAACTAAATGAATCCACCACAAAAAAACTTAAATCTCATCTTTATGTACACGTGAACCAGGGACCATAAATCGAGAGTTAACCGGTTAATTATCCAGTTCTCAATATATCGTTTAATTTCGTCCATCATGAAATTAACGATATAACCAAAGGTCTCTACACATATAACCTCCCGCATTTAATTCAATACCGAAGTCCGATAAATTAAACTTAAATCCGATCACATTTAATTTGGACTAACCGGATGACAACACTTATTCCAAAATTATTCACATATATAGGTCCACAAATATAAGATTAAACCAAAAATCTTATAAATGCATATAGAAGATCTTCGGAAATTTGCCATGTACTGGTTACTTAAAACTCAGGAGGTTCGAGGAGACAAAGATCACTACAGCAAGGACATAACTGGGGATATATACGAATCCGGTTGGATATGCGAGATGTATGGTTACTCTTTTGGTGCCGCAGAGGTAAATTTACGCCCCCATAATGTGTTTTCATCGATTCCATGAACGCAAGAGAGGGGGATACACGTTAAGCCATGATCAATGTGCCTTCTTATACGGTTCTTCTTCCTTTTGTATTGCAGCTAAATTTACGGCATATCATATACAAAGATATCTCAACATGAACTGAACTTTTGTGTCATGGTCTGATTTCTGCATGGAATTACTGTATCGATTAAAGGAGTTTACTGAGAATTCTAAACCACAAAAGATAGAAGTAAAAGAAAGTAATGGTGAAGGTTGGCTTGTGCTTTAACACTTGTTCTTGCTAATGTTGCAAAGAAATCGAACTGCAAAGTCTGTCTTATGTTTGTCTGAGGATTTATCAATATATTGGGACAACATCATACTACTTTAGAAATCCAAGTAAACCTCGTGGATCGTTTATTTGTGTTCTTTGTTCGTGAAAGAGTTCATTATGTTTGTTATTAGCAAAACTAAAACAAGTATCGGACTGACAAACCCACTGGTTTTGAACAGGAGTTGAAATATGATTTTGGAGGAACTGAAATCAGCAGTGACTTCAGATTAACCAGTGCGGAAGAAAGAAAGACCCCCGAGCTTAATAGGTGACAGAAAAATTAAAGTGCATCGGATATACCCTCTTGGCCTCACTCAACGATATGCATTGTATAACTTCAGATTCGACGGGGATTCAGGTCTCAGGACTCACATACAGAGCAACCCTTGTGCCAAATTCAAAGTCATCATCTTCCTCTAGTTAGATACGCTCTTGAGCACAACGTGATCTCGGTTAGTTGTTGGAGAAAATTGCATTGTTGTAGTTTCATATAATAAATCATGTTCGTTTTTTGCAGCTCTTTGATCTTTTGTTTGTTGGATCAAACACGATGAAATGAACAAGTTAGATTTATTATGACCTTTGAATGGGTCTAAACTTACCAAATGCATAGTTGTGAAAAGGAGCTTCTTCAAACATGTTAACAAATTACACAAATTGGAGAATTTGCGATGGAAATAGACTTTTAATCCAAATAATTTTACAATTTTAACAAAAATTTGGAAAATCGTGTGAAAGGATCCTTGCTCAATAATAGAATTATTTCCATTTATTTTTTAAAAGTAGCAAACACTCCATTTCTCATACAAAAGGCCGGATAGAATCTTGCTAATCCGATCCAATGGATCCATTCGAACATAAGCTCGATATCTATGATTCCATTGGTAAAGGTTTTAAAGTATCATTTTCCAAAAAAAAACATGTTTCTTCCCATCAAACGAAGAAAATAGTTTGACGAGACCGAGGTAGCTCACTGTTAAAGCGCCTACTACAACTGATATTCTCACTGTTATTGCCACCACTATATAACCACTCAAGTGAATTGAAGCATTAGTTAGCGTGAGTGGACATGTCACTCGCTCAAATATTTAGATTAATCTTTGATCAAATCAAAATTCTCCAAGACTCTCAATAACTTAAAACTAACACAAAATAACTGTCATGATTAATTGATAAATCAAACATTAACATAATTTAATAAAAAACAATTTTTTTATTTAACTAAATTCAAATGAAAACCACTATTTGGACATTGTAATGAAATTTAATTAAAAAATATTTGGGAAGTATTTCTTATTTATTCACAAAATATATGTTGGTGGAATATCATTAAAGATAAAAAAACTTAAACTCATCCAAATAAACAGTTAACTAAATTACATCACTTTTACCTCAATTGATTAACTTTAATATGCTTAGAAATATTATTTAAAAAAAGTTAATACATATATAATACAATAAAGAATATGGAATATAAAGTGATATAGTCTCGTATGTTTATTTATTAAAAGCCGTCTTATAATATGACCTTAAAGATGAAGTTTGCAAATGGGTTTGTGTTTGGACTAATAAATCTAAATTATATATTTAAGGTCAAAGATTGTGATAGTATGACCGCTCTCACAACAACCATTTACATAAATTATGACACTAAGGTCGCCACTACAAGAGCAAAAAATCAAATTTACAATGATAAATCGAAGTATATAACGAGACATCATAATACAATACACAAGTTGTGATCATCTCGTTTTCGTACACGATACTACTTGTTTAATTTGACACGCATCAAGTTCCTCAATAATAGAATTATTTCCATCGACTATATAAAATCTAAGGAAAAAATTGAGCAAGTCTCAATCAAAATAAGTTCATATTTAAAGGGATTTGGCGATGCCATATTTCTAAATATAAGTTATTGCTTATGAATCTCCTAATTTCTAAGAAAGTGCAGTAGAGTTGAAGGTTATAGGAAGAAAAATATAGCATGGTTTAAAAGACAAGAACTTCGAAAAGAGAGACCAAAACATGTCTCGAGAAGTTCTTGGGTTTTTGGGCTAATTCTTGTAAGTTTACCACATCTGATTAAAAGCGGACAAGGAGGATTGGAAAATATTGGGTTAGAGTTGATAGGATTCAACTTGTGATCATCTCGTTTTCGTACACGATACTATTTGTTTAATTTGACACGCTTCAAGTTCCTCAATAACAGAATTATTTCCATCGACTATATAAAATCTAAGGAAAAAATTGAACAAGTCTCAATCAAAATAAGTTCATTTTTAAAGGGATTTGGTGATGCCATATTTCTAAATATAAGTTCTTGGTTATGAATCTCCTAATTTCTAAGAAAGTGCAGTAGAGTTGAAGGTTATAGGAAGAAAAATATAGCATGGTTTAAAAGAAAAGTACTTCGAAAAGAGAGACCAAAACATGTCTCGAGAAGTTCTTGGGTTTCTGGGCTAATTCTTGTAAGTTTACCACATCTGATTAAAAGCGGACAAGGAGGATTGGAAAATATTGGGTTAGTGTTGATAGGATTCTAAAGAGTCTGTTATAACTCCGACAGAGTTTGGTATAAGAGGAATTATTTCGAAGATTTTGAGAAGTTTTTATAACTCCAGAAAATCAAGTGTGGTTCAAAAATACGAGTTGCAAGTGAGAGGAGTACATATTGCAATCCACTTGCAACTCAAACATAGATAAGTTGTAATAGAGTGTTTGCTGAAATATCGTGTTTGATTCATATTGTGTTATACATACATGCACTAACAAGTGGTATCAAAGTTGGTTACAAAATTATTTTTATCAAGAAAAACTTAGTTCTTGTAAGATTCAAGAGAGCAAGTATGAACACATCACATGATGCAAGTCTTTAGGGAAAACCTGTAGTACTGAATTCATCTAATTATAAAAATTGTAAGGTGAGAATGTGGCCTACAAATCAAGAGGTTGGTGATAAAGCTTGGAAGTCTATAATACAAGGATGGAGTCCATCGACGATAATAGATCCAAATGGGAAGGTTATTGAGAAATTTGTTGAAGATTGAACAGTTGTTGAGAATCAACGTTAAACTTTTAATTCCAAGTCACTTGCTATTTATTTGGAATCTCGATATGGAAAGGCTTAAATAGATTCATAAATATAAATCTGCTAAATATGCATGGAAGCATTGAAAACAATCCACAAAGGAAGTCCAAGTGTAAAGAAAACAAGATTGGATATCCTAGAGAATAAATTTGAGAAGATCATAATGAAAGAAAATTATAATGTAAAAGAATATCCTAGAAATAAATTTGAGAAGATCATAATGAAAGAAAATTATAATGTAAAAGAATTTAGTGGTACATTAAATCCTCTTGCAAAAGAAGATTATATTCTTAGAAGAGGGTATGATGATGAGAAATTTATATAAAAAAATTCAGATGTCTACCGTCGAAGTTTAAAGCAAAAGATACGATTACAAAAACTACATTGGATACAGATTTAACAAGCTTCAGAGAAATCACAGGTATATTAGAAGCCTAAAAAATGGAGAGCTCTTAAAGTAAGGTGCATCTTCAAAGGAACAACACAAAGAAATAGAATTTCAAGTAGTACAAGAAAACATGAGAAATAGCAACTTGGAAGAAGAGGTTGGTTTGATAGTAAATACATTAAATAAATATTTTCGAAGAAAGCCTGGAAAATATTGCAATCGTTTAGAGAATCAACTTAATCTAAAGATTGAAGGAAAAAAGTATAAAACGTCATGAATGCAAAGGTTATGGACATATGCAATGAGAATGTCTTACAATTCAAAAGAGTGATGCATTTTTAAAGAACTTAAATGAATTTCAGTGTGTTGGCTGCAAAAGATATAGACACACTGAGAATGAGTGTGGAAAACCAAAAACCAGGCAAGAAAATCTCTACCCATATTTAGTGAGTTAGAACCTGAATGAGAAAGTAAAGAATAAGAAACAATTAATATTGTATCATTTTTGGGAAGTATTAAATACGGTAATAAATTACCTGTAGAAGATCGATGTGCACAAGATTCTGGTAGTGATAGTGACGAAGAATTTATGAGGAAAAATCTATATACATCGTGGGAAATAATGACACAAAATAATATTGAGTTAATACATCAAAATCAAGATTTGATGATGAGGCTAAGGACTAAGCAGTAGGGGTGGCCAATCCGGGTTACCCGGTTACCCAAAAAACCCATATGGGTTCAGATTTTAGAACCCGTTCGGGTTCGGGTCGGTCCGATCCGGGTTCGGGTTAAACCCGAGGAACCCGAGGAACCCGAATTAAATTTTAGGGCTAATATTTTAGGTTATTTTCTAAGAACCATATGACTAATATTTTAGGTTTTTAGAATTCATTTTATTTTGGTATTTGCGAAGTTAATTTTTATGAGTTATATTATCTAATTTAAATATGTATTTTGTTTAATCTTTTTGTACGTTAACTTTTTTTAGAGAACCCGAAAAACCCTTACAAAACCCGAATAACCCGAACCCAAATAACCCAAATAATCTGAATAACCCGAGCCCAAATAACCCACATAACCCGAATAACCCGAGCCCAAATGACCCAAATAACCCGAATAACCCAAATAACCCGAATAACTTGAACCCAAATAACCTAAATAACCCGAATAACCCAATAACCCAAACCCAAATAACCCGAATATCCCGAATAACCCGAATAACCCATGGATACCCGAATTTAATTTGGGTTATTTCGGGTTCACTGCTTCAGAACCCGAATAATCCGAACCCGAATCGAAACCCGAAGAACCCAGACCGAAAAACATTCGGGTTCAATTCGGGTTCAATTTTCGTAAACCCGAGGAACCCGAACCCGGATCGAAACCCGAGGAACCCGGATCGAAACCCCGAATAATCACCCGAATCGAAACCCGAAGAACCCAGACCGAAAAACATTCGGGTTCAATTCGGGTTCAATTTTCGTAAACCCGAGGAACCCGAACCCGGATCGAAACCCGAGCAACCCGGATCGAAACCCGGATTGGCCACCCCTACTATGCAGTAATAATTGGATGATAGAGAAACAAAAAAGAAGGTTAAAGAGCAAGACCTAAAAACCAAAGAAGTAGAAGCATCTGAGATGAAACAATACTTAGAAAAGACTCAGAAAAAATAAAAATACTAAATAGTGGAATCAAGAAAGTAAATTATATTTTACAATTGGAAAAACGAATCTAAACCATTTTGGTTAAAATTAGGATATTTTGACGCAAGCAAATACAAAAGAAAATGTAGTGTAATCAAGCAATATAAAACACATCGGGTCAATATCCAAATCAACAACGACATAAGTTTATGGTTTTGTATAAGTTAAAAATCTCACAGACATCTTCATCCATCAGTCATGTACACATCACTACAAAATTAATCATAAAAGAAAAGATATTGGAAAGTGTTATCACTATGGAAAGCAAAGTCATATTCGTGCTTTTTGTTATCAATTGAGGAATAAATCATTCTTAAAAGGTAAATCCTCTAACTTTTCTCAAGTTAAAATTAGAAAATTTTAGGTCAAAAAAGATTATCTTTATTGCAATGTTGCTTATAGTGCAACTAATGACAGTCGTGATGATACATGATATTTTGATAGCGGTTGCTCTAGACACATGACATATAACAATAGTTTGATATGAGATTTTACATAAATCATGGATGAAAAAATATTTTGAAATGGTCAGAAAGGAATAATTATTAGACAAGGGGTAATAAAAATGGTTGCACAACCTTCATAAAAAAATATTTTGAGTGTTATAAACAATTGTTATATCTGAAGCAAGGACTCATTATGCCTAAAAAATTTTGATTATGGTATGAATTTTGAAACTTTTGTAGCTCATTGTGACAACAAGAGTCCCATAAATATTAGGCAAAATAATGTGCAATATTCTATAATGAAACATATAGAGATTAGATATTAATTTTTTGGCAATAAGTTGAAAAACAAATAATCATTGATTGATTATACTCTTACCAAATGACAACTAGTAATCCTTTTACAAAACCATTAGATATAGAGGAATAAAATCTGAAAAATTATGTACTTTGGAGCTTCGTACGCTAAGTTATGGTATTTCAAAGCCCGTCGTACAATTCATTGTTTTAGTTGTCTAATCACGTGAAAAAAAACAAAAAGCGGAAAAGGGGTGCAACACGAGAGACAAATGCAAATAGGAAATAGGAAGCAAAGCGAATATCCAAGAGACAAACGCAACACAAGCGGCGTATTGACAACAAATGACATTCGTAACCTAACAAACTCGAAAAGGGCATCTTCCGGCTCTAAAAATCCATCGTATCGACATAAATAACGCATTTCGAGCTAAAAATGGGGTCGGGCTGCCTTCAGCAACCCGCCGCATGGTTTATCTCGAAAAGAGGAATAAAATGAGAAAAAATCATGTAATTCAGAGCTTCGTACGCAAAGAAATGGTATTTCAAAGCGCGTCGTACAATTCATTGTTTTCGTCGTCTAATCACGTGAAAAAAAAACAAAAAGCGGAAAAGGGGTGCAACACGAGAGACAAACGCAAATAGGAAATAGGAAGCAAAGCGAATATCCAAGAGACAAACGCAACGCAAGCAGCGTATGGACAAGAAATGACATTCGTAACCTAACAAACTCGAAAAGGGAATACCAGTATTCTAATGTCATTTGAAGATTAACTATTGTTGTTTGAGATACAATTCACTTTGAAACCATTACAATTGAAATGTGTTTACAAAAAATTTATATGATTGATAATATTGGTCTTTTGCAGTATAAAAGAAATTAGAGAAAGGAAGAAAAGTATATTACATCCAAACACTCCATTGTCAAATGAAGATATTTATACGAGAAATATGATATGAGTACATCTTCTTTGGTACATAATAGAAAAATTGTTTGGATCTAAGTGGTCGGATTATTTAAAATACTCTTCTAAGAATTCTTAAGAGTATACCATATAGTAAATTGGATTTAAGTGGTGGAAAATTATCAACTTTAACATTCTAAAAGTCGTGGATGGTTATTTTGCAGAAATAAGAAGACTTACTAAAGTATGTATTGCAATAAATGTATCTAATAGAGTTTGATGTATACCTTAGGAGTTTCATATTATACAGTTTGATAAGTATATTTAAATTGGTCAAATATAAATTTGTTCTTAAATTTTTTAGAAGGTATATAATCTCGAAATGCAAACCAAATTATGGAAAAAAAGAAAAAAATTTACATGTAGAAATTTGTGTACCACCAACATAGATGTTACCCCCAAAGAATAAACAAAAGGTTCATATAGCAAAAATCCTAAAATCCATGAAGAAGAAAATGACTTTGTCAAAAACCTCTGAAGAAATTATCAACAGATATCACAAACGCTATTTATGTTACTGAGTGAACTAACTAATAATAATGTGAATTGTGTTATTTATTCTTATTTCTCACCCAATATAGTGCGCAAAAATCAGAGATGGACGATAATGTGGATTGGAAATATTGTTTCAGTTGCTTTTGTTTTCAATTGTAACTAAAATGACTAGCATTCATCTAGGGTATGTTTTTTAACCTACTGATGTGTCGCCTAGGGTCACTAGACATTTCATAAGAATACAGATCGTGTAGTCTCAGGATCAAACAAAAATACTAAGTAAGATTAACACAAATGATGTCACAAAAAATATGGTCATGAACATTAAAAAGTGAAGGTGTATCTAATATGAACAAGTCAAATAAACTACAATTACAATTATATACAAATGAGACAGTGTTTTAAGTTCGAGAATCGTTCTCACATATATGATCTTGAGAAATATTTTTGAAGTTGTAACTTTGTTTCAATCATCTTATATAGATATATACCTACTCTCGCAGTCAAGATCATATTTAAGTGTTTCAATCATTAATGTCTCCATGAAATCATCTACACACTAAACATACTATCAATATATTTAAATTCTCTAGAAGACTTAACCTCTATTCAAAACTTCGCTCATTGACATCTCCATCTAGTGACCTACATACTAAATGCATTACCATTTAATAGGATTATTCCTAAACTGAATAACCTAATTCTCAACATGATCATTCATGTTTATCTAATGCATATGAAGATATGATATTAGACCAACTTTCTATTATTAGATTGATAGAAATGGATTGAAACACATTAAAAATCTGACATCAGGCTCTAGAATTTGTCTTCCTGAAAGCAGGATAACACAAACCCCAGCTTCATATTGACTAAAAAACCTCAGACACAACAAATGATGCTAAAAAACTTGTGATCTAGTATTGATAAGTCGGTGAATAAAGTTTTAGTAGCTAAATCTCTAAGATTAGCAATAAACATGATCTCAATAAATCAAAGCATAAGTAAAAGGTCATACAACGGGTTCTTTATTTATAAGGACCAAATAATAATAAAAACTAAATAAAATAAAGCAACTTAATTAAACCCGAAACAAATGTTCGATCGAGTGGTGGAGTAACGGTTGAGCAATGACTATGCTTAATCGAGTCCTCCCTCACTCGGTCAAGTCGTGCCATGCTCGAGTGAAGCGATCTAGTACTCTACACACTCTATATGTCCAGAGATATAGATTGAGCGAATACTTGCTCGGGTTGAGTGCATCGTGCTTCATCTGTCCAAATGGTTTGCTCAGATCGAGTGCCTATGGCTCTCCTAGCTTCTTGCTCCTTCCAGCCTCGTCCACTTGTAGGTAGGTCACATAAGCTCTCATTTACGTCTATTGATGCCCTTGTAGTGCCTTTGCAAGTTTTTCCATCACGATTTACGTGAACAAATTTTGCATTCTCTTATCTTTAGCTCTTGTGACCGGTCTTTGTGTTATCGGTGTCCCGAGTGGAGTCTTATCCTCATCATCCTCTATTGCTTCAAAAGGATTTGAATTCCAATCAGGATCATCATCTGCATCACGACGAGCTCAGTCATAAATATTGAAGGTTGAACTAACATTGAACTCACCAGGTAACTTAATCTTGAAGGCGTTGTCATTGATGTGTTCGAGTACTTTGAATGGTCATTATCTGCACATGAGCTTAGGTTTACATTTTTGGGGAAAACCTTCCTTGTGTATGTTGGATCCACACTAGATCACAGGTTGAAAGACCACCTTCATATGTCCCTTGTTTGCATGTTTGACATATTTCTTCATCTTTCTTTCAATATTGGCTTGTGCCTTCTCATGAATATGTGTAAAAAACTCGGCTCTTTTCTTGCCATCAAAGTTAGTAAACTTTGACAATGGTAAAGACTTAAACTAAGCGGCACTATGAACCGCCATATTGTATACAAACTAGACATGGGGTAAACACTTTTTCCATATTTTAAGAATATTCCTGAGCAACGCACATAATAATATCGACAAAGTCCTATTGACCATGTTTGTTTGTCCATCTGTTTGACAGTGACATGTAGTGGATAAGAAAATTTTGGTTCCTAACTTAGACCACAAAGTTTTCCAAAAGTAATTAAGGAGTTTTGGATCATAACGTTTCTCGCAGATCACATGTAGAAATTTGTGTACCACCAACATAGATGTTACCCCCAAAGAATAAACAAAAGGTTCATGTACAAAAATCCTAAAATCCAAGAAGAAGAAAATGACTTTGTCAAAAACCTCTGAAGAAATTATCAACAGATATCACAAATGCTATTTATGTTATTGAGTGAACTAACTAATAATAATGTGAATTGTGTTATTTATTCTTATTTCTCACCCAATCAGTGAAAGAAGGTACTAGTCAAGGCCATGATGTAATATAGTGGGCAAAAATCAGAGATGGACGATAATGTGGCTTGGAAATATTATTTCAGTTGCTTTTGTTTTCAATTGTAACTAAAATTACTAGCTTTCATCTAGGGTATGTTTTTTAACCTACTGATTTGTCGCCTAGGGTCACTAGACATTTCATAAGAATACAGATCGTGTAGTCCCAGGATCAAACACAAATACTAAGTAAGATTAACACAAATGATTTCACAAAAACTATGGTCATGAACATTAAAAAGTGAAGGTGTATCTAATATGAACAAGTAAAATAAACTACAATTACAATTATATACAAATGAGACAATGTTTTTAAGTTCGAGAATCGTTCTCACATATATGATCTCGTGAAAGATTTTTGAAGTGTAACTTTGTTTCAATCATCTTATATAGATATACCTACTCTCGCAGTCAAGATCATATTCAAGTGTTTCAATCATTGATGTGTCCATGAAATTATCTGCACACTAAAAATACTATCAATATATTTAAATTCTCTCTAAGACTAAACCTCTATTCAAAACTTTGCTCATTGTTGTCTCCATCTAATGACCTACATACTAAATGCATTATCATTTAATAGGATTATTCCTAAGCTGAATAACCTACTTCTCAACATGATCATTCATGTTTATCTAATGTATATGATGATATGATCTTAGACCAACGTTCTATTATTAGAAGGATATAAATGGATTGAAACACATTAGAAATCCAATAGCAGACTCTAGAATTTGTCTTCCTGAAAGCAGAATAACAAAAAGCCTAGCTACATATTGACTAGAAAACCTCTGACTCAACGAACGATGCTAAAAAAACTTGTGATCTAGTGTTGATAAGTTGGTGAACAGAGTTTTAGTAGCTAAATCTGTAAGATTAGCAAAAAAAGATGATCTCAATAAATCAAAGCATAAGTAAAAGTTCATACAATGGGTTCTTTATTTATAAGGACCAAATCATAATAAAAACTAAATAAAATAAAGCAACTTAATCAAACCCGACACAAATGTTCGACCGAGCGGTGGAGCAACGGTTGAGTAATGCTTATGCTTGATCGAGTCCTCCCTCACTCGGTCGAGTCGTGCCATGCTCGGGTCAAGCGATCTAGTACTCTACATACTCTATATGTCCAGAGATATTGCTCAGATCGAGTGAATACTTGCTCGGGCTGAGCGTATCGTGCTTCATCTGTCTAAATGGTTTGCTCAGATCGAGTGCCTATCGCTCTCCTAGCTTCTTGCTCCTTCCGGCCTCGTCCACTTGTAGGTAGGTCACATAAGCTCTCATTTACATCTGTTGATGCTCTTGTAGTGCATTTTCAAGTTTTTCCATCATGATTTAAGTGAAAAAATTTTGCATTCTCTTAGCTTTAGCTCTTGTGACCGGTCTTTGTGTTATCGTTGTCCCGAGTGGATTCTTATCCTCATCATCCCCTATTTCTTCAAAAGGATTTTACCTCAAATCAGGATCATCATCTGCATCAGGACGAGCTTAGTCATCAATATTGAAGGTTGAACTAACATTGAACTCACTAGGTAACTTAATCGTGAAGACGTTGTCATTGATGTGTTCGAGCACTTTGAATGGTCCTTATCTGCACTGAGCTTAGGTTTACATTGTTGGGGAAAACCTTCCTTGCGTATGTTCAATCCATACTAGATCACTAGGTTCAAAGACCACCTTCATATGTCCCTTTTTTGCATGTTTGACATATTTCTTCATCTTTCTTTCAATATTGGCTCGTGCCTTCTCATGAATATGTTTAAAAAGCTCGCCTTTTTTCTTGCCATCAAAGTTATTAAACTCTGACAACGATAAAGACTAAAACTAAGCAGCACTATGAACCGACCTATTGTATACAAACTAGACATGGGGTAAACACTTTTCCCATATTTTAAGAATATTCCTGAGCAACGCACATAATAATATCGACAAAGTCCTATTGACCATTTCCGTTTTTCCATCTATTTGAGGGTGACATGTAGTGGAGAACAAAATTTTGGTTCGTAACTTAGACCACAACGTTTTCTAAAAGTAATTAAGGAGGTTTGGATCATAACGTTCCTCAAAGATCACAAAGTCAAAACATTTTTGCTGATAGGAATTAGGGTGGCTTGATTCTAGTTCGACCTCATCTCGTCTGCCATGGGAATCTGGGGAACGCTAGGGATAAGCAGCCTAAAGCCTTCTACACGATCTAGAGTGTTTTGTCATCAAAATCGGCTAGACTTTCTTCAGATTTAATCGAAAGAAAAACCGGTTAATTGAGAAACGCAACTTCCATGAATTTGAGCATGTACTTCAATATCGAATTAAGAGAAAATCATCTGTAAAATATACCAACTGGATCATAATATTTTTATATAATTTCATTTAGTACATCATATTTTTCGGTAGAATTACCAAATGTTTAATCATAATGGTGATTTAGCATTGAAGAGATTTTTTGTTAATTGCTAAGTCGTAGTAGTCATCATCATATATATAGTTTGTGTATGTGATGAAGACACGACAAATCAGACCATGGAATAGAAATAATCATACAAGGACCAATCACATAGTTTAGAGCTAATAAATTTAAAAGTTACTTATCAAGATGATCCCGAACAATTCTTGCCCAAAAACGACCGTTGGAGTTCGAAATGAACAAGTTTTTGTAACTTGTTTATGAGTAAGGTTGGCCAATCCGAAGTCTGCCCATTTAGAAGTAAGATTGAATTTTATTTTTTAGACCCGACATAAAACAAACCTATGCCTCGGTTTATTTTACAACGATACAATATGTGCTTTCATCATCAATTTAGCTCCCACCCACTTACACTTTGCTTCTCCACTCATAGATTCTATCCATTAGCAAGTATTGTATCTTACGTTTTCACCTATTTGTTTTTGGTTTGTTTTTTTTTCGGATACGACGATAACAAGTTTTTTTTGTTTTAGATTCAACGACGAGTTGTTTTTTTATTTTGGATTATGAACTATATTTTTGCCTAAGTGATACATGTGTTTGTGTGAATGTGTTCCTCATGATTTATATTTGATTCTTTAAACGAGAAATGACTTGTTGTTTTATCATGCAAATGTTCATTAATTCGGATAGAATATGACTTATGAATAATATATAATTTTGAACAACAATAATTTATTGCGGTGTTAGGTTTAAGTGAAAAATCTCTTAACAATCTAGGAATATGCCATTATAAGGCAAACAAAGATAACATGATCATTTATCGTATATCAAATCATTTAGAGATCATTTACGATTTTTGTCTTTGGTTTTGTTGTATCTAAAAAACTTATGAAGCAATATCAGGCTACATCTATTTAACGACTAATGAAACTAATTATTGGCGTCAAGCCAAAAAAATTTTCTCCATCATGACTGTAGAATTTATATATTATTTGGCGATATCCAACTAAATAATTTTGGCGAGGAATTTGTCCAAGGCTGCGAATTGTGTAAGGAATAATTCAATCGGTGAGTATATTGTTTTGCTATATTCAACTAAATAATTTTGGTGAGGAATTTGTCCAAGGCTGCGAATTGTGTAAGGAATAATTCAATCGGTGAGGTTATATTGTGACAATAAATACAATATTTTGTATTCTAATAATTATAAAACCTTAAACAATTGAAATATATCAAGATTAAGTTTATAATTATAAAAAAATATGTTTAAAGTGGACACATTTCCATAAAGAACGGCACGTGTGTAGTATTTTAGGTGTCGATCCCACAGAGACTACGCAACACAATCTAAACTCGAACTATGAATCAAACTTGCTAACGAACAAATATGGTTGAAGAATGAAATACTGAAAGTAAATAAACGAATTGGTTCTTAACGATAAGACAAACGTTCTAGGAATCCAGTTTCACCACAAGACTACCGAAACCAACAATCAATCTATCTATCATGCAATCCCAATTAAGTTATCTAAGGCAGACGATCCTACTTTCGTGGCCTAACCTCGGTTGTTTTATACCTGATCTTCTAGGACGAGAATTCTCCTTTCGGTCCTTCTCCTAATCCCTAACACATGCATCTACGTGGTCTTTGTAAACACAAGTCAATTAAGCGCTCA
>CM071875.1:26288173-26304948 GCA_036759665.1 Gynandropsis gynandra
CCGTTCACCCTCAACCGTTGCTACCCTACTTTCGTGGCCTAACCTCGGTTGTTCTAAACCTGACTTTCTAGGACTAGAATTCTCCTTTCGGTCCTTCTCCTAATCCCTAACACATGCATCTACGTGGCCATCGCAAACACAAGTAAATTCAAGAACTCAGATAAAGAATAGATGAACTAAAACGGGAAGATGCATTCAAAATAGATCAAAAGTGGTTCCGGGATAGCCAAGGGCTAATCCCTTCTTCTTCCCCGGCAACGGTGTCAAAAACTTGATGTGCGTAGACTCAAGTAATAAATTACCTAGACTAACGCTTCCGCAAGGGTACGGATCGTGTAGCAACTAGGGTCGAGCACAAGGAATTGATGCAACTCTAAAGCTATTAGACTAATGAATAAGACGTGTGAAATCAATAGTAGAATGGAATACAAATGCAAACTAAACTAAACTAATGATAGGAATGACTCAAAGACTAACCACCATAGGTAGAGAATGAGATGACTCCCTATTCATAAACCGATGTCTTCGGTAGATTCTCCTTGCTCCCGATCCATAGATCCGTCTTTTCTTCCTTCTTCCTTTTGCCCAAATGTCTCTGAATCTCCTCTGATCCAATCGATTGACCTGGCGTAGGTTCTCAACCGATTAAACCCTAAATCATGGCTAAGTTCCAAAGTCTAATGCCCTGGCGTAGATTTATTAGACTTCTAACATCATCAATCAAGTGTCGTACAAGTATTGAAGCATTAAGATCAACCATGAAATCTGAAAACATGATGAAATACCGAATTCATTCATATCGAGTGGCGTACAAGTATGAAAGCATTAAGATCCACCATTCATTAAGCACAAGAACTTCATTACTATTGGCAAGACTCTCTAACCTATGGCAATAGATCTACTTGGACATGAACTTAGGAAACGAAACACAAAAGAAATCTAAATTCAACATAGAAAGAGAATAAGAATGCTCCCTATTCATCAACCGATGTCTTCAATAGATCCTCCATGCTCCGGATCCCTAGTTCCGTCCTTCTCGATCGCACCAAGTGTGTCTTCTATGTCTCTGAATCGTCCCCCTTTCAATCTGGTTCCAATCTCCCTTTTGTAGATCTGATTTCTCAGGATTTAGCCGTTCTAAATCTTAGGAGTTAGTTGAGATAAACAAGGGCCCGAGCGGGCACAGCTTCTACCCGCTCGTGCAGGCCTTGTGCCCGACCGTGTACACCTACTTTAGCCCGAGCGGGCACCTATGCCCGAGTGTGTTCCTCTTCAGCCCGAGTCGTGCAAAGCTACGGCGCATCTTGATGACAATTAACCCGAGCGAGCACTCCAATTCCACCCGATCGGGCACACATGCCCGAACATGTTCCTTGAGCACCCGAGTCATGCAAAGCTACGGGGTTGTCTTGGCATCAATTACCCGAGCGGGCACACTTCCAATGCCCGAGCGTGCATGTCCTAAGATGTTGTTTCCGCTCCTTTCGCTCGGTGTTTGTATGTTCACTTCAATCCACGGCCTTGCACAAGTTGAACCTTGTCATTCAACTATGTTTTCGGGGTTAAATTGCCATAATCTCTCGTGTTTCTCCTCATGTCTTCATTTCCTATGCAACACGAAATGTAGATAAAGTCTTCGAATAAACTCGATAAATGAATGAAATCTAATAAATCTACTCAAAACTAGACCTAAGAATGATATAAAAACTACAACGGATTACGTGTTATCATTGGTCTTCAGATCATTATCATCATCATTCTAGAAACTTTAGAGGTACTCAAGATGTCAATCTTAAAGATTTCTTTACGAGCTTGAAAAGTGTTTGAACAAGGAATTTGACCGATAAACTTTGTTACATGGTCGCAATTTATAGAAGACATTGAATGACCACGAAAGTTATATTGTGAAAAATAAGTTGATTTTCTTGTACTCTAACAACAAGAGGATTTTAACAAAATCGAAACATATCGATATTAAGTTTCTAGTTGTAAAAGAAAGGGTCTAGAGTGGAAAGATTTCCATAGAGCATATTGGGACAAATTCCATGATAGTGGATCCTTTTACTAAGGGTATTCCACCTAAGCTCTTTCATGAGCATACTACTCGAATGAGTATTTAAGAGTTTGAGGATTTATTGTTTATTAGGAGTTTGATATTTATTTTGTATTTTGTTTTCTATGTCATAGATTCGAATACACATACATTTTCTGTTTTGTAACAAAACAACCTTCACCTTATTTCACCCTTTATAATAAAGTTATTCAATTATCTTGCTTAAAAAGGACCAATTAAAAATCGAAATGTGTAGATCATATTCATGTAATTTTAACGTTATACATCCATCACAAGATTTGTGTCATTTATTAATCTCGGATTTAGTGGCGATGGAAGTTTTAATTACGAATAGAGTTGCAAAAGCTACCATGATTCTATATTAGATGTGGTTAATGGATGAAATTTTTTATGCTCTACGATTATGCTGGTAACATTTAAGCTCTTATAATACATACATTTCTTTGGATACACATATGGTCTAGTGGAAGATTGTAAGGATTTCTGGGGCCATGTATGTTTAATTTAAATGTATGGTGCCATTATATTATTAGTCACAAGTAAAGTAACTTATGGCTAAAGTTTGTAATTGTTATGAAATAAAAGTGTAGAAATCAATTCGTAATTTTTGATTTGTTGAGAGATAAAATTAGAAATAATAAAATATATATTTTCTATAAATATATTAATTGTGGCTGTCAATGGAAATACAGAAAAAATATTCATGTTTCATAATTTTGAAGAAACAAAAATCTCTCTTTGTCACAAATTGTTAATTGGAACATTCAATCCGAGATTTCATTCGAAATTCTTGGTCAAGGTACGCTTCCGCAAATTCCGAAAACTTGTCAATTCTACACTTTTATGAGTCATGTTGCACGAATGAATGTTTAGAGTATGAGAGTTCTAGCGTTTAGTGAGAGTTTTATATTTTGTTTGAATAAAGAATCTGATAAGAAATAAGTTAATTGTCTTAGTTATTTCACTTTGTATAATGAGGTTATAAATACGCGATATCATTTAAGTATGATAATTGAAAATCAACATGTATAAAACACCTTCATGTGGTTTTCATGATAAACATTTATAATTTGATTTATATCATTGGATTGTGTTTGTATTGGTGACCAAGGATAGTTTAGCTAGATTGATGTAGCAATACCGCTTTGATTTTGTGTTGTTGTAGTCAATGGATGAGATTGTTTGTGTCCATGATTATCATAAAACCAATTTTGAGCTCATAAATATAAAATAATCCATATTAAATATAAGATCATAAATATAACAAAATCCATATTACGTATGTGCTCATAAATGTTATTGTACCCACAAATCTTTTTATCTCTTCATGCACTTGCATAATTGTCCATATAATGTTTGCACCCTACGGTTTATTTGGTCTAAGTTGGTAGTGGGTAAACTCATGAAAAATGAGAAATTCTATTTCATGTGACATCAATCCAAATTCTTATGAAATTTGTGGCGCGAGAAACCATGCTTGACAAAGAACGCAACTAACATAAGCTGTGATTGTTGTTGTTTCATTCCCCTAAAGTAAATTCAAAATTCATATTCATGTTGACAGAAAAATCCCATTTTCATATAAAAATTGTAGTACTTGTAGAAATACATTGAGAATATCGTGTTTAATGAAATATAAAGAAAAAAATACATTGTTTGTCTTTCTCTAATCTCAATGTTACGCGTCTTTTTATAATAAGCAACAATCTAATAAAATCTAAGATGATTTACGTCTTTTTTATTCTAAATTTAAATAAACGTTTTAGAGATTGTATTTAGATTAAATATCATCTATATATTGAATTGTAAGTCCAAATTATCTTCATGTGAGAATATTAAAAAAAATCTAATGATAATATTATCAAAATGATGAATTGAATTTGCTTATATTTATAATATAAGAAAATTATCCATTTAGGGAGTTTGTGCAAGTCAAATCATATATATATATATATAAATAAGTTGTTAAATTTTCTGAGAGAGAACCATTACATATATAATTTTTTTATTCTATTTCATATTATTAGTTAAATGAAAAGTTTTATTTGTTATTAATATGATTGTGGTAAGACTTTCTACACCAACCACTGCATCGTGAGTATCTCCTCTCTTCTCATTCCTCTAATGAAAATTTAATGTTTTGGATTTTTAACATCAGATGATTTTTTCGTTTCCCAAAAAATCAGAGAATATGAAGTAGATGAAAGGTTTGCTTCAAAGGTCGTTTCATGGACCATTAGACGAGAACGAAATTGTGTCGCCATTGCTGTCGTTGGTGGAGGAGGAATGAACCCAACACGATTTTGTCTTCAACTCTTAGAGTTGTTTTAATTTATGCGAACAACTATTGTGAATTCATCCGAAATACTTGTGCAAAAAAAAAATAAAATGAAAAATTTAAACGGACAAAACTTTGTCTAATTTTATAACTCGAGACAAAATAAAAAAGAGTGAATAAATTGATGGAGAGAAGAGAAGAAATGGTTTTTGTTTTCTCGGATGATTTATTTATTGATTGCTAAACACACATATATTTATATATAGAAAATAAGAAGGAAAAAGTCAAAATATGGCGACTCAACGACGTAAAAAAATTAAAATAAATTCAACCTTCAAACACTGACCAAAACATGTTCATTTCATATTGAGGTAAAAAATGGCAACTCAAACACTCACTCTTGCCATTTTAATCCTTAAACCAATTTGATCTCAAATAATCGCAAACATCTGAGTTTCGAGTGCCTTAGTGAATCCATATGTGAGTTGGTCTTCACTTTTACAAGACTTCAAAATTATATGACTATTGTTCAACGAATGTCTAACAAAGTGATACTTGATTTTTATGTGTTTGCTCCTCTGCTGTTGCACATGATTCTTGCCAATCGCAACTGTTGATTGCTTATCACAGAAAATTGGCACACCTTCTTCTGTTTTAAACAGGAAATCTTCTTTCAGTGTGGGAAGCCATATCGCTTGGTTTGTTGCATCACACAATATATATTCAGCTTCAACAGTTGGTTGAGCAATGGTGTCTTGTTTCCTAGTTTTCTAAGAGGAAATTGTTGATGCGATTGTAAAGTAGTAACCTATTGTTGATTTAAAATCCTCTTTGCATCGTCCCCATTCGCTATCAGCATATCCAATCCGAATTGGCTCCTTAACCTGAGAGTATTGCAGGCCGATATTGTTTGTTCCCTTTACATACATAAGAACTCTTTTAGCTTCCTTAAGATATTGTGTTTGTGGTTTTTTGAGATAACTGGACTGATATGATGCGGCAAACATGAGGTCAAGTCTTGAGGCTGTCAAGTACAATAGTCCTCTGACAAGGCTTCGGTGGAGGTTTGGATTAGACAACTCTTTATCTTCTTCTCTTTTGTGATTCTTCTTATATGGAGTTAATGGTGTTTCCATAACTTTGCATTTTGCATATTAAACTTCTTCAGCAGCTTTTGAGCATAATATTCTTGAGATAAGAATATTCCTTCAGAGTCTTGAATAATTTGCATCCCAAGAAAGAAATTCAGTAATCCAAGATCAAACATCTCGAATTCGCCTTGCATCCTCCTCTTGAACTTGTTGATTAAGTCTTCTTTGCTTCCAGTAACTATGAGGTTATCCACATAGATACAAACCACCAGGAAATTGTTCTCTGAGCCTTTCAAATATAAGGCATGATCATTCTCACTCCTCTTGAAATTCCTTGCATCCTCCTCTTGAACTTGTTGATTAAGTCTTCTTTGCTTCCAGTAACTATGAGGTCATCCACATAGATACAAACCACCAGGAAATTGTTCTCTGAGCCTTTCAAATATAAGGCATGATCATTCTCACTCCTCTTGAAATTTTTGCGATGAAAATAGTCTTCTATCCGACTATATCATGCTCTCAATTCTTGTTTCAAACCATAAAGAGCCTTATGAAGTCGAAAGACATTATCTTCCTTCCATTTTATCACAAAACCAGGAGGTTGTTCAATATAGACCTCTTCTTCAAGATTTCCATTAAGAAACATAGATTTCACATTTAGTTGATATAATCTCCATCGTTTTTTAGCACCAACAACAAGTAATAACCTGATTGTTTCATGTCGAGACACATAGGTAAATGTCTCTGAATAATCCACACCATATTGTTGTGTGAATCCTTTAGCCACTAAACGTGCTTTGTGCTTCACAACTTGTCCTTCTGCATTTGTTTACACGCGATATATCCAATTCACTTGAACAACATTCTTGTCTTTTGGCCTTTCTCTTAACTTCCACGTCTCGTTTTTTTATCATGTGTACATGTTCTTCCATCGCCTTTTTTCGTTCCTTACTGATGATTGCCTCTTCAAAAGATGTAGGTTCTTCCATTCCTATGTAACATGATTCGACATCTTCTACCTCAACAGGTGGTGCTTCACGAATTATGTCACTCATTGACCTTGTTCTTATTATTATTCGTCTGGAACTGCTATCCGATGCTTCATGATTCAAATTGAAAGGAATCGGGTCTTAATGCCTTTCTCTCCCTCTTTTTCTTATATCTCCGTGATTTTGAGATTCTGGTGCAGCATTTCCCAGTATGTATTGTGGTTGGAGTGGTAGACAGATTGGGCTTGTCCTAACCTCTTCCTTTTTAGTCCAATCCCATTGTCTTGCTTCATCAAAGATAATATCACGTGAAACCTTAACTTTATCTTCATTTACAGGTAGACTCGATAGCCTTTCGATTGTGAACTATAATCGATGAATATTGCTCTCTTTGACTTGTCATCCCACTTCTTTTCTTTTTCATATGAACATATGCATCCAAATACTTTCAGATAATTGACAAAAGCTTTGGTTCCATTCCAGGCTTCCAATGGTATTTTATTCTCCAACTTCTTGGTTGGTAAATGATTTTGCAAATATGCAGCGATATGCACAGCTTCTGCCGAAATTTTAAAAGCTATATTTTTAGACTTGATCATAGATCTTTCCATCTCCAAAAGGGTTATGTTTCTTCTCTCCGCGAACCCTTTTTGTTGTGTGTGCAGGCAATTTTTAGTTGCCTCTCAATTCCATTATCTTCCAGGAATTTTGAAAATGTTGTGGAAAGATACTATGTTGCATTGTTAGTCCTCAGCTTCTTGAGATTTTGCATACTTTGATTTTCAACAATATTTTCAACTTCTTGAATGATTGCAATGCTTCTAATTTGGCTTTGATGAAGTAAATCTAAATCATACGAGTTGCATCGTCAATGAAGGTCAAGAAATTTCGACTTCCATCTAATGAAAAATTTTGCTTAGGACCAAAAATATCACTATGGATTAGCTCCAGTTTCTCCACGGCTCGAGAAAGTATCTCTGATGTGCTTCCCAAAGACACATCGTTCACAGATCTCCTTCTCCACTTGGAATTTTGGGAGACTAATAACCATATCTTTCTTTTGCAATATCTTCATATTTGTGTAACATGCATTTCCATAACCTTTGATGCATAAATCAACTACTCCTTCATTTTTGGCTAACATGGCTTCTTCACTAGTTGTACACCATTTGATAGGAAAACTCTTCTTGACCATGGGAATAACTGAAATCTTCTTGCCACTTGGTTCATAAATGATACAGCAGTTTTCTTCGAAAATGACTGAAATCCATTGGTGATCATTTGAGGATCAGTAGATTTTTTCTTATTTTCAGGACAAGGAATACATCCTGAATTACTCGTCTTCCTTTCTTAGTTGTGACAGAGAAATCTCCTTTTCCTCTTGTCATCAACACTGCTCCATTTCAAACTCAAATTGGAACTTGGAAGTTGGTGTCGATTCTTGTAAACAATTTCTCATCTGGTGTCATGTGGTTGGTACAACCACTATCGATAAGCCACACATCATCTTTGAGAGTTAACTTATCTTCAGCACTTGCGGTGAACAAAAGATTTTCTTCACCTTCTTTTTCGTGACTGAGCTAAGCTTGTTTAGTCTTATTGCTTATATAGTCTTTCAAAATATGACCAAATTTGTGACAGTTGTAACACTCCACTATGCTTCTATTTTGTCTGTCGGCTTCTCTTTTGCTTTTTCTATGTTTGATGTAACATGAGGCTTCGTCATGATTATCCCTTTTGCAATATTGACACCATCATTTCTTCTTTCCTTTCTGATTGAATTTTTTGGTAGTTCCTCTACTACTTTCTCCTTTTCCGTCAAATTTTAAACTTTTGAAACGAACATGGAAAGAATATTCTGCATTTCCATCATTATCGTGTAAGAACTTTGACTCATGTGCGATCAAAGATCCTACTAGATCTGATACGCTTAAACTCCTCAGATCTTTGGTTTCTTCCATTACCACAACTAGGCTTTTGTAAGCTTTAGGTAACGAAGTTAACATTTTTCATATAACTTTGTAACCCGTCTTTCTTTCTTCAAGTTGTTCCATCTGGTTGGATATGTCCAGAACTCTATCTGTTTACGATCTTATTCTTTCTCCCTCTATCATATTTAGACCTTCAAATTCTCTATGCAAAGCTTGCAGTTTCACGAGCTTGCCTCGTTCATTGCCTTGATAGGATTCTTTCAATCTTTCCCACGCAACCTTAGTGGCCCGTGACGGTATTCTGCAACAATTAAAGTGTTGCCAGGTCCTTCACTTTGAGTGCTTTCCACCCTGTGAGTTATGTATTTTGAGTAGTTGTTGGAGTTTCAGTCGCCGATGGTTATGATGGAACTCATCTTTTTACAACATCCCATAATTCCCTAAGCATTAGGGTAGTCTTCATTCTTTCCGCCTAGAGCTCATAGTTTTGTCCATCAAAGGTGGCAATGGGTTGAGCGATTTGCAAGTTTGCATCCATGACTCCGATACTTCTTGTACTTCTTGATTATTTTGTGGTGTGTCTTGTGCGGCCTTCTGATTTCTTGTGCTAGTCTTAAGCTTGTCTTATGCTAGTCTTGTGCAAAACAGATCCCGTGATTAAAAAAGCTCTGATACCATGTTAGAGTTGTTTTAATTTATGCGAACAACTCTTGTGAATTCATCCACATTTCTTGTGCAACAAAAAAATAAAAAAATGAAATATTAAAACGGACAAAAACTTTGTCCAATTTTAACAAAATGATATAAAAGAAAAAAGGGTGAATGAAAATTGATGGAGAGAAGAGAAGAAATGGTTTTTTGTTTTCTCGGATGATTTTTATTGATTGCCAAACACACACACACATACATATATATATATAATAAGAAGGAAAAAGTCAAAAAACAACAACTCAAATACGTAAAAAAAATTCAACCTTCAAACATTGACAAAAACATGTTCATTTCACATTGAGGTAAAAAATGGCAACTCAAAATTAATAGATGCATTTGGATGAATTGTATATTCTGACGAGTAAAGTTGTTGCAAGACGGAATCTACCCAAATGGATGAACTGGAGATAGGGGTTTGCGGCACAATAATGAAATACAGTGATGATATTGTTCTGGTTTCTTCTTCATCCGGAGAAAACAACGATAAGAAACTCAATCAGCGTAAAACAATGAGCTACAACAAAAGATCAAAAGAGGGGGGATGAAATTACCTATGGGCGGGTTTGAATCTCTCAAGGCAATAGGTTCCATGAACGACCTCCATAAATGCTGGTCTTTAGCATAATCAAAAGTTTGCAAGATGGACAAGATAGATTTGCTAATTACTAATTTATTAGACAAGTTTCAAGATATATTTTTCGAATGAATTTTTTAAATGATAATTGATAATTTCATTTTCGTACACGACACTACAAAAAAAAACAGGTGTTTTCCAACAGACAAATGCGTTGGAAAATGCCTAATTGGGACCCGGTTCTGGCCGCGGCGTTGATCCCCTCCCATGGCCAGACATCAACTCGATGATGCTCTCCATGTGATAAACTATGGCTCGAGTTTCTTGAAGTAGTTATTCGAGCTCCTCGATCCGCCGTTGTTGCGTGAAACTCTCTTGGACTACGGGAGGTACCGTCGTGGTGTCCTCGACGATATCCTTTTGAAGCACCCCGAGACCGTATAGACGCCCCTTATATGGTCTCACCAACTACAAGACAAACAAATAAGAGTTAGATTTTGTAAAAACATATTATTAATAATCGAAAAACAAAAGAAAAAGTTTTTACCTCTAAATAAATTTTGTCCTTTTGTGAAGGACTCAGCTCGTCGGGAGTCGAACCACAAGCTTGTGATTGTTGTGTAATCTTCTCCGTCACAGCTCTCACGGTTCTCTCCGCTCGAGGATCGTCGAGTTCAGGGTCGTCGACCTCTTCCCGACGACCGGCTTCTTCTTGGTGTGGGTTTCCAATACTAACTCAAGAAGAGTCGGTTCTCTTCCTATCTGTTGCATTTGTAATATAAAATAAACTTAATTATATAAATATTTAAATAAACAAAATTTTACCAATTTGTGTTTTATCTTCGGGAATGATTTTGATCCCGAAGTATGGCGATGCGGACCATCTCTGGGAACCTTCTCACTGTACCGACATTTTTTGGCCTTGTCGCTCTTGGCCTTGAATTCTGCGGACTCCCAATGCTGAATCATTTGATTGAAGACCGCGTCTGTTGCCCATGTCATTTTGCGATTGTTGGCGTAGTAGTTGCGTTTCGTGTTGTTCATCATCAAGCACATCCGAGCCTGCATGTCGTGCATCCATGCTGTGTAGATGCGCAATGTATCCTTTCGTCGCCATCTATATGAGCGCTGCAAAATAATTTATTAATTGTTAGTTTATAACATATATATATATATATATATAACTAATAAGTTGAAATTTAATGTAATTAAAAACTTACGATAAAAGTGTGCCACCATCGTTGGCGCACGACTTCTGGCATAACTTACCATGAATAATATAATTGGTCCTATAAGGACCCTTGGATAATGTTGTTGTTTATGTGTTTGAGTACATCATCCACGTCAAACCTGCAAATCAACATTACAAAGTTAGATAATATTTATAACTTATAATAATACAAATGAAAATAATAACTTTTTTTTACCATAACGTCCCAGCAGGACGTTCGGGATCGATAATCGGAAGGGTTGGACGCCCATCGAAATCATCAATCAAGGAATCCATATCTATCATATTGTCCTCTTCATCAAATATTGGCGGTGCCAATATGGGTGAAGGAGGACGATATGGAGGTGGTGGAGGCGGGGGAGGAGCTCCCACTGAACCAGCCAACATCCCCCGATCCTATAAACATTCTAGCTCTGATTTTTTTCTACGGTTTGTGAAAGTGTTTATGTGTGAAATGTAAAGTTTGAGAGGATTTTGAGATTTTGATTTGTGTTTAAAATGGAACTATTCAACGGGCTTATATAAATAGAACTTTCTAATGGGCATCCGTTGGGAATTCCAACACATGCGCGTTGGAAAACACGTCATCTCAACGGACACAGCAATTGACTTGACGTCTTGCATTTCCAATGGATACCTGTTGGAAATGTGTGTTCCCGAGGCGACGGACGGCTAAATGGCGGCTCGTATCCCTTTGCAACGGCCATCCGTTACAATTTCCAACGGATGACCGTTGGAAATTCTGCAGACTTGGGTAGGCATCATTACACTTTCCAACGAGCATCCGTTGGAAATTGTAACGGATGTCCGATGCAATTTTCTAATGGGAATCCGTTACCAATTGCCAATGGACGCCCGTTAGAATAGTTTCGATCGTTAAGGTTCCAACTGATGCCCGTTGGAACGTTTGTAACGCGTGTCCGTTAGAAATTTCCAATGGATGCCCGTTAGAAATGTGGAAAACTTAGAAATTTTTTCGAAGTGTCGGGGCGATTGCGTGGTTCAGCGGCCATCCGTTAATATTTCCAACGGATGCCGTTGGTATTAGATAATTCTAATTTGTAATACATCAAACATCGTTTATATAAACTGTTCGATTGTATTAACATTTCGATTGTTCGATTACACATCATATACATTACTACACATCATGGACGTTACACGTCATTTACATTACACATCATCTACATTTATTACACATAATACACATTATTGTATTTACATTTCATTCCAGTAGATTCATCGATGGGCGAGTCTTCCTTCGATTGTTCACTGAATTCATCACCGTTTTCATCTTCAGCACTTACGATTCAATGTCTTCATAATCGTGTATGAGTTTTCTGTCTATGTCAGTTCTCGCGAGAATCTCGTCGTGATCTATATCAATTAAACGAATCGGCTGCGGATGATCGGGTTGCAAAGGATCTTCTTTATCATCAGAGCTTATGATCCCTCATGGCTTGATGTTTACTGATGTGTGGAAACTCAAGCAATATATTTCCTAGACCACTTCACCGCAAGTATACGGATGGTGTAGTACCAGGGTCGATCTCTAGGGACTAATGCAGCCAAAAACTAAGAATATCACTAAACTAAGACGAAGGGAAGTAGATGAAGGCGTGGTGCGAAATATCTAAAGAACTAAGCTAAGTGGTGGCAACGATAGAAGGTTGGAGAAAACTTGGATATGACGAATACTACGGGTGTCCGGATACCGGGAATCGTATGGATGTAACAACTAAAGATCATAAACCAATCGAATTATCTTGGTAACGGGAAATTCATGCTCTAAGGTGAGGAGTGATTCTTCCGAGCCTAAACCTCCTAACCATGAGTACGTGCAACCCTACCTTCCAGCAGTGATTAACACGTACTATGGAAGCTTTACGAACGCAATGCAATCCTACTCCAGCAGTGATTAACCCGTACTATGGCAGCTTTACGAACACAATCCTAATTCCTAAGTCGATTAACCGACTGGTCAGATTCTCATTAATCGAACATAACCTACAACTCAACAGTTCCGGATTCATCTTTTAACCTTCCAGTAAAGTATGAATTCCTATCTTACTGAGCGGGCAACACTAGTATAAGACGTTTACGGTGTTGATTGTAGAACCGAATATCAAGATAAATGCAATAGATCTAAGCATTAACGCATAAAATTGTACATCCGTTACAATCCGATATCCCTAACCTAGAGTTGGGAACCTACTCACTCATGGAAATTACAAACAAAGGAAATAACACAACCCTAAACATGATAAACTCTAGGAAACTCGATGCCTCGATCTTCCCTATTGTGTTACCGATGTGAGGATTGATGCTCTCCTTCTCCAGCGTCTCTTGAGCCTTTCCTGATGTTTTCCAAGCCTTTCCATGTCCTGTACGTCGCCCCCTTTGCTCTCGATCCCTTCTGGTCTATTAATTAGCTCGTTTGAATGCAAGATCTAGTTTGTTTCGAGAAAGGCAGCCCGCTCGGTTAGTGGTTTTACCCGATCGTGTACCGCCTCGCCCGGTCGTGTACTCCGTCTTGCCGGATCGGGCATCAGCACCCGATTGTGTGATTGAACGGCCCGAGTCGTGTAAACTCTCGGGGATTTTTAAGACGAATTAACGCCCGAGCGGGTACCTTGATTGCGCCCGATCGGGTATCACTACCCGATCATGTTTCCTTCGTGCCTGGTTCGTGCAAGGTGTGAAATTAAACCCCGTAGGTTTTGCCCGAGCGGGTAGACCTTAGTGCCCGAGCGGGCACTCTTGAAATCTTGATTTTGCTCTTTTCCGCTAGTTGCTCGGGTGTTCCATTGAGTTTAGAGGCTTGATTTTGGCTCCGAGTGAATTTATCTTCAAAATGCATGGTTTTACTTAGGAATTCGTCTATTTACGCTCGTTTAGGCCTTGTCGCCTTAAAACCTGAAAACCAACAAAACGCGCGTATGTAACGAAGAATCATATCGGAAATGTAAATCTAACTAAGAAATATATGCGAAAATGACACTAAAACCTAACCTAAAATCGATACACTTTACGTGTTATCAAACTCCCCCAGACCTAAACCTTTGTTTGTCCTCAAACAAAACTAAAGTCAAGTACAAGAAGAATCTAATAACGATGGATACTAGCACAAAAAGTTCGAAGGATTAGTCATTTCGCAAATCAACGCGTCACATGAACAAAAGCCTAAGCGTACCGAGTATAGCCTTATATCTACCGTAAGTGCTGAGCCATGAAATCCTACCAAAAATCTAAGTCTACTTCACAACCTTAGATAACGTCCAAGCAATCTCCATACCTATTCCCTAAGCTTTTATTATCATTAAAATCGCTTCTTCTCGTTCTTATTCATTTTTCTTTTCTTTTCTTAGATCCATACTTTGTTCCTAGGACATCGAAGTCGAAGAGGGATGGCTTTCTACTTAGACCCAGGCTGCTTATGGCACACTCATAAGGTCGCGTGACCTTAGCGGAGTGAAGAGGTGCGTTATTGAAGATCTTATTTTTTCTTCGCTTTTTATTTTTTTTCTTCATGAACGCTAAGAATATCAACTAAGCAAAGGCTAGACGGTATACACGGAGATATGACTACTTGGTACCGAAATCTAAGGAGTGAATTCAACTATCTATCAAAGGTTTCAAACACAACTACTCGACTAATCGGTATCAAAAGGCTTCTAAGCAAACCTAGACCATTATCCACGATTCGACAATGTCGCAAAATATGACTAAAGCTCGAGAAAATTTCACTAGGTATCCATCTTATTCCTAAACCTATTCCTAATCCTAAGCGCAAATATGTTGCTTTAAATAAAAATTCGTATCACTCTAGACGAAGAGAACCCCCGAGACCTGAACGAAACACAGTCCCAGTGTTCGAGATCTATGAGGGATATCCGCATGCCAAAAATCCGAGAAAATTTAAAAAGGATAACGAGTACACCTGATGTGTGTGTCTTTCTCGAATTGTGATACATCCGGATTGTGTGACACTCTTTTGCTCTAATGCATGTGTTAGCATGAAGGACCTGAGATGAAAATCATGCAATGCATGAGATAGAGCAAAGATCACTACATCAATAAGTTCAAAGAGAGCTTACATAATTGCTAAAACTAAAAAGCAAGAAAAATAAGAAAAATAGGTCCATAAAACATGAAAAAGAAAAAGGAAAAAGGGAACAGTGGTCTAATCCTCATCCTCTCCACCGCGGGTGGCCGGAAGGTCTGCTGGTTCCGCGGGTGCCCCTTCCCCAGGTGGGAAGTAGAAAGACTGTAGCTCATAGGGGATGTGAGGGCGGTACGGGATAGCACCAGCATGATAGTCCTGCGGGATCGGCACGTATGGCTGCTGGTAATGCTGCATACTAAGCTGCTGAAATCGATAGACGGACTCCGTGAGGTAATACGTATGCTGGATCGACTGCTCCTGGAACTGCCGCTGCTCCGCATACCTTGCAGCCTCGATGTCGTGCCTCGCCGCCTCCATGTTGTACCTCTGCTCTGTCATAAACGTCTGATACCTGGTCTCCTCCACGACGTACCTGAGAATGTCGGAGACTCCTTCCATGGAAGGAAAGTCAGAGCGGTGGTGAGGATACTCTGGGCGGGCGCGCGAGTGTGTGGCGCGTCGGCTGAGCTGCCTCGAGATGGATTGTCCTCGTGCAGCGGTTGGAGGTGGATCCATCTCAGCTAGCCTCGGGCCGATGTGTCCGATGGCTGGATCAATCCTGAATCGTGATCCCTCCTCGTCTAGACCCAGCATCTGAATCTCTCGTAGGTCGACATCCAAGTTATGACCGTGCTCGTCCTTGTAGCTCCATATGACGTTCTACCTCTCTAACGTAATCGCCTTTCGGTTGCGTAGGTTTTGGAGGTTCAGCTCGGGCTCTTCGTCGATATTGTCCTCAGTCAAGATGCCAAGGTTGATCCCGACTCTCCATGCGATCATCGTGACTATGCCACCGCACATGATCTTCGTATCCGTGCTACACTTCTCGGTGGCTATGTCAAGGAAGTGCCTCATCACCAACGACGCCAAGTCGACGTCCAAGATATCCCACTCGTCGGGCTCAAAGCCTGACTGCACCACCCACCTAAGGTATGCCAACTCTGTGTTGTTGACTCCACCTTGCGCTCCCTTTCCTAGTATAGAAGAGACTAGGAAGTAGTGAAAGTACCTCAGGGCGGGGTGGCGTATATGGCTGGCCTTCGACCTCGTCGAGTAATCTCCATACGCAATCTGAGCCCAGAATTGTGCTTGACGGCTCCGGTTGTGCTCTGGCATATTCGTGAAGTTTCAATTGATCATCTCGTTTTCATACGTATTTCTTGCACGATTTAGGAGACGTTTTTGATACATATGTGATGTTTTACGTATGATTCCGTATCCGTTTTACTTGCTTTCGTGCTTTTCATGTTCTTACAGGTTTTTACGCGTATTTGGACCATTTTGGAGCTAAAGGAACATGCACGGAGCTAAGGAGCAACTTTGGGGATCATCACGGGACAAACGGGACAAGATTGAGCATGGAAAAGCCTCACCCGGTTGGGCACAACCCTTGCACGATCGGGCACGACTCGGGCAAGCAATCCCGACCATTTTGCCTTGTGCCCGAGCGGGCACACATGCCATGCCCGATCGGGCATCATTCCAGCAGCACAATCTGCACGAGTTGCCCTAGCCGCACCCGAGCGGGCACACTCACTACCCGAGCGGGTCGCGGCCCGTAACTGCTCAAAACTTAAGTAAACTTAACTTAAAACATGAGGGAACTCGTGGGACAATTTAGGCAACAATTGGACCGACTTAGGAGGCTTACAAGGAGGCAAAAAGACTTCATTAGAGCAAGCTTACATTGGAGAACAATTGAGGAGAAGATAGAGCAGATTCTTGCGAGGA
>CM071875.1:26382176-26404920 GCA_036759665.1 Gynandropsis gynandra
TATGTGTGGCCGTCCTCTACCCCCAATACCTCACCCACTGTCGCATTCTCCAACCTAAAGCCCACCGTTTCCACTTGGCATTCCCGTCTAGGACATCCGTCAATACCCATCCTCAAACACGCCTTGTCCAAGGTTCATATTCCATTAGTTCGCGAGTCTTTCGTTTCTTCATGCAATTCATGTCTTAGTAATAAGAGTCATAAACTTCCGTTTAATGAGTCATCTATTGTTTCTTCTAGATCGCTTGAATTTGTTTTCTCCGATGTATGGACGTCTCCGATTATTTCAACGGATGGTTTTAAGTATTATGTTCTTTTTGTTGATCATTTTAAGCGGTATTCTTGGCTTTATCCGCTCAAACTAAAATCACAAGTTCGAGCAAATTTTATTGCCTTCAAATCTCTTGTCGAAAACAAGCTTAATGCTAAAGTCGTCAATCTTTACACTGAAAATGGTGGAGAATACATAGCCCTCCATTCTTTTCTATCGGACAATGGCATCTCACACTACATAACTCCACCCCACACTCCCAAGCATAATGAGATATCCGAACGTCGACATCGTCATATTGTCGAAACCGGATTATCTCTTCTTATGCATGCCTCTCTACCACTACGCTATCGGTCTTACGCCTTAACTACCGCGGTCTATCTCATTAACCGCATGCCCACGCCTCTCCTCTCCTATGCCTCGCCCTACGAAGCTCTCTTCCAAACTCCACCGAACCTCCACAAACTTAAAATCTTTGGTTGTTTGTGCTACCCTTGGCTGCGTCCCTATGCCTCTCACAAACTCGACTCTAGATCCGCTCCATGTGTCTTCCTTGGCTACTCAACCACCCAAAGCGCGTATCTTTTTCTTGACCTCTCGAAACTTCGCGTCTTTGTCTCGCGTCATGTTGTCTTTCATGAATCTGTGTTTCCCTTTGCTAACCTTTCCCAATATGTCACACATCCTAACATACCCGCTGCCTCTTCATTGCCTCATGGTCCTTCCTTCTCACCCATTGAGCCCTTCACCGTGGCCCACGCTCCATCTTCACCACCACAGCCCCCAAGATTAGATTCTTCCCTGATCATAGTTGAGAGTGACACAGACACTAGCAACGCTGTGGTCTCCTCTTCTTCGGCGTCGACTTCGGACGCGGCCCCTGCGTCTTTTTCGGACTCGGCTCCTGCGGATCTCTCGGACGCGGTTCCGGCTCCTGCGTCCTTTTCGGACGTGGCCCCTGCGGAATTTTCGGATGCGGTTCCAGCCACAGCGGATTTCTCGGACGTGGTAACAGCCCCTGCGGACGCGGATCCCTCGTCCGTGAATTAAGTGTAGAAGATTATATATGTAGTGAGTTTTGGTTAATTTTTAAATTTCATGATTCATAAAAATCAACGACACAATTGAGAACTAGATAATTGTCCAGTTAACTCTTGGTTATTGTCCTTTGTTCACATGTATATAAAGGAGACTTAAGGTTTTTTGTTTGTATATAGAGAATATTGTTTTACATTTAAAAATAAACAAAAACAAAGGTTCTCTCATACTGTAAACATCCCATCGATTTACGTCACCCCAAATGGAGACAAGCTATGAGTGATGAATTCAATGCTCTCCTAAGCAACAAGACATGGGACCTTGTCTCTCATCATACCACAAGAAAATGTTCTTGGCTGCAAATGGGTTTTCCGTATCAAACGAAAACCCGATGGTTCCATTGATCGCTACAAGGCTCGCTTGGTTGCTAAAGGCTTTCATCAACGCTTCAAATGGTATTAGAGTCGATCTTAATAGCATGTAATGTTCAATGATATTAATCAGTAAACATACTAGCGTGTTTATACAATAAGACAACATCACTTAACCTAATAATATGTTGAATTACAATTCTGAGTATCCCTTAACATGCCACTCAAGATGTAACACCTGACATGCCTCCAGTCTTGATCATAGACGTTGGAAGGATGAGGACATGAGAGGTTTAATAAGAACATCCACAAGCTGATCCGCCGAGCTAACATGAGTGACATGAAGTGTTCTAACTTCTACTTGGCCACGGACGAATAGATAATCAAGCGCTAGATATTTCGTGCGTGAGTGAAAAAACTGGATTAGCATTAAGATACATTGCACCCACATTGTCACAATATATAGCAGGAGGTGTTTAGAGAGAGATACCAAGCTCCATCAACAGCGAGACAATCCACATAATTTTAGTTGGCATGTTACCCACGGAATGATACTCAGCTTCCGTTGATGACCGTGAGTGAATTGGTTGTGATGTTAGCTATGCCGTCAACAAGTTGTCCCAATTCATGCATCAACCTACGGATGAACATTGGTTTTGCGCCAAACGTGTGCTTCATTATCTTGCTGGTGGTTAGAGAGAGATACCAAGCTCCATCAACAGCGAGACAATCCACATAATTTTAGTTGGCATGTTACCCACGGAATGATACTCAGCTTCCGTTGATGACCGTGAGTGAATTGGTTGTTTCTTAGAGGACCACGAGGCCAGATGCTTACCAAGAACACCACATAAGCACTCATTGATTTCAAATAAGTTTGATCACCAGTCCAATCTGCATCACTAAATCCATGGAGAGAAAGCGTGTTTGGTGCTGAGAAGAATATACCTGTGCTACGAGTGCCGCCTAGATACCAAAGCACTCGTTTAGCCACCTGCCAATGTTCATCCATGGGCTGATGCATGAACTGCAATAGTTTGTTGACTGCAAAGCTTATGTCTGGTCTCGTTGGAGAGATACTATAGGCTGCCAACAATTTTCCGAAATTTCATAGCATCCGAGAGAGGAGAACTCGAGTGAACCGTAAGTCGTGTTGTAGATGCCATCCGGGTATTTACAGGCTTCACTTCATGCTTATTAACCCGACAGAGCTACTTATCTCAGCGCCAATCCGGTTTTCCATTCTCGTATGAAGCACCTTGCCCTTGATTACTTCTTTGTTCGTGGACAAATTGAAGGTGGTACACTTCGCGTTTCTCACGTGCACTCCAAGGACCAACTCGCTGATCTCCTTACCAAACCTCTTCCGCGGTTACAATTTCACGAGTTGTATTCCAAGATTGGAATCACCTCCGGTGATTCATCTTGCGGGGGCGTATAAGGATATTAGGATATTATTGTATTAAGGGTATATTTGTAATTTACTATTCTCTCATTAGGTCATATCATTAACTACTTGTATATATAGCCCTTTATGGCTTTTCAGTAATCAATTAATTAAGATTTCCATTCACACAACTAATATTGTATCATTTTTGGGAAGTATTAAATACGTAATAAATTACCTGTAGAAGATCGATGTGCACAAGATTCTGGCAGTGATAGTGACAAAGAATTTACGAGGAAAAATCTATATAAATTCTGGAAAAGAATGACACAAAAGAATATTGAGTTAATACGTCAAAATCAAGATTTGATGATGAGGCTAAGGACTATGCAGTAATAATTGGATGATAAAGAGACAAAAAAAGAAGGTTAAAGAGCAAGACCTAAAAACCAAAGAAGTAGAAGCATCTGAGATGAAACAATACTTAGAAAAGACTCAGAAAAAACAAAGATACTAAATAGTGGAATCAAGAAAGTAAATTATATTTTACAATTGGAAAGACGAATCTAAACCATTTTGGTTAAAATTAGGATATTTTGACACAAGCAAATACAAAAGAAAATGTAGTTTAATCAAGCAATATAAAACACATCGGGTCAATATCCAAATCAACAAAGGCATAAGTTTATGGTTTTGTATAAGTTAAAAATCTCACAGACATCTTCATCCATCAGTCATGTACACATCACTACAAAATTAATCATAAAAGAAAAGATATTGGAAAGTGTTATCACTATGGAGGAATAAATCATTCATAAAAGGTAAATCCTCTAACTTTTCTCAAGTTAAAATTAGAAAATTTTAGGTCAACAAAGATTATCTTTATCGCAATGTTGCTTATAGTGCAACTAATGACAGTCGTGATGATACATGATATTTTGATAGCGGTTGCTCTAAACACATGACATATAACAATAGTTTGATATGAGATTTTACTTAAATCAAAGATGGAAAAATATTTTGAAATGGTTAGAAAGGAATAATTATTGGACAAGGGGTAATAAAAATGGTTCGACAACCTTCATAAAAAGATATTTTGAGTGTTATGAACAGTTGCTATATCTGAAGCAAGGACTCATTATGCCTAAAAATTTTTGATTATGGTATGAATTTTGAAACTTTTGTAGCTCATTGTGATAACAAGAGTGCCATAAATATTAGGCAAAATCATGTGCAATATTCTATAACGAAACATATAGAGATTAGATATTAATTTTTTGGCAATAAGTTGAAAAACAAATAATCATTGATTGATATATTCTTACCAAATGCCAACTAGTAATCTTTTTACAAAACCATTGAATATAAATTGTTTTGTTTGTCTTAAAAAGTGAATACGAGTATTCTAATGTCATTTGAAGATTAACTATTGTTGTTTGAGATATAATTCACTTTGAAACCAGTACAATTGAAATGTGTTTACAAAAAATTTATATGATTGATAATATTGGTCTTTTGCAGTATAAAAGAAATTAGAGAAAGGAAGAAAAGTATAGTACATCCAAACACTCCATTGTCAAATGAAGCTATTTATACGAGAAATATTATACGAGTACATATTCTTTGGTACATAATAGAAAAATGGTTTGGATCTAAGTGGTCGGATTATTTAAAATACCCTTCTAAGAATTCTTAAGAGTATACCATATAGTAAATTGGATCTAAGGGGTGGAAAATTATCAACTTTAACATTCTAAAAGTCGTGGATGGTTATTTTGCATAAATAAGAAGACTTACTAAAGTATTTATTGCAATAAATGTATCTAATAGAGTTTGATGTATACCTTAGGAGTTTCATATTATACAGTTTGATGAGTATATTTAAATTGGGTCAAACATAAATTTGTTCTTAAATTTTGTAGAAGGTATATAATCTCGAAATGCAAACCAAAATATGGGAAAAAAGAAAAAAATTTACATGTAGAAATTTGTGTACCACCAACATAGATGTTACCCCCAAAGAATAAACAAACGGTTCATGTACAAAAATCCTAAAATCCATGAAGAAGAAAATGACTTTGTCAAAAATCTTTGAAGAAATTATCAACATATATCACAAACGCTGTTTATGTTATTGATTGAACTAACTAATAATAATGTGAATTGTGTTATTTATTCTTATTTCTCACCCAATCGGTGAAAGAAGGTACTAGTCAAGGCCATGATGCAGTATAGTGGGCAAAAATCAGAGATGGACGATAATGTGGCTTGGAAATATTATTTCAGTTGCTTTTGTTTTCAATTGTAACTAAAATGACTAGCTTTCATCTAGGGTATGTTTTTAACCTACTGATGTGTCGCCTAGGGTCACTAGACATTTCATAAGCATACAGATCGTGTAGTCCCAGGATCAAACACAAATACTAAGTAAGATTAACACAAATGATGTCACGAAAACTATGGTCATAAACATTAAAAAGTGAAGGTGTATCTAATATGAACAAGTAAAATAAACTATAATTACAATTATATACAAATGAGACAGTGTTTTTAAGTTCGAGAATCGTTCTCACATATATGATCTCGTGAAAGATTTTTGAAGTTGTAACTTTGTTTCAATCATCTTATATAGATATACCTACTCTCGCAGTCAAGATCATATTTAAGTGTTTCAATCATTGATGTCTCCATGAAATGATCTACACACTAAACATACTATCAATATATTTAAATTCTCTAGAAGACTAAACCTCTATTCAAAACTTCGCTCATTGATGTCTCCATCTAGTGACCTATATACTAAATGCATTATCATTTAATAGGATTATTCCTAACTGAATAACCTAATTCTCAGCATGATCATTCATGTTTATCTAATGCATATGATGATATGATCTTAGACCAACTTTCTATTATTAGATGGATAGAAATGGATTGAAAAACATTAAAAATCTGATAGCAGACTCTAGAATTTGTCTTCCTGAAAGCAGGATAACACAAACCCCAGCTTCATATTGACTAAAAAACCTCAGACTCAACAAATGATGCTAAAAAACTTGTGATCTAGTGTTGATAAGTCGGTAAACAATGTTTTAGTAGCTAAATCTCTAAGATTAGCAATAAAGATGATCTCAATAAATCAAAGCATAAGTAAAAGGTCATAAAACAGGTTCTTTGTTTATAAGGACCAAACAATAATAATAACTAAATAAAATAAAGCAACTTAATTAAACCCGAAACAAATGTTCGATCGAGTGGTGGGGCAACGGTTGAGCAATGACTATGCTTAATCGAGTCCTCCCTCACTCGGTCAAGTCGTGCCATGCTCGGGTCAAGCGATCTAGTATTTTACACACTCTATATGTCCAGAGCTATTGCTCAGATCGAGCGAATACTTGCTCGGGTTGAGCGCATCATGCTTCATCTGTCCAAATGGTTTGCTCAGATCGAGTGCCTATGGCTCTCCTAGCTTCTTGCTCCTTCCGGCCTCGTCCACTTGTAGGTAGGTCACATAAGCTCTCATTTACGTCTATTGATGCCCTTGTTGTGCCTTTGCAAGTTTTTCCATCACGATTTTAGTGAACAAATTTTGCATTCTCTTATCTTTAGCTCTTGTGATCGGTCTTTGTGTTATCGATGTCCTGAATGGAGTCTTATCCTCATCATCCCGTATTGCTTAAAAAGGATTTTAATTCCATTAAGGATCATCATCTGCATCAGGACGAGTTCAGTCATAAATATTGAAGGTTGAACTAACATTGAACTCACCAGGTAACTTAATCTGGAAGGCGTTGTCATTGATGTGTTCGAGTACTTTGAATGGTCATTATTTGCACATGAGCTTAGGTTTACATTTTTGGGGAAAACCTTCCTTGTGTATGTTGGATCCACACTAGATCACAGGTTGAAAGACCACCTTCATATGTCCCTTGTTTGCATGTTTGACATATTTCTTCATCTTTCTTTCAATATTGGCTCGTGCCTTCTCATGAATATGTTTAAAAAACTCGGCTCTTTTCTTGCCATCAAAGAAACACAACTTCCATGAATTTGAGCATGTACTTCAATATCGAATTAAGAGAAAATCATATGTAAAATATACCAATTAGATCATAATATTTTTATATAATTTCATTTAGTTTATCATATTTTTCGGTAGAATTACCAAATGTTTAATCATAATGGTGATGTAGCATTGAAGAGATTTTTCGTTAATTGCTAAGTCGTTGTAGTCATCATCATATATATAGTTTGTGTATGTGATGAAGACACAACAAATCAGACCATGGAATAGAAATAATCATACAAGGACCAATCACATAGTTTAGAGCTAATAAATTTAAAAGTTACTTATCAAAATTATCCCAAACAATTCTTGCCCAAAAACGACCGTTGGAGTTCGAAATGAACAAGTTTTTGTAACTTGTTTATGAGTAAGGTTGGCCAATCCGAAGTCTGCCCATTTAGAAGTAAGACTGAATTTTATTTTTTAGACCCAACATAAAACAAACCTATGCCTCGGTTTATTTTAGGCCTAAAAACTCGACGAAAACGATACAATATGTGCTTTCATTATCAATTTATCTCCCACCCACTTACACTTTGTTTCTCCACTCATAGATTCTATCCATTAGCAAGTATTGTCTCTTACATTTTCACCTATTTGTTTTTGGTTTGTTTTTTTTTTCGAATACGACGTTAACAAGTTTTTTTTGTTTTAGATTCAACGACGAGTTGTTTTTTTTTATTTGGATTATGAACTATATTTTTGCCTAAGCGATACATGTGTTTGTGTGAATGTGTTCCTCATGATTTATATTTGATTCTTTAAACGAGAAGTGACTTGTTGTTTTATCATGCAAATGTTCATTAATTCGGATAGAATATGACTTATGAATAATATATAATTTTGAACAACAATAATTTATTGCGGTGTTAGGTTTAAGTGAAAAATCTCTTAACAATCTAGGAAAATGCCATTATAAGGCAAACAAAGATAACATGATCATTTATCGTATATCAAATCATTTAGAAATCATTTAAGATTTTTGTCTTTGGTTTTGTTGTATCTAAAAAACTTATGAAGTAATATTAGGCTACAACTATTTAACGACTAATGAAACTAATTATTGGCGTCAAGCCAAAAACATTTTCTCCATCATGACTGTAGAATTTATATATTGTTTGCGATATCCAACTAAATGATTTTGGTGAGGAATTTGTCCAAGGCTGCGAATTGGGTAAGGAATAAATCGATCGGTGAGGTTATATTGAGACAATAAATACAATATTTTGTATTCTAATAATTATAAAACCTTAAACAATTGAAATATATCAAGATTAAGTTTATAATTGTAAAAAAATTATGTTTAAAGTGGACACATTTCCATAAAGAACGTCGGGACAAACTCTATGATAGTGAATTGTCTTACGAAAGGTATTTCACCCAAAGCCTTTTGTAAAGATTTTTGGGGTCATATATGTATAATTGTAAAGTATGACACCATTATATTATTAGTCAAAATTAAAGTGATATTCACAACAAAAAAAGATAATTTCCAACAGATATATCCGTTGAAAATGACTAAATCTCTGTTTAAAATGACATTTCCTAACGGATTTTAGAGCCATTGGAAATCGATCATTAAAAATACACACCCGTTGTGATTTGCCACGGAATTGAAACAGATAATATTCGTTGATACCTTTCAACAGAGTGCAAATGATATATCGATTGAAATATTGCAACAGATGCCTGTTGCCACAAATCAACCGAGGCACATTGACAGTTATCAACGGAGGCACATTGACAATTATCAACGGATCCTCGTTGTAATACCCGTTGGAAATAAAATGGTGGGAATTTAAAATCATTCAACGGATACACGTTGGAAATTAAACTGCAAAAATTGAAAACAATCCAATGATGCCCGTTGAAAATGTTAAACAATCCAACGGATGCCCGTTGATAATCTGACGAAAAAATAAAAAATTTAAAAAATGTAAAAAAAAGTTAGTTTAGATAAAATTTATACAAATTAAAAAAACTAATTTACTACATGTCAACTAAACTGGTACCATCATCTTCATCCTCGTGCTCACCAACGCCTCGTGAAGGGGTTGCATCGGAGTCGATGATCGGTTCTTGTCTCAGCATTGTTGCCTCCGTCGGTGGTGGTGGCTATACGCTCGACCGATAAAAAACTCGATGATACTCTCCATGTGATGCATCTGTGCTCGCGTAACATTATATATGTAGCATTATAGTAATATGATTAGTTAACAATTTTATATAAAAATAAATTTAAATATTAATATAAATATATTTTACCAATTCTTTTTTTGGAAATGCTTTGATCCCGAGGTATGGCGATGCAGATCATTCTCAGGAAATTTCTCGCCGTACCAACATTTTTTGGCTTTCTCGCTTTTGACCTTGAAGTCCTCTGACTCCCAATGTTTGACGAGTTTGTTGAATACCTCATCCATTGCCCATGTCGGTTTGGCATTTTTCTTGTAATAGTTCCGCTTGACATTGTTCATCATTAAGCGCAACCGAGCTTGCATATCGTGCATCCAAGCGGTATAGATGCACGATGTATCTTTCTTCTGCCATCTATATGTGCATTACAAAATTAAATTTCAAGAAATTAATTTATGAATAAAAGTATATAATAATTTAAAATTAAATTTTATAGTGAATATACTTATGATAAATGTACACCACCATCGGTGGCGTATAACTTCTAGCTTCACCTGCTAAGAGTAATATAGTTGATTAGATGATGTTGTTGTTCGTGTGTACAAGAACATCATCCACATCAAACCCACAAGTGTAAACCAAATAAATAAATAATATGTATAATTAATTGCAATATCAATAGTTCTAAATAATATCTTACAATAACATCCCGTCAGGATGTTCAGGATCAATAATAGGGATAGAGTGACGCTCATCAAATATCAAAGAATCAATATCCATCACATCATCTTCATCATCCGATATTGGTGGTGTCGATATAGGTGCAAGAGACGTATATTGTGGCAGTGGAGGTGGTGGAGGGGCTTATGTGGAACCTGCCAACATTTCGCTGTAACCAAAAAATCATCAAGCTCTCATTAAGTGTTTAGAAATTAGTTTTGAGAGAAATTATTTTTTTGGTTTTGATATTGTGTTGAAAATAAACTATTCAATGGTTAAAAACGGAATTTTCTAACGGGTATCCGTTGGAAATTGCAACGGTCACCCATTGAAAATAACTTCACCTCAATGGACGTAATTAAGTGACATGACTGTTGGTTTTCCAACATAATCCGTTGAAATTTAAAATGGATGCCCATTAGAAAAGTGTGTTCCCGAGGCAACGAACTTCATAAATGACTGTGCGTATTCTTTTCAACGGGCATCGGTTGAAAATTTGAAGGGATGCACGTTGGAACACTATATCGATGTACTAACCATATCATAGCCATGATGAAAATGTTCAACGGGAATCCGTTGCAAGCTACCAATGGTCATATGTTGTCAGATACCAAAGGTCATATGTTGGCATATTAAATCGTTGAAACGAGCATCTGTGGGTATTATCAACGAATACCCATTCAAAATCCCTAAACCCTTGAAATTTTTCTAAGTATCAAACAAAATTAAATGGTCAACGGGTTTCCATTACGATTTCAAATGGATGTCTGTTGAAAGTTGAATATATGATGTAAATTGTTTTACAAAAGTTTGGTATTACAGTTACACAATTCAAATTTATTCTTTGGTTGATCCTTCGACTGGCGAGTCTTCCTTTAATTGTTCATTTAATCCTTGCCATATTAATCTTTTGCATCTTCCGGTTTAATGTCTTCATAACCTCGGATGTATTATGCATCTATGTTAGTTCTTGCGGGAATATCCTCCCGAATGTCTTATTAATTAATTGTATGGGTTCAAGGTGATCGGTTTGCAATGAATCTTCTTTTTCGTCTGTGCTTATAACTCCATGTGGTTTGATCCTAGCAACGGCCCACCACTCCTCTCTTCGACGTTTCAATATTGTTGGATAGTACACGTAACATATTTGATCTACTATGATGAATGGATTATACTTTTCATATTGTCTTGTCGGGTTGATTTCAATCCTCCCCATCAATGTTTTCGTGTACCACGTCCTACGGTTGGGTCAAACGACTAACATTTAAAAAGAATTACCTTCAATCCAACCAAACAAAGATAATCCACATGCAGGATTTGGTGCAAAATACCGTGAAAATTATCACCCTCTATTTCACTATTAACACAAACGCTATAATTATACGTGCTTCTATATTTTCTATGTTCGTAAGTGTGGAATGTGTATCCCGAGTAAACAAAATTAGCCAACATAATACATTTCTTGCATGAACATTAGCCAAATCTCTTAATTACGTAGGATGTCTCTCATCGGAACCTTTGACTTATATAAGATAAACTGAATAAATACTTATAACATAATGTTGTTTACGTGTATATATATATACAAATATATGTTTTCTTACATCTCTCAACCACGAGCCATAATGTTGAGCTTTCATTTTCGTGAGTTCATTTGCATTTAGATGAGAATATGTACCCATTACTTCTTCATCAAATATTATTTAATGAAAGTATGTTACCACATATATAAAAAAAATATATATTTGTAATTTAAAAAATCAATTGTCGTCGCTTTGTACATTTCATAAGGTAATAGCTCTTGATAATTTAGTAATATATATGTGGACATGATTATACTCATCTGGTGTTAGCCAATATTTTGTGTATTTCTCTGTTGTGCGTCCAATTTGTGTAAAGATCGCAATAATGGTGCCAAACTGAGGATTATATTGATATAGATAGTTTGTGTAATCTTCTGGTGAGCATCTTTGTTTCGTCGGAATATATGACTCGAAATTTATATGTGCTAAAATATGTGATTTCATACACCAAGTACTGTTTAACAATAGATCCTTTAACCATTGCTTTATTATTTTACATTTTTCTTTAAATGAAAGAAAAACCTTTTGAAATGTTACATCATCTGAATTGAACTAGACCACCAAGTATTGCCTCATATGGTAAATGTATTGGCGAATGTTTAATGATATCGAAGAAGGAATGCGGAAAAAAAAATTGTCTAAAAAGCATAATACTTTGGAGATATTTTTCATCAAATCAAAGTTATCCCTTTTTAAATTTCTTCAACATATATCTACGAAAAATATCTACGAAAAATACAATTGGAATTAATTAATACATGAAAAAGGGATAATCGTGACTTTCCATCCCGATCAGCCATAAACCTATAATATCCATACACCGAGCAATGTTCGGTGCGTATCTATCTGGAAATTTAACGTCTTCTTTTAACTACCTTAATAATGCAGTTTTCGCTGGCCCAAACAATCTAAATATTGGGATAGGTGTCCTTCCATCTCGTAACTCCAACTCAGGTCTTCAACATATTCTCTTCAAATATTTTCTTGATTCTATATTATCCTTGGTTTTCTCCGTCAAATTCCAAATAGTGTTGATGATATTATTGAAAAAGTTTTTCAATATGCAAAACATCCAAATTATGACGAAAATTCAGTGATTTCCATTATGGTAATTTCCAAAAATATAATATATTTATACCAGTTATGTCATTCACCTTGGTCTTTTGGTTTTTGATGGCCACGATCTCCAATGTATTCTACCGATTCTTGTAAATGTAACATCGTGTTTAATCATTCATAAAGAATTTGCGTACCTTTTTGCATACACTGTGCCTCTTCTTTTTGTACCATTTTCTTTCGAAAATATTTTTTTATCTTTTCTGAATTGATGTCCACGGGGAAGAAATCTTCTATGCCAATCAAACGAACATGGTTCCTTCCCATGTACTAGTCGAAATAAATTTGTGTCCTGCATACAATATGGACATATCAATCTCCCTTGCGTACTCCATCTAGATAACATTCCATAGGCAGAAAAATTGCTAATTGTACACAATAAGACGCTTTCAATGTGAAATTTTGCTTTGTACTTACATCATAAACAAAAGTTCCATTGTTACACAAATCTCTTAATTCATTAATTAAGGGCTGCAAAAAAATCAAAACTTTTTTTTAGTGTTCTGGTTTTTTAATCAACAACGTTAAAACCATTATTTCTCTTTTCAAACACATACCGTGAGATAAATTATACGTAAATAAAAACACTAGCCACAGATAATATTGACTTCCACATTGTCCATATGTACTAAAACCATCGGTTCCAAGAAAAGATAAACATTTATCGTTTCATACGGAAACTCAGGAAATAGGTCATAGAAATCTATCCAAGTCTTACCATCCGATGGATGTTGTATTATCCCTTCGCTCGTCGAGTGTTTTGTGTGCCATCTTGTTGCCGAGGTCAGTTTTTTTGAATCATATAACCTTCTCAACATTGATTGTTACATGCATATTGATAACGTCTATTTTGTTATAGTATTTTTTTATCCATTTTCATAGTTAGTTTAACCATTGATTTAGACTTTACCGAGCATGAAACATCATTTAGTCCTTTTCTAGAATTTTCTCGTATTATTGCAGGAATAGAAATATCGGTGTACAAACATGAGTATGAAGCAAAAACCATTCTCCTATCAATCATACACGGTTAGCATCTAAGGATCATGAATCAAAGAAGAAGCAAGAATGGTTGGAACACACATGCTGGACGCTGGAGCAAAAATGGAAACATGCTAGCCGTCAAACACAAAAAATGGAAAGTTACTGTAGTGCCACTTGGAAGGACACGGCTGGAATGATTAGAAGCTTACTGGAGCAGAAGAGGCAACCGCTGCACACAACAAATAGAAACTCCAGCCGTGAGGAAGAGAAAAGGAAATTTCGACAATGAGGAAGAGAAAAGGAAACTTCAGCCTGCTGGAACAAGAAAGGAAACTCCATGCCGCCTAAAGCAAAAAAAAAAAGGAAACTTCAGCTGCTGGAGGAGAAAGGAAAGTGCACAATCAAAGAGAAAAGAATGAGCAAAAAAGGAAATATCAAGAGGACAAGCTCAGTTTCGGACAGAATACACAACACCACACAACACACATGTAGAGACAGAGAGAGAGAGCAACATGCCTGAAGGCTGGAGACGAGGCGACGAACTGGAAATGCGGAGGAGCTCTTGAAGACTACGATATTAGGATAGGTAGGAATATCATTATTTATCTGTGTTGATAATAGTTTTCTTTCGTATTTTGTTTTCTAAGTCCATGTTCGAGTAGTTTAGTAGCTATGGGTTAGAGTTTTGCCGATATGTAATGAAGTTCTATGTTTTATGCTTGGTTATGATATTTAATCGTTTATGGATTGATTGATTGTTCTTAATGCTTTTGTTCTTGTTGGCCGCTTGAATGAATGACTATAGAAGTCTGATTGCATTGGAAGATGAATTAGATTTTGAAACATAGCCATGATTTGGGGTCTTAATTGATTTAGAACCTTGACCGATCGGTAGACTGAATTCAGAAATTAGGATAGCAGTCTTAATGCATTTAGTGTGTGATATTACACAATAGGAAGATTGGTAGTACGCATGCTAGATAGTGGGATTAGGCATCAGAAGAGTCATTCCCCAAGAAAGAGCTTGAATTCCCCGAATACGTGATAATATCTATAAACATGATCTTTGTTACCACTTCATTACATTATCGTGCATCTCTCGAAATAATAAAATACGTAATTTTTGATTTATTGAGGGATCAAATTAGAAATAATAAAATATATATTTTCTATAAATATATGGGTTGTTGTCCCCAATGGTAATATATACAAAATATATTTTTTAGTAATTATGAAGAAACAAAAGTTTTATCTTAGTTGCAAATTGGATACGGGTATGCTTCCACAAATTCCAAAAATTTATGAATTCTACAATTGGTATAAGAATATGAACAATGAGTGCTATAATAGGAATGAGTCCAAAAAGGTCCTTAAACCCTTAACGGTAGAGATGTGGCCTTGGAAACGAGTAACCGTTTGACTGGAAAGGTTCATTTTGAACTATAGAGGTTGTAGAGACTGAAACATATGTCGAGCCTTTGCATCTCTATGTCGAGACTAGTAGTGTGGGCTTGTGACCCTTGTGGGGCAATAAGGTAATGGAACATCAGTTCTGTCTATTGGGCAGGGCTCGTGTATGACTAATCAATGGACCGCTTGTTCCAAGGGAGGAGTTTAGCTTCATGGCTTGAACAAAGGCTTTCGGTCACATGGTTCTTAGAGCAGAGGGCACTACATGAGACTAGTTTCACAAAGCAGTGATAACCACCCGCTGTTGACAGCGGAAGAGAAAGGGTCCATGGAGGTCTTTAACAATGTTGGAGACGAAATAGTGTTGGAGAAGGTCATGTTGTTTTGTTGATGGTGGTGTTTTGTGGATGTTGGTTTTCAATTTTCTACCGTTTGTGTCGTTTCGTTTTGCTTCCTTAGACTATGAAGAAGGAAATATATAGATGTGTGTATGTATACACACTTTTAAAAAAATGAAAAAGTGTGAATGTATCTAGAGAGATTATATCCCAAACCATATATCTCATAGAACAACCACAAAGCCTCTAGGATAGGTTTCAAATATTATGTGGCATGATCTCTTAATTATGCCACATATATATGGTGCTTAAGTAATCCCTTCACATTGTGATTTCAATCAACATTTATGTAGTTTTAAATTGTAAAAGTTTAATATTTAAGTGTTAAGTCAAAGCAATATGACATAAAAATATCATTTGTTGTGAATATTTTTCAAAAAAAAAATATCGAATATTATATATTTGAATATCTATACGAATATTCATCAATCCAAAGGTAGATTCATATTTGGTCGTATTTCACGTATATTTTTGATGAAAAATCTATGATAATTATATCGTCTTACATGTAAATATTAATTCGATCCAAAGATAGATTTTTTATTCATGTCTCATAATCATTGTTTGATCATCACATCAAGAATACCACTAGTAGTTGATATTACTGTCCAAAGACTTGACAATAATGTTGCACTTGGTATATTGATTTATGTTTGTAAAATTGTTTTATTGTAATAGTTGATTGATTTTCATTGATCAAGTTAATCTTGTAGTGGTATCTACCAACATAGATATGATTCCAATCCAAGATGGTTCCAACCATAAGGAATGGGAAAATAAGGTCAACATAGTTTTGGGTACAAGTTTGGACCTTGTATTAAGGATTGAACCACCTATTTTTTCCTTTTAGATTCAAGTTCTTCTTAAGAGAAGAAAACTTATGAAAAAATGGAACGCTTAAACCATGTTGGTCTTCAGATCATTATCATCATTATTCTAGAAACTTTTGAGGTACTCAAGATGTCAATCTCAAAGATTTCTTTACGAGCTTGAAAAGTGTTTGTACAAGGAATTTGACCGATAAACTTTGTTACATGGTCGCAATTTATAAAAGACATTGAATGACCACGAAAGTTTTATTGTGAAAAATAAGTCTATTTTCTTGTACTCTAACAACAAGAGGATTTCAACAAAATCGAAACATATCGATATTAAGTTTCTAGTTGTAAAAATAAGGGGTCTAGAGTGGAAAGATTTCCATAGAGTATATTGGGACAAATTCCATAATAGTGGATCCTTTTACTAAGGGTATTCCACCTAAGCTCTTTCATGAGCATACTGCTCGAATGAGTATTTAAGAGTTTGAGGATTTATGGTTTAGTAGGAGTTTGATATTTATTTTGTATTTTGTTTTCTATGTCATAGATTCGAATACACATACATTTTCTGTTTTGTAACAAAACAACCTTCACCTTATTTCACCCTTTATAATAAAGTTATTCAATTATCTCGCTTAAAAATGACCAATTAAAAATCGAAATGTGTAGATCACATTCATGTAATTTTAACGTTATACATTCATCACAAGATTTGTGTCATTTATTCATCTCGGTTCTAGTGGCGATGGAAGTTTTAATTACGAATAGAGTTGCAAAAGCTTCCATGATTCTATATTAGATGTGGTTAATGGATGAAATTTTTTATGCTCTACAATTATGCTGGTAACATTTAAGCTCTTATAATACATACATTTCTTCGGATACACATATGGTCTAGTGGAAGATTGTAAGGATTTCTGGGGCCATGTATGTTTAATTTAAATGTATGGTGCCATTATATTATTAGTCACAAGTAAAGTAACTTATGCTAAAGTTTTTTGTTATGAAATAAAAGTGTAGAAATCAATTCGTAATTTTTGATTTGTTGAGAGATCAAATTAGAAATAATAAAATATATATTTTCTATAAATATATTAATTGTGGCTACCAATGGAAATACAAAATAATATTCATGTTTCATAATTTTGAAGAAACAAAAATCTCTCTTTGTCACAAATTGTTTATTGGAACATTCAATCCGAGATTTCACTCGAAATTCTTGATCAAGGTACGCTTCCGCAAATTCCGAAAACTTGTGAATTCTACACTTTTATGAGTCATGTTGCACGAATGAATGTTTAGAGTATGAGAGTTCTAGCGTTTAGTGAGAGTTTTATATTTTGTTTGAATAAAGAATCTGATAAGAAATAAGTTAATTGTCTTAGTTATTTCACTTTGTATAATGAGGTTATAAATACGCGATATCATTTAAGTATGATAATTGAAAATCAACATGTATAAAACACCTTCATGTGGTTTTCATGATAAACATTTATAATTTGATTTATATCATTGGATTGTGTTTGTATTGGTGACCAAGGATAGTTTAGCTAGACTGATGTAGCAATACCGCTTTGATTTTGTGTTGTTGTAGTCAATGGATGAGATTGTTTGTGTCCATGATTATCATGAAACCAATTTTGAGCTCATAAATATAACGTAATCCATATTAAATATAAGATCATAAATATAACAAAATCCATATTACGCATGTGCTCATAAATATTATTGTACCCACATATCTTTTTATCTCTTCATCCACTTGCATAATTGTCCATATATGTTTGCACCCTACGGTTTCGTACCCACATATCTTTTATCTCTTCAATCCAAATTCTTATGAAATTTGTGGCGCGAGAAACCATGCTTGACAAAGAACGCAACTAACATAAGCTGTGATTGTTGTTGTTTCATTCCCCTAAAGTAAATTCAAAATTCATATTCATGTTGACAGAAAAATCCCATTTTCATATAAAAATTGTAGTATGATTACTTGTAGAAATACATTGAGAATATCGTGTTTAATGAAATGTAAAGAAAAAATACATTGTTTGTCTTTCTCTAATCTCAATGTTGCACGTCTTTTTGTAATAAGCAACAATCTAATAAAATCTAAGATGATTTACGTCTTTTTTATTCTAAATTTAGATAAACGTTTTAGAGATTGTATTTACATTAAATATTATCTATATATTGAATTGTAAGTCCAAATTATCTTCATGTGAGAATATTAAAAAACTAATGATAATATTATCAAAATGATGAATTGAATTTGCTTGTATTTATAATATAAGAAAATTATCCATTTAGGGAGTTTGTGCAAGTCAAATCATATATATATATATATATATATATAAATAAGTTGTTAAATTTTCTGAGAGAACCATTTCATATATAATTATTTTTTTATTCCATTTCATATTATTAGTTAAATGAAAAGTTTTATTTGTTATTAATATGAACCTTCTTCAAGTTGTTCCATCTGGTTGGATATGTCCAGAACTCTATCTGTTTACGATCTTATTCTTTCTCCCTTTATCATATTTAGACCTTCAAATTCTCTATGCAAAGCTTGCAGTTTCACGAGCTTGCCTCGTTTATTGCCTTGATAGGATTCTTTCAATCTTTCCCACGCAACTTTAGCGGCCCGTGACGGTATTCTGCAACAATTGAAGTGTTGTCAGGTCCTTCACTTTGAGTGCTTTCCACCCTGTGAGTTGTGTACTTTGAGTAGTTGTTGGAGTTTCAGTCGTCGATGGTTATGATGGAACTCAGCTTTTTACAACATCCCATAATTTTCTAAGCATTAGGGTAGTCTTCATTCTTTCCGCCTAGAGCTCATAGTTTTGTCCATCAAAGGTGGCAATGGGTTGAGCGATTTGCAAGTTTGCATCCATGACTCCGATACTTCTTGTACTTCTTCATTATTTTGTGGTGTGTCTTGTGCGGTCTTCTGATTTCTTGTGCTAGTCTAAAGCATGTCTTATGCTAGTCTTGTACAAAACAGATCCCGTGATTAAAAAAGCTTTGATACCATGTTAGAGTTGTTTTAATTTATGCGAACAACTCTTGTGAATTCATCCACATTTCTTGTGCAAAAAAAAAATAAAAAAATGAAATATTAAAACGGACAAAAACTTTGTCCAATTTTAACAAAATGATATAAAAGAAAAAAGGGTGAATGAAAATTGATGGAGAGAGGAGAAGAAATGGTTTTTTGTTTTCTCGAATGATTTTTATTGATTGCTAAACACACACACACATACATATATATATATGATAAGAAGAAAAAAGTCAAAAAACGACAACTCAAATACGTAAAAAAATTCATACTTCAAACATTGACAAAAACATGTTCATTTCACATTGACGTAAAAAATGGCAACTCAAAAGTAGTAGATGCATTTGGATGAATTGTATATTCTGACAACTAAAGTTGTGGCAAGACGGAATCTCCCCAAATGGATGAACTGGGGATAGGGGTTTGCGGTACAACGACGAAATACACTGATGATGTTGTTCTGGTTTCTTCTTCATCTGGAGAAAACCGGATAAGAAACTCAATCAGCGTAAAACAATGAGCTACAAGAAAAGATCAGAAGAGGGGGGATGAAATTACCTATGGGCGGGTTTGAATCTCTCAAGGCAATAGGTTCCATGAACGACCTCCATAAATGCTGGTCTTTAGCATAATCAAAAGTTTGCAAGATGGACATGATAGATTTGCTAATTACTAATTTATTAGACAAGTTTCAAGATCTATTTTTCGAATGAATTTTTAAAATGATAATTGATCATTTCATTTTCGTACACGAGACTACAAAAAAAACAGGCGTTTTCCAACAGAAAAATCCGTTGGAAAATGCCTAATTGGGACCCGGTTCTGGCCGCGGCGTTGATCCCCTCCAATGGCCAGACATCAACTCGATGATGCTCTCCAAGTGCTGAACTATGGCTCGAGTTTCTTGAAGTAGTTATTCGAGCTCCTCGATCCGCTGTTAATGCGTGAAACTCTCTTGGACTACGGGAGGTACTGTCGTGGCATCCTCGACGATATCCTTTTGAAGCACCTCGAGACCGTATAGACGTCCCTTATATGTTCTCACCGACTACAAGACAAACAAATTAGAGTTAGATTTTGAAAAAATATTATTAAAAATCGAAAAACAAAAGAAAAAGTTTTTACCTCTAAATAAATTTTGTCCTTTTGTAAAGGACTCAGCTCGTCGGGAGTCGAACCACAAGCTTGTGATTGTTGTGTAATCTTCTCCGTCATAGCTCTCACGGTTTTCTTCGCTCGAGGATCGTCGAGTTCAGGTTCGTCGACCTCTTCCCGACGACCGGCTTCTTCTTGGCGTGGGTTTCCAATACTAGCTCAAGAAGAGTCGGTTCTCTTCCTATCAGTTACATTTGTAATATAAAATAAACTTAATTAGATAAATATTTAAATAAACTAAATTTTACCAATTTGTGTTTTATCTTCGGGAATGATTTTGATCCCGAAGTATGGCGATGCGGACCATCTCTGGGAACCTTCTCACCGTACCGACATTTTTTGGCCTTGTCGCTCTTGGCCTTGAATTCTGCGGACTCCCAATGCTGAATCATTTGATTGAAGACCGCGTCTGTTGCCCTGGTCCTATAAGGACCCTTGGATAATGTTGTTGTTTGTGTGTTTGAGTACATCATCCACGTCAAACCTGCAAATCAACATTACAAAGTTAGATAATATTTATAATTTATAATAATACAAATGAAAATAATAACTTTTTTTTACCATAACGTCCCAGCAGGATGTTCGGGATTGATAATCGGAAGGGTTGGACGCCCATCAAAATCATCGATCAAGGAATCCATATCTATCACATTGTCCTCTACATCAAATATCGGCGGTGCCAATATGGGTGAAGGAGGACGATATGGAGGTGGTGGAGGCGGGGGATGACCTCCCACTGAACCAACCAACATCCCCGATCCTATAAACCTTCTAGCTCTCATTTTTTTTCTACGGTTTGTGAAAGTGTTTGTGTGTGAAATGTAAAGTTTGAGAGGATTTTGACATTTTGATTTGTGTTTAAAATGGAACTATTCAACGGGCTTATATAAATAGAACTTTCCAATGGGCATCCGTCGGGAATTCCAACTGATGCCCGTTGGAAAATACGTCATCTCAACGGAGGCAGCAATTGACGTGACGTCTTGCATTTCCAATGGATACCTGTTGGAAATGTGTGTTCCCGAGGCAACGGACGGCTAAATGGCGGCTTGTATCCCTTTGCAACGGCCATCCGTTACAATTTCCAACGGATGACCGTTGGAAATTCTGCAGACTAGGGTAGGCATCATTACACTTTCCAACGAGCATCCGTTTGAAATTGTAACGGATGTCCGATGCAATTTTCTAACAGGAATCCGTTACCAATTGCCAATGGACGCCCGTTAGAATAGTTTCGATCGTTAAGGTTCCAACGAATGCCCGATTGAATGTTTGTAACGCGTGTCTGTTAGAAATTTCCAATGGATGCCCGTTAGAAATGTGGAAAACTTAGAAATTTTTTCTAAGTGCGATTTCGTGGTTCAACGGCCATCCGTTAATATTTCCAACGGATACCCGTTGGTATTAGATAATTCTAATTTGTAATACATCAAACATCGTTTATATAAACTGTTCGATTGTATTAGCATTTCGATTGTTCGATTACACATCATATACATTACTACACATCATGGACGTTACACGTCATTTACATTACACATCGTCTACATTTATTACACATAATACACATTATTGTATTTAGATTTCTTTTTCAGTAGATTCATCGATGGTCGAGTCTTCCTTCGATTGTTCATTGAATTCATCATTGTTTTCATTTTCAGCACTTACGATCCAATGTCTTCATAATCGCGTATGAGTTCTCTGTCTATGTCAGTTCTCGCGAGAATCTCGTCGTGATCTGTATCAATTAAACGAATCGGCTGCGGATGATCGGGTTGCAAAGGATCTTCTTTATCATCAGAGCTTATGAACCCTCATGGCTTGATGTTTACTGATGTGTGGAAACTCAAGCAATATATTTCCTAGACCACTTCACCGCAAGTATACGGATCGTGTAGTACCAGGGTCGATCTCTAGGGACTAATGCAGCCAAAAACTAAGAATATCACGAAACTAAGACGAAGGGAAGTAGATGAAGGCGTGGTGCGAAATATCTAAAGAACTAAGCTAAGTGGTGGCAACGATAGAAGGTTGGAGAAAACTTGGATATGACGAACACTACGGGTATCGGGATACCGGGAATCGTATCGATGTAACAACTAAAGATCATAAACCTATCGAATTATCTTGATAATGGAAAATTCATGCTCTAATGTGAGGAGTGATTCTTCCGAGCCTAAACCTCCTAACCATGAGTACGTGCAACCCTACCTTCCAGCAGTGATTAACCC
>CM071875.1:26440717-26460159 GCA_036759665.1 Gynandropsis gynandra
ATATTAGGATCGTCTGCCTTAGATAGCTTAAACTGTGATTGCATGATAGATAGATTGATCGTTGGTTTCGGTAGTCTTGTGGTGAAACTGGATTCCTAGAACGTTTGTCCTATCGTTAAGAGTCAATTCATTTATTTACTTTCAGTATTTCATTCTTCATCCATATTCTTTCGTTAGCAAGTTTGATTCATAGTTCGAGTTTAGATAGTGTTGCGTAGTCTCTGTGGGATCGACACCTAAAATACTACACACGTGCCGTGCACTTGCGGGTAGTTTAGGTTATTTTATTTAACTTTGAGAACGCATCAATCATATAGAGGATGCTTTACTTATTTTTCATGAGGATGCTTTGATCATATGAATTGAGCTTGTTTTGCAGAAAATGAGAGCGCACACTAACACTCCGCTATCGATAGAAATAATACCTAAAAAGCATGATCTAAAATCGATATGTGAGCATCGACCTTGATACAGTTTTTATGGCTCAGGTCTAAATGGTGGGTTGGCGATCATCTTTCTATGTCCTAAGAGCAAGGCGCATAAAAACGTCATCTATTCCGCTGCACTCTTAAACAAGATGCAAGAGTATACCGTCATCGGTAACTTCGGTCTAAGTAGAAGTTAAACCCCTTCAAATAAGACATCCTAGAAGCATAGTGTTTGGAATATTAATAAAAGAAGAAGAAAGAAAGAAAAAAAAGAATAAATAAGAAAAAAAGAGAAATAAAAAAATGAAATGAAAGAATAAAGAAGCTCGAGAATAAAACAAGTATCATGTTTGATTACATGATTCGCATTTGTTTGAAGTTTCGTTTGGTTGAGAGAGTTGTGGTTTCTCACTTAGCTCGTCTTTGATCTACTTTCATATAGGTAGTCATAGTGAACCTAAGATGAAGATTGAAAGTTATTAGACCAAAATTTCCTCTAACTTGCATGTTGATCGATTAAGTTTGCTTTAGCGGTGTTTCCAGGGAAGGGGAATTCTCGACTTTTATATCTCCTAAGTATTCCACGTTTACGTTTGCTTAGATACAAGCAAACATTCAAATTTGGGAGATTTTGATCATCTCGTTACCGTAAACGATTCTCGCTTGATTTTAGATATGTTTAAGACGATAGTTGTGATGTTAACGTGTGATTTTGTATTCGTTTTACTTGTTTCGATGTTTTCATGTTCTTATAGGTTTTAATGCGTATTTGGTTCATTTCGGAGCTAAAGAATATACACGGGAAAAAGTAAGAGCTTAAGAGATTATAACGAAGCAAACGGGACGATAAACGGGCAAGGAATGCAACACGACATAAGGAGACAAGGCTCCCCACATGGTGGTTTCCTTAGCCCGCTCGGGCTGAACATCCAGAAAAAGTTGCCCACCTCGGATTCACCTCAGCACACACCGATCAAAGCATGAGAGGAGCCCCTGTGGGGTGCCTCCCTAGCCCGCGCAGGGTGGTGTTCCTGAAGTTGTTGCCCGAGTCGTGCTAGCCCTTAGCACGTGTGGGTCATGGAGAAAATGAGGAGCCCGCGGGGGTTGCCTCCCTAGCCCGCGTGGGGCATGCCTATAACAACTTCGTTAGAATGTCTCCAACAGGGAATTTGTATTAAAAGGGACCCCAAATTGAGTTCAGAAGCAAACAAACACAGAGGAGAACCCTAGGACGGTACACAACATCCATCATTTCATTCAAGAGCCCTCTTTGACGGGAGACACAACAAAAAGAGTCGGAGATTGATCTGAAATCATCGCTCGTTTGATATATCTACGCTCTTTATATCGTTTAGACTCATGAGCGAGTAGTAGATTTGTTATAGGAGAAGAGATTAGTCCATGGCTATCCCGGAACCATCATTGATTTGTTTATGAATGCATTTCCCGTTTTGTTTATATATTCTTTATCTAAGCGCTTATTCTCTTTTGTTTACAAAGGCCACATAAATGCATGTGTTAGAGATTAGGAGAAGGACCAAAAGGAGAATTCTAGTCCTAGAAGATTAGCTTTAGAACAACCGAGACTAGGTCATGAAAGTAGGATAGTAAAGGTTGAGGGTTAAATCGGGCGAATCATGAATCGTAATGGGGTTTAGTTGGGGTGTCAGCCACGGAAGTAGGGGATAACTCAATCTAGCCATGAGAGAGGGTACGTTCTACATTAGGATTGTCCGCCTAAGATATCTTGATAGGGAATGCACTATTAGATATATCGGAGATAGGTTTCAGAAGCTATGCGGTGAACCGGATTCTAGAACGTTTCTCCCTTTGTTTAGAACTCGATATTCCACTGCATCATCATCCTCTTTGCATCTTATCATCCTTATTACTTCGTAGCAAGCATTGATTCTAGTTTTGATTCTTAGATCGTGTTGCATTAGTCCTCGTGGGATCGACACCTAAACTACTACACACGTGTCGTGCATTTGCAGATAGTCTTAGGTTAAATTGTTTAACTTGACACACATCAATAATTCTAGAGCATTTTCCTGATAGTATATCTATACAAAAAACATTAGTCTTTATTGGCGGATTTTCGTCCATTGTATCTGTCTATAATTGCAGAAGTGTTGGTGATGTAGTTTTCAGTCTTGATCTTTGGATGGATTCCGAATAAAGATGAATTATGAACAACTATTTGCAAACACATTACATCCACTTGTAATCCATCGACAACGCCCTGCCCTTCCAAATTAATTTTGGACGGATTTGACCATTCGAAAATGACATTTTCTGGTAGTTGTTTTGATATATAATTAATGGAAAATACATATATTAAATAGGCTTTGAATATGTTTTAGAAATTAATGTATAAAAAATATTCTATAAAGTAATACTCTAGAAACATTGCTTACCATATCAAATTTTTATGTGATCGAGATTGGGGAAACAAAAACGAAGATCATAAATAGATGATTTTAATATGGAGAGAGATCACCAGAGTACAAAAGCCATAGAACCGACAAAAGTTACTCATCTTGTCGCACCGAATTTGTTAAAGAGGATATCTAAGAGTTTGTTAGAGAGCATATCTTGGCCACTAGAAAAAATCGTTTAACCCGATCGTCTTAAGCTCCTTATATTGAATAATTGTTGAACCATACTGAGCCACAACAACATTAGTACGAATTACTGGAAGACTCAAGCATGAATTGCAAGCCCACAACCTTTGCTTGTAATATTTCAATCATTTCACTCATGAAGTTCCTAAAACCACACAATAAAACCAACCACTTGAAGCACTTGTCTGATGTATGGCCAAGACAAATACAATGTCAGCACAAAAGAGTTGGATCACGAACTTCATTTTTCGAACAAACTTTGTATCTAGTCCAAAGCGGAAGAGCTATCAGAATTGTAGCTCTTTCATCCAAAATGGATGACAAAATACGAAAATCCTTGTTCTAAGTTACAAGATTGAATACCTTTTGAACGAGGGTAATAGATAGAGAGCCAAGAGATTGGAACAAATTGTTCAATGTTGAGCATCATCAAGATCAATAAGAGATTGAAACCCAATCATCTTCTTGTTTCTTCACTAGTTTCTCGGTTAAGTTACACTTTCAATAACCAAATGTAAAACCTTTGCATTCATAGCGAGGAAAAGGATTACAAGATCTCAAATCTTCCATAATTCTAAGACCATAATGCTTTTCTGTCAACAAGAGAGTAAGTCGACTTTTAATTAAGAATACACGGGACATTGTATACCAATAATGTGCCTTACTTTTGCACCAAAATTCCTTGGCAAGTTCAAAGTTGGAAGCACTCATAAATATAGTAAAGGCGATTTTATTTCATATCCAAAAAATGAGTGAAATGTTTGCACATCAATCTTCCAACTCGTCAAAACCTTTATGGGACCATTGGAGCGAGCCATCAATGAATCCAAACTTCTTCCTTGACCGAAGATTAGTTAATAATTCACAAGCACAATCAGTGTAGTTGTGATCCGTTAAAAAGAACTTGAGACAAAACACATCCTAGATCGTCATGGGATGACAACTCATACGGATTAATCATACGCCATTTTTCGGGAGCAGAACTAAGAATTTTTACCACTACACATCGAATATTTAGATAAATTACTCTGCAAAAAAATCCACGAAAAAATAAATGCACCAATAATCAACACCAATAAGACTTATCTCCTTCTCATGGTGAAAGCCTCGTGAGAACAAGATGACATGAGCCAATTGAGGCCATAACGAAACCAACCAACTGAGACCACAGAGACACAAACAAAAAGATATTATGAAGACATGACCATTCTTTGCCCTAATAAATGCTTTATTCAAAAGTGTACTGGAAGATATGGACCACTCACCCCGAGCAATGGACTACTTGACCCGAGCATTTCCCTAATTCATTCAAAACTCGGTGGAGAAAAAGAGATGAGCGACCGAGCATATTGTTTTGGATGAATGTTTTAGGAAAAACCTTTATTTGGCACTTGACCGGCGGGCTTCTGATCAACCGATCAGTTCCCTATTTTTAAGTATTTCCCTAATTTTTGTATGTTTTCGATTTTATTCTAGCCTTATATAAATACGGAATCCATTGTAGCTTGAGGTAAACAGATTTAATGAGAGAGATTTTCGATGTTTTTTTTTTGCTATTTCTTTGAGATCTAACTACATAATTCTTGGATTTTATGGATGAGTGTTCACCAACTTATCAACACTAGACCATAAGGATTGTGATGTCACCGTTGTGTTTGAAATTGTATAGTCGAGTTATAAGGGAGTTTAGAGCGTTCCTCAATTATCGAACACGTTCCAAGTTCTTTTATCAAATTTTAAAGGGTTTTATTCCTTTCACCGTTTTTGCTAACAATAGAATATTGATCTAGGATATAATCAGTTCGTGTTTTAATCCAACGTGTCTTTGGGTTTTAATCGTCTTTTGCATCTTGTATTCCTTCATCTTCAACTCTTCCTAAAAAATTTCCCACCTCATACGGTGGTGGCGTTCAAGGGTATCAGCCAAGTAAATTGGAGTAAGGTGTTAGGGAAATGGAGGGTTTGAATGGGCATGGTGAGGTTCGAGTTGTTGCCAGTGAGTCAAACAATCGTTGACTCGATGAAGAGTTGACTCGGTAACGCAAAATGAATCTACTAGGGTTTTACCATTACTGAAAAAAATGAATGGAGCGATCCACACTCTAGTTAAGAACACTATCATAACAATAATAATCACAAAACATATATCAAAGAATAAGAAAACATATTTGAAAGGAAAATAAAAAATAAATGTGAAAGAATTTAGAAAAAAAAACAAAGAAGTTTGAAGAAAAACATCACTTTGAATATTGATTGGATTGTTTTTTTCTTTGATGTGATTATTTGTTTTTCATTTTTTAATATTCATTTCGTCAATCCCAAATTTTTAACGGAGGTGAAAAGTCTAATTTGTATAGATGTTGGATTTGGTATTGATTGCATCATGAGATGATAAATCATTTACACTCGTATTCATCGTCTCACTGATGTAGTTCGATCAACGGCTTAAGGCTTATGTAGGTGGTGGATGTAGTATTGATCGCATGAATTTGAATCCTAATGTCGAAAATCAAAAGGAACGAGAAAATATGAGTTTTCATCCTTTAATTACTGTAAAAAAAGAGACATCGTCGACGACAATATCGTTTTAGGACTTTTCCTCACGCATGAATCAAAATGCATAAAAAGAGGCGGAAAAATGGTAATCGAGATTAGAGAAAAGAACAAACTACATGCACCACATACCTGAAACAGAGTGTGGAGAGCAACATATTGCATGTTGAATATGTGTTGGTTTACTTGGAATGTGCGGAATCTATTATTTGGTTTTACCTCATTAATAGTTCTGCTCTGAAGAGATAAGATGATGAATCGAGAACTTTATGATTCACATATTTTTTTAAAAATACAAATAAAATAAAAAATATTGTATTTAATATTTCATTTTAAAAATAATTTTTTTATATTAATTATTTATATTAAATCTAAATTTATTTTTATAATTGAATAAATTATTTTATATAATTAGAACATAAGACATTAAATCAAATATTTATATTAGTTATATATAACAAAATTGGTGAGCACATTAAATCATTATAAAAATCTCATTATTTAGTTTAAAAGTGTATAAATTCATTTAAAAAATATCAAATTTATTTTGTACTAATTTTATGTAACAGAACATAAAAGATAAAATCAATAGAAAATTGTATTATTCGATTTACAATTTCATTACAAATTTATTAATCAAATATTAGTTTTGTTGTAAATAGATAAAGATTTTTTATATGATATATGTACTGCTGGACTATTTTTTATAAATTTAAAGAATTCGCTATATTGACGTATGTGATACGGTAGAAAAGACGGCCTCTGTCGACCGTAGGATTACATAACCAAAAAATAAACATAAAAAAATCCAACAGGTTTTTTTAAATTTGAGGGCGCAACGTCTAATTCTCTCCCTCTTCTTTTACGCACTCTATGATTGTGCTCTCCATTCTTGTTCTTGTTCTTACTATTGTCTGAAATTCTCTGTTCCTTTACTTTGGTTCTGTTTGATTCGAAGAAAAATCTCAGAATGGGGAAGCTTTCAGGGCTGCTACGCAGAATTTCTCATCGTAAGTCGTTGAAGACTCCAAATACTTCAACTTCATCTCCATCTTCTTCAGCCATTTGTTCTGCAAGCTCTTCTTCTTGCGGAATTTCTCATCTTAAGTCGTTGAAGAGTCCAAGTTCTTCAACTTCATCTTCTTCTTCAGGGACTTCTTCTGCGAGTCGTTCTTCTTTTTCTTCTTTTTCTTCAAGTCCTTCTTCTTTGACTTCAACTCATCCAGAAACCCCACAATCCATCTGCAACAGCGGCATGAAGATACGAGCCATTTCGTACGATTCACTGACAAAACTGTCTGGGTGCATTGATAATATGAACGAAGACGTAGGAAAGATTCTACTGACATCTAACAGAGATCTTCGCACAGACCCTACCCTCTTCAGTCTCGTCAACGATTTCTTCAACACCAACACCGAATTGTCAGATCTCTGTGAATCTCTTAAAATCTGTCTAGAAAAGGTGGAACGCGGAGAAACCTTCGTTCAGGATGTTTTGTCCGATTTCGTAAAGGCGAAAAAAGAGTTTGGAGGAGAAACGAGTTTCAGGAAGACTCGAGAGCATCTGCGGGGTTTCAAAAGTTTCTCCGTCGACGACCCTTTCGCCGGGGATTTCACCAAACTCTTCCGAAGATGTCACGGTGATCTCGTCAAGATGATCGATAAGCTAAATCAGACGGCGAAGAACCTCGACAAGAAACTCCGACGAATCTGTCGCCGCCGAAGGGTTTCGATCTCGTTGTTCCTCGCAGAGGTTGCCACCGTTGTTGCCTCCGCCGTGGTGGTGGGTTTGATGGCGACTCCACCAGTGGTTGCTGTAGTTCTTGTGTTTATACAGCTCATGAATAATATTTTGAAGTAATGAGCTAAACATTCATCTTGGTCTTTGTATTGTGCAAACTTGAAATGAAAATGGTGATTGCACAAAGATTAATCAGTACTCTCTCTCTCTCACTTGTGTTTCTCTCAAATTTTAGGGTGAAAATGATGATGGAATTTTTGTAAATAATAGCAATACTCATTAATATCCGTTGGCTTACATATATATATCATTGTTTAGGTTGTTATTCACCCAACCGTGATTGTTTTCCTTTGCTAACAAACCCAACAATAATATTCCTTTTGTCTCTTGTAAATTGCTTATTTTATCCTTCCCGTTTTTGTGTTTTTTCTCCATTTGACCTCTTCTTTATTTGTGCATGGGCTTTATCTTCTTCTGGTGGGCTGGACCGTTGCTGTCTTGGGCTTCCGCGTGGGCTCCTACTTGGGCTGCTTCAACCCGACTCATGTGAGGCCTTGACCCATCGACACGCTTCTGATCTCTAACCCTAGGAGTTCGAAGTCTTCTGGAGTCTTCTTCGAAACTCTTAGGTCTTGTCTCCCCAGCAGCTCCCTCAGCTCCAGTTCGTCGCCTCCTCGCCATTACGCTGCTCCCGTGCTGCTCAGCTTCTTCAGTCTCCCTCCTGAGCGGCCAGGGTGCAACGCCGATCCTCCCTCGCAGCATGGCGTATCGTTCCGCCGGTAGGGGCTTCGTCAACAGATCCACAAGCTGGTCCTCTCCTCTTATGTGGTGTAAGTGTATCCTCCCTTCATTCTGTGCTTCACGTACGACGTGAAATTTAATTTTGATATGCTTTGTCCGCTTGTGGTCGATCGGATTTTTTCCGATCGCGATAGCCGCCGTGCTATCGCTGTAGATAGGTACCCTTCCGGTCGTGTCAAACCCTAGCTCCCCGAACAACCGTAGTAACCAAGTAGCATGGTTAGTAGCCGAGCTTAGGGCCATGTACTCGGCTTCGGCCGTTGACTGTGCAACCACCGTTTGTTTTTGAGTCTCCCATGTAAAGATTGAACTCCCGATAGTAAAACAAAAACCTGTTGTGCTTCGCATATCCTCTGTGTTACCAGCTAGGTCCGCATCCGCAAACCCGATTAGTTCTGCCCTTTCCACTTATTTGAACATCAAACCGTAGTCTATTGTTTCACGTATGTACCTTAGGACCCTCTTCGCATTATTTAAGCTGCGTACTGTCGGATTTGAGTTTTTTCTTGACAGGTACGAGGCCGCAAATGCTAGGTCAGGACGGGTGGATGCGAGATACATAATTCCTCCAACGATACTTCGGTATCGTGTGCTATCGGTATGTTCTTCGCTGCCTTCTGCCTGTTTAGAACTTAGGGCAATGGGAGTTCTTACTCCCTTTGAATCTTGCATTCCAAACTTCGAAAGAAGTTGAAATGCATACTTTGCTTTGCTTAAAAATATTCCATCTGTGAGGTAATTAACCTCGAATCCAAGAAAGTATTTGAGCGTACCCAAATCGCTCATATCAAACTCTGAATTGAGTTTGATTTTAAAATCTTCAATCAATTTAACGCAATTTCCCGATAATATTATATCGTCCACGTAAAGGCAAATAATTAAAATATTACCTCCTTCAACACGAATGTACATTGCCGCATCGCAATGACTTCGAGTGCAACCTTCCCTTAGAAAAAATGCGTCTATCTTGCTGTACCAGGCCCTCGGTGCCTGTTTCAAACCGTATAAAGCCTTCCTTAGTCTCAAAACTAAATGGTCAGAACCCATTACCTCATAACCTGGTGGCTGTTCGACATAAACCTCCTCAATAATTTCTCCGTTTAGGAATGCTGACTTTACATCCATTTGATGTAAAGTCCAGCCCTTCTGAGCTGCCACGACTATCAAGGTGCGAATGGTGTCGTGCCTTGATACCGGGGCGAAAGTCTCTCCGTAGTCTAGCCCGTAGGTTTGAGTGAAACCCCGAGCCACTAACCTCGCTTTATACTTTTGAACCTTCCCCAATTCATCCGTCTTGAGCTTGAATATCCATTTGACCCCAATCACCTTTTGATTTGTGGGTCTTTCAGTCAAATACCATATCTCATTCTTCTGCAACATCCTCATTTCTTCGTCCATGGCATTCTTCCAATTCGGATGTTTCATAGCTTCCTCATAGTTAGGTAGCAACCTTCTTCCATTTCTAGCTCATCCGAATCCTCATCCATTCTGTAGATATCACTCAATCTACGTGTTCTGTGAACCTCTCTAGATGATTCACCAGAATCCCCGGTACTTACTTGTTGTGTCGTAGGCGTGTTAGACAGTGAGAGTCGTAGTGGTGTCATAGGTGGTGTTGTTTGATCACCACCACTACCTCCGTGTCCCGATGAGCTACCCACCTCAACCGTAGTAGGCACTCCCTCAGGATTAGTAATGCCTTGGGAGTTAAGTAACTTCACTGGTACGTCAGCTTTAGATTTCTCAGCCTTCGTCTCCCAATCCCAACATTTTTCTTCATCCAAAACCACGTCTCTTGACACTTCAACTTTCCCGGTCTCAATCACATAAACCCGATAGCCTTTGCTAAGACTACTATACCCAACAAATACACACGTCTCAGACTTATCGTCAAGCTTTTTCCTCTTTTGTGTAGGGATCATTCTGTAACAAATGCACCCAAACACCCTTAGATGTCCAACAGATGGCTTGTGACCACTCCAAGCCTCTAGGGGGGTCTTATCCTTCAAAGCCCTTGTAGGCAGTTGATTTTGAATGTATGCTGAGGTAAAAACTCCCTCTGCCCAAAACTTATTAGGCAACCTCTTATCCTTCAACATACTTCGAGTCATTTCCATTAGGGTCCGGTTTCTCCGTTCCACAACCCCGTTTTGTTGTGGCGTGTAGGCCACACTTAATTCTCTAATAATCCCCCTTCCGGCCAAAAATTCAGAGAACTCCTTCGAGTTAAACTCCATTCCTCTGTCAGACCGTAGTTTCTTAATTTTTTTCTCTGTTTGATTTTCAACCTGTACCACAAACTTCCTGAAAATACCGAGCACATCAGACTTCAAACGTAGAAAATACACCCACGTCATATGGGAGTAGTCATCCGTGAAGGTGAGTAGGTAGACACTCCCATCTAACGATGGTGTACTCATTGGTCCACATAGGTCAGTGTGGATCAATCCCAGTATTCCTTCTTGCTTATAATCTGATGTTTTCGGAAACTCCAACCTGTGTTGCTTCCCCTTAACACAGGCCTCACAAACCTCCTTTACTAAAGGCACTTTCGGCAACCCCTTAACCATTTCACCTCTTTGCAATTTTTCCAGATTGTGTAACCCGAAATGACCCAATCTCTTATGCCATAACTCAGACAAACCCATCTTCTCTTGAGTTATTCTAGCTTCTTCCTTCACTATCCTCCACTTTAGAGGATAGGCTTTTCTCACCATAGGAACCTCCACAGCTTTATTTCCAGCACCATCCCGAATCAAACACATACTCTCCATGAATACTACCTCGTACCCATTCCTCACCATTTGCGGCACACTAAGCAAATTTTTATCTAACCCCGGTACTAAGAATACATCTCTTATCACCTTAACACCCTTCTTAGTTTGAACATGAATATTACCTTTCCCGGAAGTGGTTAGAACTCCTCCATTTCCAACCTTTATAGGTACTCTAAAGTACCTATCTAGAGTTGTGAAATAACTTGCGTGCTTAGCCATATGATTAGTAGCCCCACTGTCTATTAACCATACATCGTCTTCAAAGATTTCATGAGTAACGTGTGCCGCTGTGAACAACATATTTTCATCATCCTCTTCTTGTTGATTTATATGCGCCTGATTCTGTGCTGGCCGTTTGTTTTTGCAATCGCGTGAGAAATGACCTATTTTCCCACACGTATAACACTCCTTCTTTGACTTGTTTTGATGTTTGCTTTGTTCTCCTTGTTGTTGCTTGTTTCTGAAGAAACACTGGTTTTCATTGTGGTTGTTCTTCTTACAAATGCTGCAGTAGTTTTTCCCTTTAGGCTTAAAACCTCCTTTTCCATAGTTTTTCTTGCTAGACTCAGATCTGCCTTAACCGACCTTGAGTCCCTTAAACTTGGCCTGAAACGCCCCTTCGTGTGGTGAGATCCTTGGTCTGTTCTATGACCCCAACATAGGGATCAAAGCGCTCCTGCAGCGAGCATAAGATTTTAGACACTAACGTGTCCTCCTTCATGTCATCTCCATACGCCCTCATTTCATTTGCTAACTCCGTCACTTTGTTAGCAAAGTCCTTTATCGTTTCCTTATCTCCTTGCCTTAGTGTGTAATAATTTGCTCTCAAGCGTTGAAGCTTTATCATCGCCGTTTTTGGGTCTCCTTGGAACCTCTCCTTGAGAAGGTCCCAAGCCTCCTTCGATGTGTCACACACTGATATGTGTGCGGCAAAAATTCCTTCCGACACTGCGCTGAATAGCAGTTGCAACGCAGTCTGATCCTTCGTCTCTAGTTCTTCCCACGCTAGGATATTTTTCTGCATCTCCTCAGTCATGGGAACTCCCACGGCAGTGGGTTTTTGTGGTAGTCCATCAGTGACTACTTTCCAAAGCTGCTTCGACCGTAGCAACGCCTTCATCTTGATAAGCCATAGATTATAGCTTTTTCCCTCGAATATTGGAATCTGTGGTACGTTCTGCATCTTAGATTGTTGCTTGTGCCGTATGATCTTGTGCTGGTTCTTGTGCTTGTATTGTGCTTGTCTCTGCTGGTGCGTGGTGCTCCCTCTCGGCCTTAGATCCGAGAAGCTCTGATACCAATTGTAGTTCTTGTGTTTATACAGCTCATGAATAATATTTTGAAGTCATGAGCTAAACATTCATCTTGGTCTTTGTATTGTGCAAACTTGAAATAAAATGGTGATTACACAAAGATTAATCAGTACTCTCTCTCTCACTTGTGTTTCTCTCAAATTTTAGGGTGAAAATGATGATGGAATTTTTGTGAATAATAGCAATACTCATTAATATCCGTTGGCTTACATATATATATATCATTGTTTAGGTTGTTATTCACCCAACCGTGATTGTTTTCCCTTGCTAACAAACCCAACAATAATATTCCTTTTGTCTCTTGTAAATTGCCTATTTTATCCTTCCCGTTTTGTGTTTTTTCTCCATTTGACCTCTTCTTTATTTGTGCATGGGCTTTATCTTCTTCTGGTGGGCTGGACCGTTGCTGTCTTAGGCTTCCGCGTGGGCTCCTGCTTGGGCTGCTTCAACCCGATTGATGTGAGGCCTTGACCCGTCGACCCGCTTCTGATCTCTAACCCTAGGAGTTCGAAGTCTTCTGGAGTCTTCTTCGAAACTCCTAGGTCTTGTCTCCCCCGCAGCTCCCTCAGCCACAGTTCGTCGCCACCTCGCCATCACGCTGCTCCCTTGCTGCTCAGCTTCTTCAATTGCGGCGTTGGGAGGCATCGTATCGTTCCTCCCCGTAGGCACTCTGGGTGTGATCGTCTCCTCGCTGTGGCAGAAATCGCAGTGCCTCTTGAAATGCCAAAAATCCATTAGCTCGATGGAGCGCGGGATTTGCGTTGCATTGAGCGAAGTCGCGAAAATAAGCCTTTTGGTGAATAAACTGGAGGATCTGATGAGATCAATGGGAGAGACAATGGACGCGGCGGCAGAGAAGAAATCGCCGATTAATATGGCGATGGGGGGAGTGGAGAAAGAGCTGCTGTCGTACCACAAGGCGATCAACGATTTGAGACAAGTAGCTGGGCGGTGCGACGAGGAAACACGTTTGAGTAGAGACGTAACTTGTGAGAAGATGAAAGAGTACCTGACTCGGTACGAGAAGCCGAGTACGTTGAAGATGATAGTCTCTGCAATCGCCAGATGATTACAAAATGTAAGTCTCATCAGATTGTAAATTCCACCATTGCATTTTCTGAATCAAGATTCGGATAGATTTAATCGAAATATTCTCATCTTTTTCTACCAAAGGGATCACCTTTTAGCTAATTTATGTTTGTTATCTTGCATGATCTGAATTTCTTCCATGTCAAAAGGTGAAATAACAATTTGGGAATAATGAGTGTGCTCTGTTTCTACAATTTCTAATTACCAATTTGTTCTCTTCTTAGATGATCTATCCCGGTTGTTGTTGGTGTTCCAAACATAGAAGAATTTTCTTCAGCTCCTGGCTTAATCCTTCACATGAAGAAGAGAAATGATGTTGTCTTGCAAATAACCCAAAAGCCTATAATGAGACACTTAGGTACAAACTTCTCATAATAAAAGTATTTGCAAAGAAATTACGCTATGTCCAATTCTCTATAAATATTCAAGCTTTATTGTGATTAGATGGAAATATGAAGGTGTCCTTCAGATTCTTGCAAGGCCTTGGTTGATATGGTGGTTGTACAACTCTTCTTCTCGCCTCTGCAATTTTCTGGCACCAGAGGCTCGGAGACAGTAATCCATTGTATATAAGAGAAAGGGGTCATTCGAGATGAAATCCGTCTTTTTTAGGTTAGCTTTCTCTTTCGCCTCTGCTTGGACATAGGACAGTGGTTCGGTAGTAGCATGGCTTCAATATCTCAATACGAACTGAACTTTTGTGTCATGGTTTGATTTTTGCATGGAATTACCTGTATCGATTTAAGGAGTTTACTGAGTATTCTAAACCACAGAAGATAGAAGTAAAAGAGAGGAATGGTGAAGGTTGGCTTGTGCTTTAACGCTTGTTCTTGCTAATGTTGCAAAGAAATGGAACTGCAAAGTCCGTCTTATCTTTGTCTTATGATTTATCAATATATTGTGACAGCATCACACTACTTTAGAATCCAAGTAAAGCTCGTGGATCGTTTTTCTTTGTGTTCTTTTTTTGTGAAAGGGTTCACTCGACGACAAGCATTGTATAACTTCAGATTCGACGGGGGATTCAGGTCTCAGGACTCATATAAAGAGCAACCCTTGTGCCAAATTCAATGTCATCTTCGTCTAGTTAGATATGCTCTTGAGCTGTTAGTTGTTGGAGAAAATTGCATTGTTGCAGTTTCATATAATAAATAATGTTTGTTTTTTGCAGCTCTTTGATCTTTTGTTTGTTGGATCAAATACGTCGAAATTAACAAGTTAGATTTATTGTGACCCTTGAATGGGTCTAAACTTACCAAATGCATAGTTGTGAAAAGGAGCTTCTTCAAACATGTTAAGAGATTACACAAATTGGAATTTGCGGTAGAAATAGATTTTTGATCCAAATAATTTTACAATTTTAACAAGAATTTTGAAAATCGTGTGAAAGGATCCTTGCTCAATTTTCTTTTTCTTTTTGAAAAGTAGCAAAGACTCCATTTCTCGTGCAAAAGGCCGGATAGAATGTTGCTCATCCGGCCCAATGGATCCATTCGAACATAAGCTCGATACCTATGACTCCATTGGTGAAGGTTTTAAAGTATCGCTTTAAAAAAAAACATGTTTTTCCCATCTAACGAAGAAAATAGCTTGACGAGACCGAGGTAGCTCACTGTTAAAGCGCCTACTACAACTGATATTCCCACTGTTATTGCCACCACTAAATAACCACTCAAGTGAATTGAAGCATTGGTTAGCGTGGATGGACATCTCACCCGCTCGAATATTTAGATTAACCTTTGATCAAATCAAAATTCTCCAAGACTCTCAATAACCTGAAACAAATACAAAATAATTGTCATGATTAATTGATAAATCAAACATTAACATAATTTAATAAAAAATCATTTTTTTATTTAACTAAATTCAAACGAAACCCACTAGTTGGACATTGTAATGAAATTTAATTAAAAAATATTTGGGAAGTATTTCTTATTTATTCACAAAATATATGTTGATGAAATATCGTTAAAGCTAAAAAACTTAAACTCATCCAAATAAACAGTTAACTAAAGTACATCACTTTTACTTCAATCGATTAACTTTAATATGCTAAGAAACATTATTTAAAAAAAAGTTAATACATATACGATACAATAAAGAATATGGAATATAAAATGATATAGTCTCGTATGTTTATTTCTTAAAAGCCGTTTTGTAATATGACCTTAAAGATGAAGTTTGCAAATGGGTTTATGTTTGGGATAATAAATCTAAGTTATATATTTAATGTCAAAGATTGTGATAGTATGACCGCTCTCACAACAACCATTTACATAAATTATGACACTAAAGTCGCTACTACAAGAGCAAAAAATCAAATTTACAATGATAAAATCGAAGTATATAACGAGATATCAGTATACAATACGAGACTTGCTCAATAATAGAATTATTTCCATCGACTATATAGAATCTAAGGAAAATATTGAACTAGTCTTTGTCAAAATAGTTTAATATTTAAAGGGATTTGTTGAAGCCATATTTCTAAATATATGTTGTTGCTTATGAATCTCCTAATTTCTAAGAAAGTGCAGTAGAGTTGAAGGTTATATAAAAGAAAATGTAGCACAGTTTAAATGACAAGAACTTCAAGTAAAAGAGAAAACAGAGACCAAAACGTGTGTGGAGAAGTTCTAGGGTTGCTGGGCTAATACTTGTAAGGTTATCATATCTGATTAAAAGTGGATAAGAACGATTGGAAAACATTGGGTTAGTGTTGATAGAATTCTAGAGAGTCTGTTATAACTTCGGCGGGGTCTGGTATAACTCTGAGAAATTATTTCTAAGATTTTGGGGAGTCTGTTATAACTCCAAAAAATAAAGTGTGTGGTTCACAGATACATGTCGCAAGACAGAGGAGTACTAATTGCAATCCATTTGCAACTCAAACATAGATAAGTTGTAATAGAGTTGATTACTTGGTGTATAAAAGTGTGTTTGTTGAAATATCGTGTTTGATTCATTTTGTGTCATACATACTTGTACTAACAAGTGGTATCAAAGTTGGTAATAAAATTATTTTTATCAAGAAAAACATAGTTCGTGTAAGATTCAAGAGAGCAAGTATGAACACATCACATGACGTAAGTCTTTAGGAAAAACCTGTAATACTTAATTCATCTAATTATAAAAATTGGAAGGTGAGAATGTAGAATACAAATCAAGAAGTTGGTCAGAAAGCTTGGAAGTCAATAAAAAAAGGATGGAGTCCACCGACGATAATAGATCCAAACGGGAAGGTTATTGAGAAACCTGTTGAGAATCAACGTTAAAATTTTAATTCCAAGTCACTTGCTATTTATTTGGAATCTCGATATGGAAAAGTTTAAATAGATTCATAAATATAAATCTAATAAATATGCATGGAAGCATTGGAAACAATCAACAAAGGAAGTCCAAGTGTAAAGAAAACAAGATTGGATATCCTAGAGAATAAATTCGAAAAGATTATAATGAAAGAAATTATAATGTAAAAGAATTTAGTGGTCCATTAAATCCTCTTGCAAAAGAAGATTATATTCTTAAAAGAGGGTATGATGATGATAAATTTATATAAAAAAATTCACATGTCTACCAACGAAGTTTGAAGCAAAAGATACAATTACAAAAACTACATTGGATACAGATTTAACAACCCTCAAAGAAATCATAGATATATTAGTAGCCTAAAACATGGAGAGCTCTTAAAGTAATGGGCATCTTTAAAGGAACAACACAAAGGAAAAGAATTTCAAGTAGTAGAAGAAAACTTAAGAATTAGCAACTTGGAAGAAGAGGTTGGTTCGATAGTAAATACGTTAAATAAATATTTTTGAAGAAAGCCTGAAAAATATTGCAATCGTTTAGAGAATCAACTTAATTAACGATTGAAGGAAAAAAAATATAAAACATAATGAATGCAAAGGTTATGGACATATGCAATGAGAATGTCTTACAATTCAAAAGAGTGATGCATTTTAAAAGAACTTAAATGAATTTTAGTGTATTGACTGCAAAAGTTATAGATACACTTAGAATGAGTGTGGAAAACCACAAAATAGGCAAGAAAACTATACATATATTTAGTGACTTAGAACCTGAATGAGAAAGTAAAGAATAAGAAACAACTAATATTGTATCATTTTTGGAAAGTATTAAATACGATAATAAATTACCTATAGAAGATCAATGTGCACAAGATTCTGGCAGTGATAATGACGAGGAAAAATCTATATAAATCCTGGGAAAGAATTACACAAAAGAATATTGAGTTAATACATCAAAATCAATATTTGATGATGAGGCTAAGGATTATGCAGTAATAATTGGATGATAAAGAGACAAAAAAGAAGGTTAAAGAGCAAGACCTAAAAATCAAAGAAGTAGAAGTATCTGAGATGAAACAATACTTAAAAAAGACTCAGAAAAAATAAATATGCTAAATAGTGGAATCAAGAAACTAAATTATATTTTAACAATTGGAAAGACGAATCTAAACCATTTTGGTTTATGATATTTTGACTTAAGCAAATACAAAAAAAAAGGTAGTTTAATCAAGTAATATAAAACACATGGGGTCAATATACAAATCAACAAAGGCATAAGTTTATGGTTTTGTATTAGTTAAAAATCTCACAGGCGTCTTCATCCATCAGTCATGTTCATACACTACAAAATTAATCATAAAAGAAGAGATATCAGAAAGAGTTATACTATGGAAAGAAATGCCATATTCGTGCTTTTGGTTATCAATTGAGGAATAAATCATTCTTAAAAGGTAAATCCTCTTACTTTTTCTCAAGTTAAAATTAGAAAATTTTAGGTAAAGAAAGATTATCTTTATTGCAATGTTCCTTATAGTGCAACTAATGACAGTCGTGATGATACATGATATTTTGATAGCGGTTGCTATAGACACATGACATTAACAATAGTTTGATCTCAGATTTTACTTAAATCAAGGATGGAAACATATTTTGAAATGGTCAGAAAGGAATTATTATTGGATAATGGGTATATAAAATGGTTGGACAACCTTCATAAAAAAATATTTTGAGTGTTATGAACAATTGTTATACCTGAAGCAAAGACTCATTATGCATAGAAAATTTTGATTAAGGTATGAATTTTGAAACTATTGTAGCTCATTGTGACAACAAGAGTGCCATAAATATTAGGACAAATCATGTACAATATTCTATAACGAAACATATAGAGATTAGACATTAATTTTTAGGGAATAAGTTCAAAAACAAATAATCATTAATTGGTTACCAAATGAAAACTAGTAATCTTTTTACAAAATCATCAGATATAAATCGTTTTGTTTGTCTAAAAAAATGAATATGAGTATTCTAATATCATTTGAAGATTAACTATTGTTGTTTGAGGTATAATTCATTTTCAAACCAGTACAATTGAATTGTGTTTACAAAAAAGTTATATGATTGATAATCTTGGTCTTTTGAAGTATAAAAGAAATTAGAGAAAGAAAGAAAATTATATTGCATCCAAACACTCCATCGTCAAATGAAGCTATTTATACGAGAAATTGATATGAGTACATCTTCTTTGGTACATAATAGAAAAGGGTTCGGGTCTAAGTGGTCGGATTATTTAAAATGCTCCTCTATGAATTCATAAGAGTATACCATATAGTAAATTGGATCTAAGTGGTGGAAAATTATCAACTTTAACATCCTAAAAGTCTTGGATGGGTATTTTGCAGAAATAAGAAGACTTACTAAAGTATGTATTACAATAAATGTAATTATAGAGTTTGATTATATTATATGCAGTTTGATGAGTATATTTAAATTGGCTCAAACATGAATTTGTTCTTAAATTTTAAGAAGGTATATAATCTCGAAATGCAAAAATAAAATTATGGAAAAAAGAAAAAAATTTACATGTAGAAACTTGTGTATCACCAACATAGATGTTACCCCCAAAGAATAAACAAAAGGTTCATGTACACAAATCCTAAAATCCATGAAGAAGAAAATGACTTTGTCAAAAACCTCTAAAGAGTTTATCAACAGATCACAAACGCTATTTATGTTATTGAGTGAACTAACTAATAATAATGTGAATTGTGTTCTTTATTCTTATTTCTCACCCAATCAGTGAAAGAA
>CM071875.1:26460742-26570970 GCA_036759665.1 Gynandropsis gynandra
TCATACAATGGGTTCTTTATTTATAAGGACCAAATCATAATAAAAACTAAATAAAATAAAGCAACTTAATCAAACCCGATACAAATATTCGACCGAGCGGTGGAGCAACGGTTGAGTAATGACTATGCTTGATCAAGTCCTCCCTCACTCAGTCGAGTCGTGCCATGCTCGGGTCAAGCGATCTAGTACTCTACATACTCTATATGTCCAGAGATATTGCTCAGATCGAGTGAATACTTGCTCGGGCTGAGCGTATCGTGCTTCATCTGTCTAAATGGTTTGCTCAGATCGAGTGCCTATGGTTCTCCTAGCTTCTTGCTCCTTCCGCCCTCGTCCACTTGTAGGTAGGTCACATAAGCTCTCATTTACATCTGTTGATGCCCTTGTACTGCATTTTCAAGGTTTTCCATCACGATTTAAGTGAAAAAATTTTGCATTCTCTTAGCTTTAGCTCTTGTGACCGGTCTTTATGTTATCGGTGTCCCGAGTGGAGTCTTATCCTCATCATCCCCTATTTCTTCAAAAGGATTTGACCTCAAATCAGGATCATCATCTACATCAGGATAAGCTTAGTCATCAATATTGAAGGTTGAACTAACATTAAACTCACTGGGTAACTTAATCTTGAAGACGTTGTCATTGATGTGTTCGAGCTCTTTGAATGGTCTTTATCTGCACATGTGCTTAGGTTTACATTGTTGGGGAAAACCTTCCTTGCGTATGTTCGATCCACACTAGATCACTAGGTTGAACGACCACCTTCATATGTCCCTTGTTTGCATGTTTGACATATTTCTTCATCTTTCTTTCAATATTGGCTCGTGCCTTCTCATGAATATGTTTAAAAAACTCGCCTTTTTTTTGCCATCAAAGTTAGTAAACTCTGACAACGGTAAAAACTAAAACTAAGCAGCACTATGAACCGACCTATTGTATACAAACTAGACATGGGGTAAACACTTTTCCCATATTTTAAGAATATTCCTGAGAAACACACATAATAATATCGACAAAGTCCTATTGACCATTTCCGTTTTTCCATCTATTTGAGGGTGACATGTAGTGGAGAATAAAATTTTGGTTCCTAACTTAGACCACAACGTTTTCTAAAAGTAATTAAGGAGGTTTGGATCATAACGTTCCTCGAAGATCACAAAGTTAAAACATTTTTGCTGATAGGAATTAGGGTGGCTTGATTCTAGTTCGACCTCATCTCGTCTGCCATGGAAATCTGGGGAACGCTAGGGATAAGCAGCCTGACACCTTCTACACGATCTAGAGTGTTTTGTCATCAAAATCAGCTAGACATTCTTCAGAGTTAATCGAAAGAAAAACCGGTTAATTGAGAAACTCAACTTCCATGAATTCGAGCATGTACTTCAGTCTCGAATTAAGAGAAAATCATCTGTAAATATACCAACTCGATCAAAATATTTTTATATAATTTCATTTAATTTGTCATATTTTCGGTAGAATTACCAAATGTTTAATCATCATGGTGATGTAGCATTGAGGAGATTTTTTTTGTTAATTGCTAAGTCGTTGTAGTCATCATCATATATATAGTTTGTGTATATGATGAAGACACGACAAATCGGACCATGGAATAGAAATAATGCATACAAGGACCAATCACGTAGTTTTATAGCTAATAAATTTAAAAGTTACTTATCCAAATGATCCAAAACAATTCTTGCCCAAAACGACCGTTGGAGTTCAAAATGAACAAGTGTTTGTAACTTTTTTATGAGTAAGGTTGGCCAATCCGAAGTCTTCCCATTTAGAAGTAAAGATTGAATTTTATTTTTTAGACCCGACATAAATCAAACCTATGCCTCTGTTTATTTTAGGCCTAAAAACTCGACGACAACGATACAACATGTGCTTTCGTCATCGATTTAGCTCCCACCCACATACACTTTGTTTCTCCACTCATAGATTCTATCCATTAGCAAGTATTGTCTCTTACATTTTCACCTATTTGTTTTTGGTTTGTTTTTGTTTCGAATACGACGATAACAAGTTTTTTTTGTTTTTGTTTTGGATTCAAAGATTAGGGATATGTTTTGTTTCAGATTCAACTACTAGTTGTTTTTTTTAAATTTTGGATTATGAACTATATTTTTGTCTAAGCGATACATGTGTTTGTGTGAATGTGTCCCTCATGATTTCTATTTGATTCTTGAAGCGAGAAATGACTTGTTGTTTTATCATGCAAATGTTCATTAATTCTAAGCTCTAAATAATACACTACAACATCACAAATCTCATATTTTTGCAAAGTATAAAGTTGGTTGTTACTTTGTAACATCACTTTAGAATTTTCTTGATGAGCTTCTAAGTTCTTCTAACATAAGTGTATCTTCTTTTTTTTTAGTTCTATTCTTGGCAATTTCGAGTTTGTAGCAGCTTTGTTTAATTCAAAAATAAAAACCAGAAAATATTAACATGTTATAAACAATTGTATGATCTTTTGGAAGGACGATGTAAATATTTTGAATTTTTTATGGGGCTAAAAGATTTAAACCTTAAAAGATAAATCAAACGAAAAAATTTCGTCCAGAAGATTGTTTCACATACCAATTGTTGACATCTTAAAGAGATTGTATGAATCATAATATATATATATATATATATTACTGAACAAACAATTTATGTGATATATAAATATCATATTTATTTTAGGATTGTAAAATGCAATACAAATTATATTTTCTCATCTACGAGGTTGAATGATTTTGTATAACCTTCTATAAGAATGGTGAAATATTGGCTTATATTATTTATCTATGATTACATATTTCATACACTTAGTCATCGTTTAGGCAGAGAGACAAGTAATTATGGTATTTGTATAAAAAAGAGCTAATTATTGCGATTCATTTGAAAAATAAAAATTTACGTTATTCATAAGGAGATTTGTAGTTCGAGTATCAAGGACTTGATAGACTAAAGTCCAACTTTTTTTTTTTTCTGTGATTGGTTTGATCTGATGATCAAGAAGGGAACTAAAAGAAATAAGAGTGGATGTCATGATGTCCAGACATTACGCAGATTTTGGAAGTACAATCCTTTCATCTTTTCATCGTAAGTCGATCAAATGGTTTTACTCCCATATCCAAACACAAAACAAAAAACGTGCGAATTGGATTGGAGTTGTTAAAGCGAGTCTTAGAGGAATGGTAATAATTGAATAACGATGGTACAAAAAATAAACTAATGCACGAAGACAATGAAGAACCCATGGTAACTAAGCGATCTTTCGTACCAAACAACTTTAACCTCCAAACGAGTTAGAAACAATACATGATGAAGATGACGAAGATGATGACTAAAGCGATAATATAGATGGTGGATGTTATGATCTAGAAGATGATGATAATTAATAATATAATTATACAACATTTTAAACAATCATTAAGTTTTTAATCAAAACGAAAATCTGTAAAGCAATTGAATTAACTAATGTTTTTAATGCAATTGAATTTATATTTGTAACACAATTTGAACACTATTGCATTGGAAAATCATGTATTCATCATTTAATGCTCTTGATATGTACGTTAATGTAATTGCATTAGAATTTTGAAAATCTGTGCGGATAAAACAATTGCGTTAGAATTTGTGATGCAGTTTCACTAGAATTTTGTTTCCCAAGGTGACGTGACAAATTGTCATTGTGTTCAAAGGATACACAATTTCGTTACCACTTTCTAATGTTAAGGCAACACAAACTATCTGTTCTCTTATTCTTATTTTAGAAATTGAGAAATAAAGTTAGTATTTGTCACCGAAAAATTTCATTCATCTAAAGATTTTTGCAAGAAATTGTATTTTGGATTATATTTGTTCACAACTATACAAAGATATATCAATTTATTTTGGTTTAGTGTATTCATTTTTATGTTGTTCGGCTAATATTTAGGTCTAAGGTATATTAGATTTTTTTAGTTTTTAGTACAAATTATCATGTTTCGGTGTATAGAATTAGGTATGTTTTAAAGATTTAGTTTGATTTAGTTTTAGACCAGTTTAAATCAATTTATGTTGCTTTAATCAATATTGATTGGTTAAGTTTGAGTCTATTTCGGTTTGAAATTGAGTTGGTTTACTGTCGATATAGAGTTGGTTGAGTTAGCATTTGATTATGTTTTTCATTGACATATTTTTTCTAATTCATTTGTTGTGTTTGTACGATTTCTCGACATTCGTATAAAACAGGTTTAGCGAGTTATATTCCTTCGTAGACTTCGAGTCCTGGAGGGACTCCAAACACATCGACGGTATGCTCATAGTCAGATGGGTTAGCCCTGATCCTTTCTGTCCTACCTTTCCCCATGATGTCATCGCAGCAACGACCAAGGATATATTTCTCTCATCGAAGTCATGCTTCCGCACATATTTGTAAGTATTCAGGATATTTAGTCATATTTAAAATTTACTTAATATAATATATATAACAGTTTAAATTTTTTTAGGTTCAATATTATTGCTTGGTCCGGACCTAGCATCACCCATTACATAAGATAAACTATTTCGTCTGGTACACAAGTTGGATTTCGATGTCACAGTCCGCCAAACACTATTGGTGCACGGTCTTTATGTTAAGTAATAATTATTATTTAATAATAAAATTTTTAAATAATAACTTTTAATTTAATTATTTCTTCAAGAAAAATATTTGGAAACTCGAAACCATAATGTGGTGTACAATTGGTGGAAGGATTTAGTTACTACGTGACTTAAGTCACTAATCATGGGCAAAAAGGAGTATTGGCAGGCCAATCAAAATTCAAATAAGAGCCTTCTAGATTTCATTCATCTAGGGATCTGGAAGCTACTCGTGGAGCATTAGTCGAGTCTGGAGTTCCTCAAGAGGAGCGTGAGAGCTAAAAGGAGTTGGAGGAACCCAATCGCACCAGATCATGCGCTACATCTGGTGCAAAGCCATTCAGAAAATTCTATTATGATTTGGTAATTTATTTAAAATATTTAACTTAATTATTATTTTTTCAATATAATAAAGTTTCTTTACATGTTTCTTTTCATCACAAGAATAAGGCTTACTAGCACTTTTAGTGGAGCTAATGTGGAAGATCCCCTATGATATAACAAAACATGAATCCACGACAAAGCCAAAGAGGTTGCAGATGAGGTTGAGAATAATGTACGTATATAAAAATTTTGAACAGTGGGAACAATTAACAAAATTAGAGGGTGCGAATTGGATTGGAGTTGTTTCTCCCATATCCAAACACAAAACAATAACGTGCGAATTGGATTGGAGTTGTTTAAGTAATTTCTAGAGGAATGGTAATGACTGGATAACAATAGTACAAAAAATAAACTAATGCACGAAGACAATGAAGAGCCCATAGTTGAACTTAGCAATCTTACGTACCAAACAACTTGAACCTCCAAATGAGTTAGAAGTAATACATGATGAAGATGACGGAGATGATGACTAATGCGATATTATAGATTGTGGATGTTATGATCTAGAAGATAATGATAATTGATAATATAATTATATAAACGATTATTGAGTTTCAAATCAAATTAAAATGTGTAAAGCAATTGCATTAATCAATCTTTTTAATGCAATTGAATTTATATTTGTAACACAAATTGAACACTGTTGCATTAGAAAATTGTGTATTCATCATTTAATGCTCTTGTTTTGTACGTTAACATAATTGCATTAGAATTTTGAAAATCTGCACGGATAACACAATTGTGTAAGAATTTATGATGTGGTTGCACTAGAAGTTTGTTGTCCATGGTTACGTGACAAACTGTCACTGTGTTCAGAGGATAACACAATATGATTAGCACTTTCTAATATTAGGGAAACAGTATTGCGTTGACAAATTTCATAAACCGAAACTATCATATCTCATAATCTCATTTTAGAATTTGAGAAATAAAGTTAATGTTTGTCACCGAAAAACGTCGTTCATCTAAAGATTTCACGAGAAATTGTATTTTGAGATTATATTTGTTCACAACAATACGAAGGTATATCGATTTAATCCGGTTTAGTGTATTCGTTATTATGTAGTTCACTACTATTTAGGTCTAATGTCTATTAGATTTTTTAGTTTTTTATTATAAATTAGCATGTTGCGGTGTATAGAATTAGGTAAGTTTTAAAGATTCAGGTTGATTTATTTTCTTTTAGACCAATTTAAATCAATTTATGTCACTTAAAATCAATTTTGATCGGTTAGGTTTGAGTCTGTTTAGGGTTGAAATTGAGTTGGTTTAGAGTCAATATAGAATTGAAAATTGAGTTAGCATTTAATTATGTTTTTCATTGACATATTTCTTTTCTAATTCATTTTGTTGTGTTTGTACGATGTTGAGATATGTATAGAAGAGGTTTAGCGAGTTCTTTCCCTTCGAAGACTTTGAGTCCTGGAGGGACTCTAAACACATCGACAGTAGGGTCATAGTTACCTCGGTTAGCACCGACCCATTCTGTTCTACCTTTTCACATGACGTCATTGCAGCGACGACCAAAGACATATTTCTCTTAGTGGAGGCATGCTTCCGCGGATGATCATTTCCACATCTTGACAATTCCTATCATCGAAGATATTCTACATCACCATGAAAGCACCTCAACTCATTGGTTACATCAGAATTCGGTTAGTAGACCAGCATATTCATAAGTAATCTAGAGTTTTTTCGTATTTAAAATTTATTTTATGTAATATATATAACTCATTAAATTTTTTTAGGTTCAATATTGATGCTTCGTCTGAGTCTAGCATCACCCTTTACATTAAGATAAACTATTTCGGTCGGTACACAAGTTGGATGTCGATGTTATAGTTCTCCAAACACTATTGGCGGACGGTCTTTACGTTAAGTAATAATACTTTGTAGTTATTATTTAATAAAAAAATTTTAAATACAAACATTTTTATTTAATTATTTCATCAAAAAATATTCGAAAACCCGATACCATAATGTAGTATACAATTGGTGGAAGGATTTAATGATATGGGATTCAAGTCACTAATCATGAGCAAAAAGGAGTATTGGCAAGCCGATCCACATTCAGATAAGTGCACTCAGATTTCAAACATCTGAGGATCTGGAAGGCACTCGTGGAGCATTGGTAGAGTTTAGAGTTCTTCGAGAGGAGCGAGAGAGCTAAAAGAAGTTGGAGGGCCCCCAATTGAACTAGATCATGCACTACATCTGGTGCGAAGTCATTCACAAAAGTCTATTATAATCTGGTAATTTATTTAAAATATTTTAACTTAATTATTATTTTTTCAATATTATAAAGTTTTTTTACATGTTTCTTTTCAACTACAAAAATAAAGCTTACTAGCAACTTTATTAGAGCTAATGTGGAAGATCCACCGATGACATAACAAAACATGGATCCACGACAAAGTCAAAGAGGTTGCAGATGAGGTCGAGAATAATTTACCTATATAAAAATTTATTTTACATGGATGTATAGTTTTTGTTTGTTATTTTTTTATAAATTCTAATTAATTTTTTTGAACAGCGGGAACAATTTACATAATTAGAGGGATCGTCGAATTCATGAATTGGCTTGACAATAAAATCACGCAAGTCATGGTGGAAGAGTTTTACATGGATGTAAGTATCATTTTCATATATTATTCTTGTTATTTGTATGTTACTTCAATTTAATTATATATTATTTTGCAAATTGTCTAGCTTAACTGATATATATATATATATATATATATATATTCGATTTAGACACATAGAAATCCCAAATTATCGGGATTTCACTCCAGGGGATGTCCATACGCACGAGGCCCTGAACCTCGTGCGACAAGCTGATGATTTGACAAAGGTGGTGGAGGAGAAACATTTCGAAATAGCCGATGGTCGGACAAAAATAACTGATTTGGAATTGGTTGTAGAGCTTCTTCTTCAAACTTTAGAGAAACATTCAAGATATTAGATATATGGAAAAGATAAGGTCGAATACAATTCCCTTGAAAGAACAAAAAGGGTCGAATACAAGATATCCGCTTTGGAGAACATATCGACTATAGTTTTCTTTTGAAATGAATTGGTCCATGAGCATATTTTTCCGCAGCTCGAATCTTGGAAAAGAGAACCAGAGTTCTTCACTTTAGTTCAAACTCTCTATGGCCTCCTATGATAGATTAGAGAAGAACCATCAAAACATGACCATGAAACCCATGAAAATGAAATAAAACATTCAGGGTTTCAAAGTTTAAAAGAAAATATTAATGACGTAAGATTTGTGTTTCCATCAACAAAATCATAGATCAATTAAGATAGACTTGTAAAAAATTGAAAATGTATTGTTACAACTTTGTTAAAAAAACCAATTTCGTCTTTGGGAGAAGAAAAACTCAAAAAGGACACTAATAATTTGTCTTCTCTAAAGGACACAAAGTTGATTTACCAATGAAGCCACCTCCGCATATGACTTCCATGTCGTATTTGCATTTCTTCATAGTATTAGGACAATATATAACTTGTTAAGTCGGTAAGTTATATAGTAATATTTTACGTCGGATAGAATATAACTTATGAATAATATATAATTTTGAACAACACTAATTTATTGCGGTGTTAGGTTTAAGTGAAAAATCTCTAAAAAATCTAGGAATATACAATTAAGATTTTTGTCTTTGGTTTTGTTGTATGTAAAAAACTTATGAAGTAATATCAGGCTACATCTTTTTAATTGCTAGTGAAACTAGTTATTGGCGTCAAGCCAAACAAATTTTCTCCATCATGAATGTAGAACTTATATATTGTTTTGCGATATCGAACTAAATAATTTGGGTGAAGAATTTGTCCATTGTTTGCGTATTGTGTAAGGAATAAATCGACCGATGAGGTTATATTGAGACAATAAATACAATATTTTGTATTCTAATAATTATAAAACCTTAAACAACTAAAATATATCAAGATTAAGTTTATAATTGTAAAACAAATATGCTTAAAATGGACACATTTCCATAAAGAACATCGGGATAAACTCTATGATAGTGAATCATCTTACAAAAGGGATTTCACCCAAAGCCTTTTGTAAAGATTTTTGGGGTCAAAATTAAAGTGATCTTCGCAACAAAAAAAGGCCATTTTCAATAGATATATCCGTTAAAAATGAATCATTCTCTGTTGAAAATGACATTTTCAACGGATTTAGAGCCATTAGAAATCAGTCGTTAAAAATCCACATCCATTGTGATTTGCCATGGAAGTGAAATGGATACTATTCTTTGATACCTTTGAACAGAGTGCAAAGGATATATCTATTAAAATATTGCAACAGAGGCCCATTGACAGTTATCAACGGAGGCCCGTTGATAGTTATCAACGGATCCCCGCTGCAATACCCGTTGGAAATAAAATGGTGGGAATTTAAAATCATTCAACGGATACCCGTTGGAAATTAAATGGCGAAAATTGAAAACAATCCAATGGATGGCAGTTGAAAATGTTAAACAATATAACAAATGCTCGTTGATAATCTGACGAAAAAAATTAAAAAAGAATAAAAAATTTAAAAATTAAAAAATGTAAAAAAAGTTTAATTTAGATAAAATTTATACAAATTAAAAAACTAATTTACTACATGTCAACTAAACTGGTCCGTTATCTTCATCCCCGTGCTCACCAACGCCTCATGAAGGGGTTGCATCGGAGTCGATGATCGGTTCTTGTCTCGCCGTTGTTGCCTCCATCGGTGGTGGTGGCTATACTCTCGACCGGTAAAAAATTCGATGATACTCTCCATGTGATGCATCTGGGCTCGCGTATCTCGAAGCTCAGATTGCGTTTCTTGAAGAGCATCGCGTTGTTTGAAGCGTATTTTCGAGCTGCTCGATGCGTTGTTCTTGCTTGTAAGTGTCTTGGACCACCGGTAGTCTGTCATAGCATCCTCGATGATATCTTTTTGTAGCAAAACTAGACCGTATAGACGTCCCTTATACAGCCAGATAGACTACAATATAAGAAACGTTAAAGTTAGTATATCATTATAAAATATTTTATGTAATTAAAGAATTATTATAAAAATAATCTTATTATATACCATTAAATAAATTTTGTCTTTTTGTAAAGGACTAAGATCATCTCAAGAACCCATGACTTGTGATTGTTGTGTGATCTTTTCTATCATACCTTTCACTGTCCGTTTCGCTCGAGGGTCGATCAGCTCAGGTTCGTGAGCCTCTTCCCAACGAGAGATTCCTTCTTGGTGTGGGTCACTACAACCAGCTCAAGAAGAGTTGATTCTCTTCTCATCCTGATTCTAGCCATTTCCTTCTTGCCAACTTCGAATCGATCCCTCTCAAGTTCGAAATCACTTGTAAAAAATTTTATATAAACTAAATTTAAATTATTAATATAAATATATTTTACCAATTATTTTTTTCTTTTTGAAAATGAATTTGATCCCGAGGTATGACGATGCAGATCATTCTCCGGAAATTTCTCGTTGTACCGACATTTTTTTGCCTTCTCGCTTTTGACCTTGAAGTCCTCTGACTCTCAATTTTTGACGAGTTTGTTGAATACCTCATCCATTGCCCATGTCGGTTTGGCATTTTCTTTTAATATTTGCGCTTGACATTGTTCATCATTAAACACAACAAAGCTTGCATATCGTGCATCCAAGCAGTATACATGCTGGATGTATCCTTCTTCCGCCATCTATATGTGCATTACAAAATTAAATTTCAAGAAATTAATTTATGAATAAAATTATATAATAATTTTAAATTAAATTTTATACTAAGTATACTTATGATAAGTGTACACCACCATCGGCGATGTATAACTTCTAGCGTCACCTTCTAAGAGTAATATAATTGATTTAGTAACGAACCTTTGATGATGTTGTTGTTCGTGTGTACAAGAACATCATCCATATCAAATCCACAAGTACGTCTTCTTTTCAACGGGCATCCGTTGCAAGCTACCAATGGTCATATGTTGCCAGATACCAAAGGTCATCCATTGGAATTTTTTAAATCGTTGCAACGAGCATCCGTGGGCATTATCAATGAATAGCCATTCAAAAACCCTAACCCTTGAAAATTTTCTATGTATCAAACAAAATTAAATGGTTCAACGGGTTTCCATTGCGATTTCTAACGGATGTTTGTTTAAAGTTGAATATATTGATGTAAAATTTTTACAAACGTTTGGTTTTACAATTACAAAATTCACATTTCTTATTTTGTTGATTCTTTGATTGGCGAGTTTTCCTTGTATTGTTCATTGAATCCATCACCGTATTCATCTTCGGCATCTTCCGGTTTAATGTCTTGATAATCCCGGATGTATTCTGCATCTATGTTAGTTCTTACGAGAATCTCCTCCCGATTGTCTTATCAATTAATCGTATAGGCTTAAGGTGATCGGTTTCGATCGAATCTTCTTTTTCGTATGTGCTTATAACTCCGTGTGGTTTGATCTTAACTACAGCCCACCACTCCTCTCTTCGACGTTTCAATATTGTTGGATAGTACACGTTACAAAATATATTAAACCATATGCGAATTGGTCTTCACTTTTGTTGTATTTCAAAATTATATCACCATTATTCACAGAATATCTAACAAAGTGATACTTGATTTGTATCTGTTTGGTCCTCTGGTGTTGCACATGATTCTTTCCAATCACAATCGGTGATTGATTGTCAAAGAAAGTTGGCACACCTTCTTCAGTTTCAAACTGGAAATCTTCTTTCAGTGTGCAAAGTCGTATCGCTTGGTTTGTTGCATCACACAATATATATTCAGCTTCAGCATTTAATTGAGAAATGGTGTCTTGTTTACTAGTTTTCCAAGAGAAAATTGTTGATCCAATTGTAATGGAGTAACCTGTTGTCGATTTGAAATCCTCTTTGCATCCTCCCCTTTCGCTATCAGCCTATCCGATCCAAGTTGGCTCCTTAACTTGAGAGTATTGCAGGCCGAGATTGTTTGTTCCCTTTACATACATGAAAACTCTTTTAGCTTCCTTAAGATGTTGTGTTTGTGGTTGTTAGAGATAACTGGACAAATATGATGTGGTAAACATGAGGTCAGGTCTTGAGGCTGTCAGGTACAATAGTCCTCCGACAAGGCTTCGGTGGAGGTTTGGATTAGACAAATCTTCATCTTTTTCTCTTTCATGATTCTTCTTATATGGAGTTAATGGTGTTTCCATAACATTGCATTTTGCATATTAAACTTTTTCAGCAGCTTTTGAGCATAATATTCTTGAGATAAGAATATTCCTTTAGCGTCTTGAATAATCTGTATTCCAAGAAAGAAATTCAATAATCCAAGATCAGACATCTCGAATTCGTCTTGCATCCTCCTCTTGAACTTGTTGATTAAGTCTCCGTTGCTTCCAGTAACAATGAGGTCATCTACATAGATACAAACCACCAGCAAGTTATTCTCTGAGCCTTTCAAATATAAGGCATGATCATTCTCACTCTTAAAATTTTTACGATGAAAATAGTCTTCTATATGACTATACCATGCTCTCGGTGCTTGTTTCAAACCATAAAGAGCCTTATGAAGTCGAAAGATATGATCTTCCTTCTCTTTTATCACAAAACCAGGAGGTTGTTCAACGTAGATCTCTTCTTCAAGATTTCAATTAAGAAACGTAGATTTCACATCTAGTTGATATAATCTCCATCGTTTTTTAGCAGCAACAACATGTAATAACCCGATTGTTTCATGTCGAGACACATGGGTAAATGTCTCTGAATAATCCACACCGTATTGTTTTGTGAATCATTTAGCCACTAAACGTGCTTTGTGCTTCACAACTTGTCCTTCTGCATTTTTTTTCAGGCGATATATCCAATTCACTTAGATAACATTCTTGTCTTTTGGCCTTTCTCTTAACTTCCATCGCCTTTTGTTATTCCTTACTGACGATTGCCTCTTCAAAAGATATAGGTTCTTCCATTCCTATGCAACATGATTCGACATCTTCTACCTCAACATGTGGTGCTTCACGAATTATGTCACTCATTGACCTTGTTCTTATTATTAGTCATCTGAACTGCTATCCGATGCTTCTTGATTCAAATTGAAAGGAATCGGATCTTAATGCATTTCTCTCCCTCTTTTTCTTACATCTTCGGGATCACTTGAAACCTTAACTTTATCTTCATTTGGCAGGTAGACTCGATAGCCTTTCGATTTTGAACTATAATCGATGAATTTTGCTCTCTTTGACTTGTCATCCCACTTCTTTCCTTTTTCATTTAGAATATGGATGTAACATATGCATCTAAATACTTTCAGATAATTGACAGAAGCTTTGGTTCCATTCCAGGCTTCCAATGCTGTTTTCTTCTCCAATTTCTTTGTTGGTAAATGATTTTGGATATATGCAGCGATATGCACAGCTTCTGCCGAAAATTTCAAAGGTATATTTTTAGACTTGATCATAAATCTTTCAATCTGCAAAAGGATTCTGTTTCTTCACTGAGCGACCCCGTTTTGTTGTGGCGTGTAGGCAAATTTTAGTTGCCTCTCAATTCCATTATCTTCCAGGAATTTTGAAAATTATTTGGACAGATACTCTGCTACTCTATCCGTCCTCAGCTTCTTGATTTTGCATCGACTTTGATTTTCAACAAGATTTCTTCAATGATTGCAATGCTTCTGATTTGGCTTTGATGAATTAAATCTAAATCATACGAGTTGCATTGTCAATGAAGGTCAAGAAATATCGACTTCCATCTAATGACAAATTTTGCATAGGACCACAAATATCACTATCGATTAGCTTCCCAAAGACACAGCCTTCACAGATCTCCTTCTCCACTTGTAATTTTGGGAGATCAATAACCATATCTTTCTTTTTCAATATCTTCAGATTTGTGTAACTTGCTGTTCCATACCTTTGATGCCATAAATCAACTACTCCTTCATTTTTAGCTAACATGGCTTATTCACTGGTTGTACACCATTTGATAGGAAAACTCTTCTTGACCATGGGAATAACTCAAATCTTCTTGCCACTTGGGTCATAGATGATACATCAGTTTTCTTCGAAAATGACTTGAAATCCATTTATGATCATTTGAGGATCAGTAGATTTTTTCTGATTTCCGGGACAAAGAATACATCATGAATAACTCTTCTTCCTTTCTTAGTTTTGACAGACATATCTCCTTTACCTCTTGTCATCAACACTGCTCCATTTTCAACACGAATCGAAACTTGAAAGTTGGTGTCGATTCTTGTAAATAATTTCTCATCTGGTGTAATGTGGTTGGTACAACCATTGTCGATAAGCCACACATCTTTGAGAGCTCACTTATCTTCAGCCCTTGCGGTGAATAAAAGATTTTCTTCACCTTCTTTTTCGTGACTGAACCAAGATTGTTTGGTCTTATTGCTTCTACATTCTTTCGAAATATGACCAAGTTTGTGGCAGCTGTAACACTCAATTGTGCTTCTATTTCCTATGTTGGCTTCTCTTTTGCTTTTTCTATTTTTGATGTAACATGAGGCATCGTCATGATTATCCCTTTTGCAATATTCACACCACCTTTTCTTCTTTCCTTTCTAATTGAATTTTTGGTAGTTCCTCTACTTTCTCCTTTTTCCACCAAAATTTAAACTTTTGAAACGATCATGGAAAGCATATTCTGCATTTCCATCATCAATCGATAAAAACTTTGACTCATGTGTGATCAAAGATCCTATTAGATCCGATACGCTTAAACTCCTCAGATCTTTGGTTTCTTCCATTACCGCAGCTAGGCTTGCGTAAGCTTTAGGTAACAAAGTTAACATTTTTCTTATAACTTTGTAACCCGTCTTTCCTTCTCCAAGTTGTTCCATCTGGTTGGCTATGTCCAGAACTCGATCTGTTTACGATCTTATTCTTTCTCCCTCTATCATCTTTAGACCTTCAAATTCTCTATGCAAAGCTTGCAGTTTCACGAGCTTCTCTCCTTCATTGCCTTGATAGGATTCTTACAATCTTTCCCACACATCCTTAGTGGCCCGTGACGGTATTTTGCAACAATTGAAGTACCGCCAGGTCCTTTGCCTTGAGTGCTTTCCACTCTGTGAGTTGTGTATCTTGAGTAGTTGCTGGAGTTTCAGTCATCGATTGTTATGATGGAACTCCGCTTTCTACAACATCCCATAATTCCCTAAGCATTAGGGTAGTTTCATTCTTTCCTCCTAGAGCTCAAAGTTTTGTCCATCAAAGATAGCAATGGGTTGAGCGGTTCGCAAGTTTGCGGCCATGACTCTGATACTTCTTGTACTTCTTGATTTTTTGTGCGGTCTTCTGATTTCTTGTGCTAGTCTTAAGCTTGTCTTTTGCTAGTCTTGTGCAAAACAGATCCCGCAAAACAGATCCCGTGTTTAACAACTCTTTTGAATTCATCCACATTTCTTGTCCAACAAAAAAAAAATTGAAAAATTTAAACAGACAAAAACTTTGTCCAATTTTAACAAAATGATAAAAAAGAAAAAAATGTGAATAAATTGATGGAGAGAATAGAAGAAATGGTTTTTTATTTTCTCGGATGATTTTTATTGATTTCCAAACACACACACACATATATATATAATAAGAACGAGAAACTCAAAAAACGGTAACTCAAATACGTAAACATTGACCAAAACATGTTCATTTCACATTGAGGTAAAACATTGCAACTCAAAAGTAATAGATGAATTTGGATGAATTGTATATTCTGACGACTAAAGTTGTGGCAACACGGAATCTACACAAATGGAGGAACTAGAGATAGAGGTTGGTGGCACGATGACGAAATACGCTGATGATGCTGTTCTGGTTTCTTCTTCATCCGGTGAAAACCGCGATAAGAAACTCAATCAGCGTAAAACAATGAGCTACAACCAAAGATCAGAATAGGGGGGGATGAAATTACCTATGGGCGGGTTTGAATCTCTCATGGGAACAGGTGCCATGAACGACCTCCACAAATGTTGGTATTTATCATAATCAAAAGTTTGCAAGATGGAGGGGATAGATTTGCTAATTACTAATTTATTAGACAAATTTCAAAATATATTTTTCGAATGAAATTTTTTATATGATAATTGATCATCTCGTTTTCGTAAACGATTCTCGCATGATTTTAGATATGTTTATGACGATAGTTGCGATGTTATGTGTGAACTTTTTATCCGTTTTACTTGTTTCCATGTTTTCATGTTCTTATAGGTTTTAATGCGTATTTGGTTCGTTCAGAGCTAAAGAACATACACCGGACAAAGTACGAGCTTAAGATATTATAACAGAGAAAACGGGACGAGAAACGAGAATGGAATTCAACACGATATGAGGAGCGAAGGCCCCCCACGGGATGGTTTTCTTAGCCTGCTCGAGCTGAAAATCCAACAGAAGTTGCTCGCCTCGGATTCACCTCCAACACGCAAGGATCAAAGCATGAGAGTAGCCCGCACGGGGTGCTCTCCTTAGCTCACGCGGGGTGGTGTTCTAGAAATTGTAGCCCGAGTTGTGCTAGCCCTTAAAACATGCGGGTCATGGAGAAAATGAGGAGCCCGCGCATGGCAGGCCTATAACAACTTCCCAAGAATGTCTCCAACGAGGAATTTGTATAAAACGAGACCCTAAATTGAGTTCAGAAGCAAGCAAATATAGAGGAGAACCCTAGGAGGGTACACAACATCTATCATTCCATTCAAGAGCCCTCTTTGACGGAAGACACCACAAGGAGTCGATTGATTTAGAATCATCGCTCATTTGATATCTCTACTCTAGTGTTTCGTTTATGTTGTTTAGACTCATGAGCGAGTAGTAGATTTGTTCTAGGAGAAGGGATTAGCCCATGGCTATCCCGAAACCATCTTTCATTTGTTTATGAATGCATTTCCTGTTTTGTTTATCTATTCTTTATCTAAGCGCTTATTGTCTTAGGAGAAGGACTGAAAGGAGAATTCTAGTCCTAGAAGATTAGGTTTAGAATAACCGATACTAGGTCACGAAAGTAGGGTAGTAACGGTTGAGGGTTGAATCGGGTGAATCATGAATCGTAATGGCGTTTAGTTGGGGTGCCAACTACGAAAGCAGATGATGACTCAATCTAGCTACGTTCCTATGCCTTGAGAGAGGAAGGTTCTACATTAGGATCTTCCACCTTAGATATCTTGATAGGGAATGCAGGATTAGATAGTTTGAGATAGGTTTCGAAAGCTATGCGATGAAACTGTATTCTAGAACGTTTGTCTCTTTGTTTTGAACTCGCTATTCCACTGCATCATCATCATCATCATCATCATCATCATCATACTTGCATCTTATCATCTTTATTTCTTCGCAACAAGCATTGATTCTAGTTTTGATTCTTACATCGTGTTACATTAGTCCTCGTGGGATCGACACCTTAACTACTGCACACGTGTTGTGCACTTGTGAGTAGTTTTAGGTTAACTTGTTTAACTTGACACGCATCAATTTTTTGGCGTCGTTGTCGGGGACTAATTTTCAACACATATAGGATTCAAATTTAGAATCATAGTTGTTTTTGTTTTCTTTTCCTTTCTTTCTACTCATTCTTTTTACTTGTAGGTGCATGACCAGATATGTCGTAATTCGAATTTTCATCGAATCGACCCCGAGATTGAGAGAACGATTAATAAGCGAAAGAAGGGCAAGAGAGAAGAAAGAGTAGAAACGACCAATCCACGAGCAATGGAAAACTGTAATGATTTATTGGATGGTCACGGACAGCCGCAATTACCCGTCAGTAATGCGGCGCATTTACAGCAACCGCAGGCTCCTCCACCACGTCGTCTCTGTGATTATGTGGTGCTAAACATGAGTAACGTCCAAACTACGATAAGGATGCCTGCCGTTGCAAGGGAACAATTCGAGATCAAGCCCGCGATGATCAACATGTTATACCAAAAACAGTTCATGGGCGAAAATCACGAAGACCCTCATCAACATCTACGAGACTTCCTAGAGTTATCAAGCACATTCAAAATTTAAGGAGTCTCAGAAGATGCTATTTTGCTAAGTCTCTTCCCTTTCTCAATTGGGGGACGAGCGAAAACGTGGCTACAATCTCTTTCCACTGGTTCAATCAGAACTTGGGACCAACTATGCACGACCTTCCTATCACGATTCTTTCCTCCGAGCAAGACGATCCAAATGAGAGGACAAAATCACAATGTTTAGAAGCCGAGAGGGAGAGACGTTATTTGAAGTATGGAGAAGATTCAAGGACCTTTTACAAATGTGTCCTTATCACGTTCTAGAACAGTGGTTCATGATCCAAACATTCTATAATGGGATCACGTATGAGCATAGAACGACATTAGGCAATGTTGCTCGAGGATCATTCATGGATTTAAGTGCTGAAGCGGCACACGAGCTAATCGACAATCTTCCCATGAACGACACCATGTGGTCTACACCAAGAAGTATGTCGAACAAGACACGAGGTCTTTACGAAGTTGATCAAATAAGTGCCATGTATTGTTCAAATTGTGGAGATACGGATCATATGACTTACCAATGCACAATACAAGAAGTCATCGAGCAAATGAACTACGCCAAGCAGCAAGGCAACACGCCATTCGAGAATTCATACAACCCGAATTGGAGGAACCACCCGAATCTTTCGTATCGAACGAGTCAACAAGTATTCAGGTTAACAACTTCCCTAGAATGTCTCCAATAGGTAATTTGTATAAAAAGGGACCCCAAATTGAGTTCAGAAGCAATGAAACACAAAGGAGAACCCTAGAAGGGTACACATCATCCATCATTCCATTCAAGAGCCCTCTTTGACGGGAGACACAACAAGGAGTCGAAGATTGATCCAGAATCATCGCTCGTTTGATATCTCTATGCTCCTTACGCTATTGTTTCGTTTATGTTGTTTAGACTCATGAGCGAGTAGTAGAATTGTTCTAGGAGAAGGGATTAGTCCATTGCTATCCCACAACCATCTTTGATTTGTTTATCAATGCATTTCCCATTTTGTTTATATATTCTTTATCTAAGCGCGTATTGTCTTGTGTTTACAAAGGCCACGTAAATGCATGTGTTAGGGATTAGGAGAAGGACCGAAAGGATAATTCTAGTCCTATAAGATTAGGTTTAGAACAACCGAGACTAGGTCATGAAAGTAGGGTAGTAACGGTTGAGGGTTGAATAGGGCGAAACATGAATCGTAATGGGGTTTAGTTGGGGTGTCAGTTTCCTCCGAGCAAGACGATCCAAATGAGAGGACAAAATCACAATGTTTAGAAGCCGAGAGGGAGAGACGTTATTTGAAGTATGGAGAAGATTCAAGGACCTTTTACAAATGTGTCCTTATCACGTTCTAGAACAGTGGTTCATGATCCAAACATTCTATAATGGGATCACGTATGAGCATAGAACGACATTAGGCAATGTTGCTCGAGGATCATTCATGGATTTAAGTGCTGAAGCGGCACACGAGCTAATCGACAATCTTCCCATGAACGACACCATGTGGTCTACACCAAGAAGTATGTCGAACAAGACACGAGGTCTTTACGAAGTTGATCAAATAAGTGCCATGTATTGTTCAAATTGTGGAGATACGGATCATATGACTTACCAATGCACAATACAAGAAGTCATCGAGCAAATGAACTACGCCAAGCAGCAAGGCAACACGCCATTCGAGAATTCATACAACCCGAATTGGAGGAACCACCCGAATCTTTCGTATCGAACGAGTCAACAAGTATTCAGGTTAACAACTTCCCTAGAATGTCTCCAATAGGTAATTTGTATAAAAAGGGACCCCAAATTGAGTTCAGAAGCAATGAAACACAAAGGAGAACCCTAGAAGGGTACACATCATCCATCATTCCATTCAAGAGCCCTCTTTGACGGGAGACACAACAAGGAGTCGAAGATTGATCCAGAATCATCGCTCGTTTGATATCTCTATGCTCCTTACGCTATTGTTTCGTTTATGTTGTTTAGACTCATGAGCGAGTAGTAGATTTTTTCTAGAAGAAGGGATAGTCCATGGTTATCCCACAACCATCTTTGATTTGTTTATGAATGCGTTTCCCCATTTTGTTTATATATTCTTTATCTAAGCGCGTATTGTCTTGTGTTTACAAAGGCCACGTAAATGCATGTGTTAGGGATTAGGAGAAGGACCGAAAGGATAATTCTAGTCCTATAAGATTAGGTTTAGAACAACCGAGACTAGGTCATGAAAGTAGGGTAGTAACGGTTGAGGGTTGAATAGGGCGAAACATGAATCGTAATGGGGTTTAGTTGGGGTGTCAGCCATGAAAGTAGGGGATGACTCAATCTAGCCATGTTCCTATGCCTTGAGAGAGGGTAGGTTCTCCATTAGGATCATCCGCCTTAGATATCTTGATAGGGAATGCACGATTAGATAGATCAGAGGTAGTTTCGGAAGTTATGCGGTGAAACCGGATTCTAGAACGTTTGCCTCTTTGTTTAGTACTCGCTATTCCACTTCATCATCATCATACTTGCATCTTGTCATCCTTATTCCTTCGCAGCAAGCATTGATTTTAGTTTTGATACTTAGATCGTGTTACATTAGTCCTCGTGGGATTGACCCCTTAACTACTACACAAGTGTCGTGCACCTGCAGGTAATCTTATGTTAACTTGTTTAACTTGACACACATCAATAATTCTAGAGCATTTTCCTGATAGTATATCTATACAAAAAAAGATCGCCTTTATTGGCAGATTTTCTTCCATTGTGTCCATCTATAATTACAGAAGTGTTGGCGGCGTAGTTCTTAGTCTTGATCTTTTGATGGAATCTGAGTAAAGATGAATTATGAACAAATATTTGCTGACACATTACATCCATTTGTGATCCGTCGACAACGCCCTGCCCATCCAAATGAATTCTGGAAGGATTTGACCATTCGAAAATGACATTTTCTGGTAGTTGTTATGCTACATAACTAATGGAAAATACATAAATTAAATAGGCTTTGAATATTTTTTAGAGATTAATATATAAAAAATATTCTATATTGTAATACTCTAGAAAGATTGTTTACCATATCAAATTTTTATGTGATCAAGATTGGGGAAACAAAAACAAAAATCACAAATAGACGATTTTAATATGGAGAGAGATCACCAGAGTACAAAAGCCATAGAACCGACAAAAGTTTTTTAGAGAGCATATCTTGACCACTAGAAAAAATCGTTTAACCCGATCATCTTAAGCTCTTTATCATGAAAAATTGTTGAACCATGTTGAGCCACAACAACATTAGTACGAATTACTAGAAGACCTCAAGCATGAATTGCAATCCCACGACCTTTGCTTGTACTATTTGAATCATTTCACTCATGAAGTTCCTAAAACCACACAAGAAAACCAACCACTTGAAGCACTTGTCTGATGTATGGCCAAGACAAATACAATGTCAGCACAAAAGAGTTGTATCACGAACTTCATTTTTCGAACAAACCTTTGTATTAGTCCAAAGCGCAAGAGCTATCACAATTGTAGCTCTTTCATCCAAATACATGCCAAAATACAAAAATCCTTGTTCTAAATTACAGGATTGAATACCTTTTGAATGAGGGTAAAAGATAGAGAGCCAAGAGATTGGAACAAATTGTTCAATGTCGAGCATCATCAAGACTAATAAGAGATTGAAACCCAATCATCTTCTTGTTTCTTCACTAGTTTCTCGGTTAAGTTGTACTTTCAACAACCAAATGTAAAACCTTTGCATTCATAGCGAGGAAAAGGATTACAAGAACTCAAATCTTCCAATAATGCTAAGACCATAATGTTGTTCTATCAACAAGAGAGTAAGTCGACTTTTAATGAAGAATACACGGGTCATTGGATACCAATAACGTGCCTTACTTTTGTGCCTAAATTCCTTGGCAAGTTCAAAGTTGGAAGCACTCGTAAATATAGTAGAAGCGATTGTATTTTATATCCAAAAAAATAAGTGAAATGTTTGCACACCAATCATCCAACTTGTCAAAACCTTTAGGGGATCATTGGAGCGAGCTATCAACAAATCCAACCTTCTTCCTTGAATGAAGATTAGTTAACAATTCAAAAGCACAATCAACGTAGTCGTTATCCGTGAAAAGAAATTGAGACAAAACACACTCTAGATTGTCATGGGATGAAAAGTCATACGGATTAATCATACGCCATTTTTTGGGAGCAGAATTAAGAATTTCTACCATTATACGTCGAATATTTAGATAAATTACTCTGCAAAAAAATCCATGAAAAAATGCAACAATAAACAACACCAATAAGACTTATCTCCTTCTCATGGTGAAAGCCTCATGAGAACAAGATGACACGAACCAATAGAGGCCATAACAAAACGAACCAACTGAGACCACAGAGACACAAACAAAAAGATATTATAAAGACATGAACATTCTTTGCCCTAATAAATGCTCTATTCAAAAGTGTACTCGATGATATGGACCACTCACCCCGAGCAACGGACTACTTGACTCGAGCATTTCCCTTATTCATCCAAAACTCGATTGAGAAAAAGAGATGAGCGATCGAGCATATTGTTTTGGATGAATGTTTTAGGTAAAACCTTTATGTGGCACTTGACCAGCGGGCTTCTGATCAACCGATCAGTTCCCTATTTTTAAGTATTTCCCTAATTTTGGTATGTTTCCAATTTTATTTTACCCTTATATAAATAAAGAATCCATTGGAACTTGAGGTCAAAAAAATTTAATGAAAGAGATTTTCGATATTTTTTTGCTATTTCTTTGAGATCTAACTACATAATTCTTGGATTTTATGGATGAGTGTTCACCGACTTATCACACACTAGACCATAAGGATTGTGATGTCACCGTTGTGTTTGAAATTGTATAGTCGAGTTATAACGGAGTTTAGAGTGTTCCTCAATTATCGAACACATTCCAAGTTCTTTTATCAAATTTTAGAGAGTTTTATTCCTTTCACAATTTTTGCTAACAATAGAATGTTGATCTAGGATATAATCAGTTCGTGTTTTAATCAAACGTGTCTTTGGGTTTTAATCATCTTTTGCATCTTGTATTCCTTCATCTTCAACTGTTCCTAAAAATTGCCAACCTCATATGATGGTGGCGTTCAAGGGTATCAGCCAAGTCAATTGGAGTAATGTGTTAGGGAAATGGAGGGTTTGAATGGGCATCACGAGGTTCGAGTTGTTGCCAGTGAGTCAAACAATCGTTGAGTCGATGCAGAGTTGACTCGGTAACGCAAAATGAATCTACTAGGGTTTTACCATTACAGAAAAAAATTAAGGGAGCGATCCACACTATAGTTAATAAAAAAATATATGAAAGAATAAGAAAACATATTTGAAAGGAAAATAAAAAGTAAATGTGAAAAAAATCTAGAAAAAAAAAGAACAAAGAAGTTTGAAGAAAAACATCACTTTGAATATTGATTGGATTCTTTTGTTAATTTTTGATGTGATTATTTTTTTCATTTATTAATATTTCAATTCATCAATCCCAAATTTTTAATAGAGGTGAAAAGTCTAATTTGTATAGATGTTGGATTTGGTATTGATTGCATCGTGAAATGATAAATCATTTACACTCGTATTCACCGTCTCACTGATGCAGTTCAAATCAACAGCTTAAGGCTTATGTAGATGGTGGATGTAGTATTGATCGCATGAATTTGAATCCTAATGTCGAAAATCAAAAGGAACAGAAAAACAGGAGTTTTCGTCCTTTAATTACTGTAAAAAAAGAGAGACATCATTGATGACAAAATCGTTTTAGAACTTTCCCTCAGGCATGAATCGAACTGCATATAAAGAGGCGGAAAAATGGTAGTCGAGATTAGAGAAAAGAACAAACTACATGCACCACATACCTGAAACCGAGTGTGAAGAGCAACACATTGCATGTTGAATATGCGTTGGTTCATTTGGAATGTGCGAGATCTAGTATTTGGTTTTGCCTCACTGTTGGTTTTGCTTTGAACAGATAGGATGATGAATCAAGATTTTTATCATTCACATATTTTTTTTAAGATACAATTAAAATAAAAAATATTGTATTTAATATTTGCATTTTAAAAATAATTTTTATTATATTAATTATTTATATTAAATCTAAATTTATTTTTATAATTGAATAAATTATTTTATATAATTTTAACATAAGACATTAAATCAAATATTTATATTAGTTATATATAACAAATATAGTGAGCACATTAAATCATTGTAAAAATCTCATTATTTAGTTTAAAAGTATATAAATTCATTCAAAAAATACCAAATTTATTTTGTACTAATTTTATGTAACAGAACATAATTAGGAAGATAAAATCAATAGAAAATTGTATTATTCGATTTACAATTTCATTATAAATTTATTAATCAAATATTAGTTTTGTTGTAAATAGATAAAGATTTTTTATATGATATATGTACTGCTGGACTATTTTTTATTAATTTAAAGAATTCGCTATATTGACGTATGTGATACGGTAGAAAAGACGGCCTCTGTCGACCGCAGGATTACATAACCAAAAAATAAACATAAAAAAAATCCAACATGTTTTTTAAATTGGCAGAATATCAGAAATACCCTCGTAGGGCTAAACCACTTCAAAAATACCGTTCTCCAAAATAATTATTAAATCCGAAAAATAAAAACTTAAGAAAAGACAAATTTGCCATTAATGTTCGAACGTGGAAAAATGGAAGTTCGGCAGTTTTTCGATGTGAAAAACTGCCGAAAACGAGAAAGCCAAACAATTTTTCGCCGTGAAACCTGTTTAAGAGTTTATAGCAAGAAAGAAATAAGTAATGTCGAACTTGACAGGGATCGATTTGAAGTTGGCGAGAAGGAAAATGGCTAGAATCAGCAGCATCACTGGCGAAGAGAGCACGAGTCAATCTTCAATGGCGTCAATAAGTGTAAGTAGTTCGATTTCTAGGGTTTTGCAAGCTTTCGAGTCACAAAATGGTTTATTGATTTGAAATGGGTGAGTGTCAGTGTCAGTGAGTCGGTTAGGTCGCAAGGGTCGCAGGAGTTGCATGAACATCTTCGACTCTGTGAGTCGGTTGAGTAGTAAGGGTCGCAGTAGTTTCATGACCATCTTGGACTCAGTTTATTGATTTGAAACGGGTGAGTGTCAGTGTTACTGAGTCGGTTAGGTCGCAATGGTCATTTGAGGGGCGTGGGTCGGTTGAGTGTCGCGGAGTGTCTGAGGGTCGTTTGAGTGGCATGGGTCGCACGGGTCGGTTAGAGTCGCACGGGTAAGTTGAGTCGCATGGGTCGCTTAGGTCGGTAGAAGTATAATGTATTCGTAATTGGTCATTTTGCAGGTGGCGTCAAAGCCGAAATTTGTGTATGAATTCGAGCACATGGACAGAATTCCAAAGATCACCACCAAGTATTATTCTCACGAGACAATAAGGATGCTGAGAGGAATCTTAAATGGGTAGGAGTTGCATTACTTCGAGAAGGAGTCACAATTTAGGCATTTATTCCACTTAAAATGTTCCACCAAGTAAGTAATATTTAGTGAAAAGGTCATTTGAGTGTCAATTTCCATCGAGACATATAAGTCGTAGGGTCGCATAAGCCGTAGGGTCGTTAGAGTCATAGGGTCGCATAAGGCGCAGGGTCGTTAGAGTCACATGGGTCCCATGGGTTTCATATGTCGCATGTGTCACTGGGTCGCTAAAGTCGAATGGGTCGCATGGGTCGCATAGGTCGCATTGGTCCCATTGGTCGCATGGGGAGAATAGGTCGCATGGGCCGCATGGGTCGCATTGGTAGTCATATGTTTAATATTTAATGAGGTAAATTTTATGCAGGTGCTGGACCTTTATCGAAGGAATCTGCGCCATATGTTGAACCTCCACCGGCGAAAAGAGCAAGAACAAAGCGAGGGAGAGGGCGAAAGAAGGTTGTTCAAGAACCCGAAAAAACGGTGGTTCAAGAACCTGAGGAGTTTGTGTGGAATCCCAGTGGATTAGTAAAGGACTTGATAAGCCGATTTCCTACGTTCATTGAGGCTAGCGGTGAAAAGTTGACTAATCTATAATTGTTCCTGAAGGTACCTCGACATGATCGGTGGTGGAAATCTGAGCTAAATATTCCCCAGGGGCCAAAGTTTTGGGAGATTATATTAAAGGCCAACGCATGGCTTGAAGATGAAGTAAGTTTTTTTAAACCCTTAGTCTCACAGAGTTTTGTGTCATATGTATTCCTGTGTGTTATTTTTTTTTTTTGCAGAATTGGGATGGGGCTTTGAGGGAGCTGTTTTCTCGTTGGGCATGGGACCCCACCACGTATCAGAATAAAGTTGTCCCCAAGATGCTCATTCTCGGAGGGTTTCCTTCTTTGGCTTCTGGAGAAGATGCATGGAGGTATGTGTATTATGAAGGTCTGCCACAGAACCAAAGCGGGAATGACTGTGGTGTTTTCTCCTATAAATTCGTAGAAGCCTCGTTATTAAAGGATATGAATATGTTTCGCTTAATTTGCGACGACAATGTTACTTCCATGCGTGAGAAGATGGCGGCTGATATATCTAGTAATGGAGAACGTACCATTGAACCCGAAGAAGGCTTTTTTTTAATATTTGGTACATTGTTTTTTTTCTAATATTTGGTACATTGTTTTTTTTTTCTAAAATTTGTTAAAATTAAAATTAAAATTAAAATTAAAATTAAAATTAAAATTAAAATTAACATTAAAATTAAAATTAAAATTTGGTACATTGTTTTTTTTAATATTTGGTACATTTGTTTTTTTTTCTAATATTTGGTACAAGGGTCACAGAGCCTCATACGACCCTTGCGATCCATGTGACCCTTGCGACCCTTGCATTACAAATAATATGAATAAAATTTTGAAAATAATAATTTATCAAGTTATTTACAAATAATTAACTATGCGGTCAAAGCTTTTTAATGTGGTCAATACATTCATTCATTCAAGACCTATATTAAAAGGTTCTTTAATGTGGTCAATGCATGCACCTTGGTTAAAACGGAGTCCATTTATTTTTCGTTGAATATGAGTTTATAAATAGAGGAGGAAAAACCGAAAAGCTACAACAATTTGTAGCACCAAATCATCTCTTGTTTCGTCACAAAGGTCACATGGTCGACCAAGGTCTTGGTAATCGTCGGAACTCACCATACATGAGTCAAAGCCCGAAATGATGATGATGATGGATCCTCCATTTGAAAGTTATATCGCTTTAAAATCCTTCTGCCAAATAGAGCTACCGTGGAACTCACCATACATGACTCAAAGCCCGAAATGTCAATGGAGCATTTCGTGAAGCTTGTGAAGGAGGAGTATGACAAAACTCGCATAAACTCTGGGTTGATGAGGAAGAAGAAACCAATAGATTGGAGCTCAGGTTCCAAGTTTTATTTAGAGGATAGTGATGGAAATAAGATGACGCAAACGATTAAATTTGCTTGTTCCTCTTCTTTCTGGCTTTTTTTATTCTTCATCTTCATGTTATTCTTCTTAAACCTCTTTCTGACCTTTGTAACCTTTGAGACCTTATGTAATCAATATTTAAACATTGAAAATGTCTTATTTTGCAATACCCTTGTTCGACTCATGCGACCTATGCGACTCATGCGACTTGTCGTTTTGCTGTCAGACTCCTGTCTTGCCACCAATGTGACCCTTCCAACCCATGTGACCCTTCCAAACCATTGACTTGTCGTTTTGCTGTTAGACTCCTGTCTGCCGACCCATGTGACCTTTCCGACCCTTGTGACCCTTCCGACCCATGTGACCCTTCCAACCCATGTATATAAGTTAACGTCTACGTCTCTTCTCTTAGGAAACCCTCCGAGAATGAGCATCTTGGGGACAGCTTTTCTTATCTCCTCAATCACCGGATCGGTATGTGTTTTCTTAAGCCATCTCCTGCCATGTACTTCGTCTTCCAGTGAACATTTGGAAGAGTGACCCAACACCGTCACCTAACTCACCCCCAACTCGTCAGTGACTGCATAGACCCTGAGTCCGACGATTACCAAGACATTGAGTAACAAATAGACAGCACGATGCCCTAGGTCAACCATGTGACCTTAACGGTCACAAAGATAACAAGGATTTTTCAGAGAATTTAGGGTTAGATGTTAGAAATCGCCCTTTGAGAGAATGAAAGACTCGAAACAAGAGATGATTTGGTACTTGTTGTTGTAGCTTTATGGTTTTTCCTCCTCTATTTATAACGAAAAATAAATGGACTCTTAAAATCCAGAAAGACAATAAATACAAAGAATGACCAAGGTGCATGTATTGACCACATTAAAGAACCTTTAATATACGTCTTCACTATGGCATTGGTAAAATAAAAAGCATAGCTAGAACCTGGAAAAAGCAGTAGTCTGACATTGAAAAGACTAGTCGAAAGGGTCGAAATGGTTGGAAGGGTCGCAATGGTCGGAAGGGTCGCACGGGTCCAACATATTTTGATTTGAGCTGTATTTTCAAAATTTTATTCATATTATTTGTAAATAATTTGTAAATAATAAATTAGTATCGCAGGGGTCTAAGGGTCGCAGAAGGACAAGGGTCGCAGGGGTCCAAGGGTCGCAGAGGAACAAGGGTCGCAGAGGGACAAGAGTCGCAGGGGTCCAAGGGTCGCAGAGGAACAAGGGTCGAAGAGGGACAAGGGTCGCAGGGGTCCAAGGGTCGCAAAGGAACAAGGGTCGCAGAGGGACAAGGGTCGCAGGGTCAAACAGGGTCGCTGGGTCGAACAGGGTCGTAAGGTCGCATGGGTATTTTGGGAATATCAACATTTATACGAGTACTTTTGAAGTTAAAAATTTTTTCTTTTTGGGGAAGGGTATTTTTGAAGTGTTTTAGCCCTACGAGGGTATTTTTGAAGTTACCCCTTTTAAATTTGAGGGCGCAACGTCTAATTCTCTCCCTCTTCTTTTACGCACTCTATGATTGTGCTCTCCATACTTGTTCTTGTTCTTGTTCTTACTATTGTCTGAAATTCTCTGTTCCTTTACATTGGTTTTGTTTGATTCGAAGAAAAATCTCAGAATGGGGAAGCTTTCAAGGCTGCTACGCAGAATTTGTCATCGTAAGTCATTGAAGACTCCAAATACTTCAACTTCATCTCCATCTTCTTCTGCCATTTGTTCTGCAAGCTCTTCTTCTTGCGGAATTTTTCATCTTAAGTCTTTGAAGAGTCCAAGTTCTTCAACTTCATCTTCTTCTTCAGGGATTCTTCTGCGGAGTCGTTCTTCTTTTTCTTCTTTTTCTTCAAGTCCTTCTTCTTTGACTTCAACTCATTCAGAACCCCCACAATCTTCAACTCATCCAGAAACCCCACAATCCATCTGCAACAGCGGCATGAAGATACGAGCCATTTCGTCCGATTCACTGAAAAAACTCTCTGGGTGCATTGATAATATGAACGAAGACGTAGGAAAGATTCTACTGACATCTGACAGAGATCTTCGCAAGGACCCTACCCTCTTCAGTCTCGTCAACAATTTCTTCAACACCAACACCGAATTGTCAGATCTCTGCGAATCTCTTAAAATCTGTCTGGAAAAGGTGGAAAGCGGAGAAACCTTCGTTCAGGATGTTTTGTCCGATTTCGTAAAGGCGAAAAAAGAGTTTGGAGGAGAAACGAGTTCCAGGAAGACTCGAGAGCATCTGCGGGGTTTCAAAAGTTTCTCCGTCGATGACCCTTTCGCCGGGGATTTCACCAAACTCTTCCGAAGATGTCACGGTGACCTCGTCAAGATGATCGATAAGCTAAATCAGACGGCGAAGAACCTCGACAAGAAATTCCGACGAATCCGTCGCCGCCAAAGGGTTTCGATCTCGTTGTTCCTCGCAGAGGTTGCCACCGTTGTTGCCTCCCGTGGTGGTGGGTTTGATGGTGGCTCCACCAGTGGTTGTGGCGTTGGGAGGCATCATATCGTTCCTTAGCTCGTGCGGGGTGGTCTTCTAGAAATGGTTGCCCGAGTCGTGCTAGCCCTTAGCACGCGCGGGTCATGGAGAAAATGAGGAGCCCGTGTGGCGTGCCTCCCTAGCCCACGTGGGGCATGCCTATAACAACTTCCCTAGAATGTCTCCAACGGCAAATTTGTATAAAAAGGGGCCCCAAAATTGAGTTCAGAAGCAAGCAAACACCGAGGAGAACCCTTGGAGGGTACAAAGCATCCATCAATGTATTCAAGAGCCCTCTTTGACGGTAGACACAACAAGGAGTCGGAAATTGATTCGTGACCATCTCTCGCTTGATATTTCTATGCTCCTTACTCTACTGATTTCGTTTATGATTTTTAGACTCATGATTGAGTAGTAGATTTGTTCTAGGAGAAGGGATTAGCCCATGGCTATCCCGGAACCTTCGTTGATTTATTTATGAATGCATCTCCCCGTTTCGTTTATCTATTCTTTGTCTGAGCGTTTATTGTCTTGTGTTTACAAAAACCATGTAAATGCATGTGTTAGAGATTAGGAGAAGGACTACAAGGTGAATTCTAGTCCTAGAAGATCAGACTTTGGACAACCGAGACTAGGTCACGAAAGTAGGGTAGTAATGGTTGAGGGTTGAATCGGGAGAATCATGAATAATAATGGGGTTTAGTTGGGGTGTCAGCCATGAAAATTGGGGATGACTCAATCTAGACACATTCCTATGCCTTGAGAGAGGGTAGGTTCTACATTAGGATCGTCTGCCTTAGATATCTTGATAGGGAATGCACGATTAGATAAATCAAAGATAGGTTTCGGAGGCTATGCGGTCAACCGCATTCTAGGACGTTTGTCTCTTTGTTTAGGACTCGTTTATCCACTGCATCATCATGATAGTTGCATCTTATCATCCTTATTTCTTTGCAGCAAGCATTGATTTCTACTTTTGATTCTTAGATCGTGTTACATTATTCCTCATGGGATCAACACCTTAACTACTACACACATGCCGTGCACTTGCGGGTAGTCTTAGGTTAACTGTTTTAACTTGACACGCATCAAGTTTTTTGCGCCATTGCCAGGGACTAATTGTCAACATGTTTAGGAATTCATATTTAGGATAATACTTGTTTTTGTTTTTCTTTTTTTTTTCTTTTTTTTTTGTTTCTTTCTACTAATTCTTTTTACTTGTCTTTCGTAGGTGCATGACCCGATCTCAAGGTAATTCGAATTTGCATTGAATCGAACTTCAGATCGAGAGAACAATAAATAAGCCAAAGAAGGGCAAGGAGAAGAACGAGTAGACACGACCAATCCCCGAGCGATGAACAATAAAAATGATGTATTGAATGGTCACAAACAGCTGCAATTACCCGTCGGTAATGTGGCACAATTACAACAACATCAGGCTCTTCCACCATGTCGTCTTCGTTATTACGTGGTGCCAAACATGAGCAACCTCCAAACTGCAATATGGACGCCTGTTGTTGCGAGGGAGCAATTCAAGATCAAGGTCGCGATGATCAACATGTTATACCAAAAACAGTTTATGAGCGAAAATCACGAAGACCCTCATCAACATCTACGAGACTTCTTACAGCTATCAAGCACATTCAAAATTCATGGAGTCTCAGAGGATGCTATTTTGTCGCGTCTCTTTCCTTTCTCCATTGAGGGACAAGCAAAGGTGTGGCTACAATCTCTTCCCGATGGTTCTATCACTACATGGGACCAGCTTTGCACGACAATCCTATCACGGTTCTTCCCTCCAAGCAAGACGATTCAAATGCGAGGAGAAATCACTATGTTTAGAAGTCGAGAGGGAGAGACGTTATTTGAGGCATGGGGAAGATTCAAGGACCTTTTGCAAATGTGTCCTCATCACAGTCTAGAGCATTGGTACGTGATTCAAACATTCTACAACAGGATCACATATGAGCACAGAACGATGTTAGACAACGCTGCTCGAGGATCATTCATGGACTTAAGCGTAGAAGAGGCACACGAGTTTCTCGACAATCTTGCCATGAACCACACCATCTGGTCTCAACCAAGAACTATGCCGAACAAGCCACGGGGTTTTTATGAAGTGGATCAAAGAAGCGCGACGGGAAATGCAGTGAATACCATCTATTGTGCAAATTGTGGAGAAACGGATCATATGGCTTACCAATGCACAATGCAAGAATGCACGGAACAAGTAAACTACGCCCAACAGCAAGGCACTACGCAATTCAGGAACTCATACAAACCGAATTGGAGGAACAACGCAAATCTTTCATATCGAACAAGCCAACCATTGAAGTATTCGAGTTATCAACAAAAGCAGCAGCCATATCAACAATCAAAACCATTCCAGCAAGTACAGCAAGCTCCTCTACCTCCTCAAGCTATTTCGTCAAAATCCTTGAGACGGTGATGCTCGAATTTATCAAATAGCAAGGCAATATCAACACAGCATCAAGGAGCAACAATCACTCCAAACAAAATTCAACGAGGAAATGGGGACTGCGATCAACGAGCTTAAAAATCAAATGGGATCCTTGAACACACATCAATCAACTCAAGCAAAATTCAATGTGGATATGGGACCAGCAATTAATGAGATGAAAAATCAAATGGACTCCTTGAGCAAACATGTGAAGATGCTTGAAAATTCCATTGTGCAGCAGGTTGCATCATCCACTCGGAATTCTGGGATGCTACCCGGAAAGCCCAATCTTAACCCGAGAGAGCACCTTAACGCTATCACCGTGCACATCGACAATGTGATTGAGAGTCCACCCACGAAAGATCGAGAAAAGGCTGCTGGAAAGTCAGAGGGCAAAGGAAATGGATTGCAATCATGGAGGGAGCCACATCAGATTTAGAGAAGCCATACGTTGCTCCACCGGCGTATGTACCTGCTGTACCGTTTCATTGACGGTTGGTGAGCAACAAGAATGAAGTGAGATATGAATAGTTCGTACAGATCCTCAAGAAGCTTCACATCAACATACCGTTCGTAGAGGCCCTTCAACAAATGCCCATATACGCCAAATTCCTCAAAGAGATCCTTTCCAATAAGAGGCGTATTGATGAGAGTGAGACGGTAGCACTCACCGAGGAATGCAGCGCCATTCTTCAAAACAAGTTGCCACCAAAGTTAAAAGATCCCAGAAGCTTCTCCATACCATGCACCATAGGGAACATCGACATAGACAAAGCCTTGTGCGATTTGGGAGCAAGCGTGAGCCTTATGCCACACACAGTCTTCAAGAGGATGAACTTTGGAAATTTAAAATCTTCGAAGATGTCTTTACAACTCGTTGATCGTTTGGTAAGATATCCGGTGGGTATTGTCGAAAATGTTCCCACCAAGGTAGGTAATCTTTGTATAGCCGTTGATTTTGTTGTACTTGATATTGAAGAAGATGCTATGGTACCTATTATTCTTGGAAGACCTTTTCTAGCTACTGCAAGTGCCTTGATAGATGTACAACAAGGAAAGCTCTCTCTATGTGTCGGGGATGAAAAGATAAAATTCAACTTGTCTAAATCCATGCGTGGACCTTCCTTCAAGAAGTCATGCTTTGGAGTTGATTTTCAGGATGAGTTAGCAAATGAAACATTTGAACAAGTAAGTACTTCCTATCCTCTTGAAAGATGTCTAACGGGAGTGTGCAATGTTGCAGGACTTACCGATGAAGAAGCCGATGTCTATGGTGAATTCATGAGTGCCATTGAAGCACTAAGGGACGCCTCACATGAGGAGATACCATGTGAGATACATTCTGATATTGCAGTGGAGAAGGCACCCAAAATCGAGCTTAAACCTCTTCCTTCTTCTCTTCAGTATGAGTACCTTGGTTGTAATAATACATATCCCGTTATTGTGAACGCTGACTTGAATACAGATGAGACGAAGAAGTTCCTTGATTGTTTGAGGAAGCATAGGAGAGTGATTGGATACACCATTGATGATATCAAAGGACTGAATCCCTCATTGTGCATGCACCAGATACTCATGGAGGACGACCACAAACTGTCCATTGAAGCTCAAAGGCGGCTGAACCCTAATTTGAAAGAGGTAGTGAAGAAGGAGATACTAAAACATTTGGATGCAGGTATCATATATCCTATCTCGGAAAATGAATGGTAAGCCCCGTGCATGTAGTGCCCAAGAAAGCTGGAGGATGTGTATTGATTATCGGAAGCTCAACAAAGCCACAAGGAAGGATCACTTTCCTCTCTCGTTCATCGATCAAATGCTCGAACGCCTAGCGAACCACACCTATTTTTTTTACTTGGACGGGTACTCGGGTTTCTTTGAGATTCCCATCCACCCTCAAGACCAAGAGAAGACGACTTTCACATGTCCTTATGGAACGTTCGATGATCGTCGTATGCCTTTTGGCGTTTGCAACACTCTGGCTACTTTCCAGCGTTGCATGATGGCAATCTTTTCCGATATGATGAGCACATTATGGAAGTTTTTATGGATGATTTTTCCGTTTATGGCTCTACTTTTGATGATTGCCTTACTAACGTTTCTAGAGTGTTGCAGCGATAAGAAGAGGTCAATCTCGTTCTAAACTGGAGAAATGCCATTTCATGGTAAAGGAAGGGATTGTTCTTGGACATATGATATCTTCGAGGGGCATAGAAGTGGACATGGCTAAGATCGAGGTGATTGATAAACTTCCTCCATCGGTTTCGGTGAAAGAGATTCAAAGTTTTCTAGGGCACGCTGGTTTCTCTCGGAGTTCATCAAGGACTTCTCCAAGATCACGAAACTGTTGACGGAGTTGCTAGCCAAGGATGTCATGTTCGAATTCTCTAAAGAATGCCACGACTCCTTCAACACGATCAAGAGAGCATTAGTTTCAGCGCCCATCATTCAACCACCGGATTGGAACCTAGAATTTGAGATCATGTGCGACGCTAGTGACTATGCGGTTGGAGCGGTTTTGGGACAGCGGAGAGACAAAGCTTCTCATGTCATTTCCTACGCCAGCAAGACCCTAGAGGATGCTCAAATCAACTATCCCACAACCGCGAAGGAGCTCCTTGCTATCGTCTTCACCTTTGAAAAGTTCAAATCATATCTAGTCGGTTCAAAGGTGATTGTCTACACGGATCATGCTGCACTCAAGTACCTCTTAGGGAAGAAAGACGCCAAACCATGCCTTATCCGATGGATCCTTCTTTTACAAAAGTTTGATCTTGAGATTCGAGATAGGAAAGTATTAGAGAATGTTGTTGCAGATCATCTCTCTCGCTTCATTGTGGAGGACGAGAGACCTATCAACGAATCCTTGAGGGATGACCACATATACGCGGTTACTTCCTGTAAACCCGATCCTTGGTATGCTGATTTTGTCACTTTTCTTGCGAGCGGTAAGCTATGCCCTGATCTTTCTTTTCATGCACGCAGGAAATTCTTTGCGGACATAAAGCATTACAACTGGGATCATCCGGTTCTCTATAGGAGATGCGTGGACGAGGTAATCTGGAGATGCATTCCCGAAGAGGAGGTCGAGAGCATCCTTTTACATTGTCATGGATTGGATTATGGGAGCCATTTTAGGAGGTCTAAGACCGCTTCGAAGGTGCTACAATCTGGTTTTTATTGGTCGAACCTCTTCAAAGATGCACATCGGTACGTTTCCTCTTATGATAGATGTCAACGGATGGGAAATATTGGTAAGAGGAACGAGATGCCACAAAATTACATCCTCGAGGTAGAGTTATTTGATGTTTGGGGTGTAGATTTTATGGGAACTTTTTCCTCATCTAGTGGCAATCGATATATCTTGGTAGGCGTGGATACGGGTCCAAATGGGTAGAAGCCATTGCTGTGTCGACTAATGATTCTTGGGTGGTAATGAAATTTTCAAGAAGATCATCTTTCCTCGTTTTGGTGTCCCTAGAGTAGTCATTAGTGGTGGAGGCTCACACTTTATTGCTAGACAATTTGAATCCCTCCTCAGGAAGTATGGCGTGACGCATAAGGTAGCTACACCGTACCATCCCCAAACTAGCAACCAAGTGGAGATTTCGATTAGGAAGATCAAGAGCATATTAGAGAAAACCGTGTCTAGGTCCCGTAGAGATTGGTAGATGAAATTAGACAATACATTATGGGTCGATAGGACTGCATTCAAGATTCCCATTGGCATGACTCCTTTTCAGCTTGTATATGGCAAGTCTTGCCACGTCCCCGTCGAGCTAGAGCACCGCGCCTATTGGGCGACCAAGCTTCTTAACTTTGATCTTAAGAGTGCAGCAGAGAAATGATTTTTGCAGGTGAATGAGCTGGATGAACTTCGCCTCAATACATACGAAAACTCTAATATCTATAAGGACCGTGTTAAGAGATGGCATGATAAGAAGATCATACCTCATGACTTCCGACAAGGTGACTTGTCTGGTGCCACGTTAAGAGTTCATCTGTTTTTGTAGTTTTCAGGTTTAGTTTTTTGATTTTGAGTTAGAGTCGTCCTAGGCACTTGTCTGGTGCCACGTTTTGAGATGAACCCTGAAAATAGGATGCTTAAGAGGTTGGCCTTTTCCGTTATATCTTGCATGTTAGAGCTTATTAGATGGTTGAGGAACGAGTGAGTCATAAGTCTTTGGAAATCCTAGTGTTAGTTATGGGAAGTTTAGATGAGTTTGCTAAGTTAGTTTATTGTTCATTCTCTCTATCCAAATAATTATCCTTCATATTGACGATGCTTTATTTCTTTTTCATGAGGATGATTTGATTGCATGAATTGAGCTTGTTTTGCAGAAAATAAGAGCGCACACTAACGCTCCGCTATCGAAAGAAGTAATGCCTCAAAGCATGATCTGAAATCGATATGAGTGCATCAACCATGATACATTATCGATGGTTCGGGTCTAAGTTGTGGGTTGGCGATCATCTTTCTACGTCCTAAGAGCAAGTCACATAAAAACGCCATCTACTCCGCTGCACTCTTGAACGAGGTGCAAGAGTATACCGTCATCATTAGCTTGGGTATAAATAGAAGTTGAATCCCTTCAAATCCGACGTCCTAGAAGCCTAGTGTGTTCGCAAAAAATGGAATGAGAGAATAAAGAAGATCGAGAAAAAACAAGTATCCTCTTTGACTATGTGATTAGCATTTGTTTGAAGTCTTGTTTGGTAGAGAGAGTTGCGGTTTCTCACTTAGCTTGTCTTTTATTTACTTTCTTATAGGTAGCCATGGTGAACCTAAGATGAAGACTCAAAGTTATTAGACCAAAATTTGCTCTAACTTGTTTTGTTGATCGATTAGGTTTGCTTTAGCGGTATTTCTAGGGAAAAGGTGAATTCTCACATTTTATATCTCCCACGTGTTCCATATTTACGTTTGCTTAAAGTCAAGCAAGTCTGGGGGATTTTGATCATCTCATTTTCGTATACGATTCTCACATGATTTTAGATATGTTTATGACGATAGTTGCGATGTTTACGTGTGATTTTGTATCTGTTTTACTTGTTTTCGTGTTTTCATGTTCTTATAGGGTTTAATGCATATTTTATTCGTTTTGGAGCAAAATGACATACACGAGAAAAAGTACGACCATTAGAGATTATAACAGAGCAAACATGACGAGAAATGGGCAAGGAATGCAACTTGACATGAAGAGATAATGCTCGTCGTAGGGTGGTTTCCTTAGCCCGCTCGATCTGAACGTGCAACAACATTTTCCCAAGTCATGCTAACCCTTAGCACGCACGGATTGATGATCAAGAGGAGCCCGCGCGGGGTGTCTTCCTTAGCCCGCGCGGGGTGGTGTTCCAGAAATTGTTGCCTGAGTTGTGCTAGCCCTTAGCACGCGGGGTCATGGAGAAAATGAGGAGCCCGCGTGGGGTGCCTTCCTCGCCCGCGCGGGGCATGCTTATAACAACTTCTCTAGAATGTCTCCAACAGGGAATTTGTATAAAAAGGGACCCCAAATTGAGTTCAGAAGCAAGCAAACACAGAGGAGAACCCTAGGAGGGTACAAAGCATCCATCAATCCATTCTATGCTCCTTACTCTACTGATTTTGTTTATGATGTTTCGACTCATGATTGAGTAGTAGATTTGTGTTAGGAGAAGGGATTAGCCCATGGCTATCCCGGAACCTTCGTTTATTTATTTATGAATGCATCTCCCCGTTTCGTTTATCTATTATTTGTCTGAGCGCTTATTGTCTTGTGTTTTCGAAGGCCACGTAAATGCATGTGTTAGAGATTAAGAGAAGGACTGAAAGGTGAATTCTAGTCTTAGAAGATCAACTTAGAAAAACCAAGACTAAGTCACGAAAGCAGGATAGTAACGTGTGAGGGTTGAATCAGGCGAATCATGAATCGTAATGGGGTTTAGTTGGGGTGTCAGCCACAAAAGCAGGGGATGACTCAATCTAGCCACGTTCCTATGCCTTGAGAGAGGGTAGGTTCTACATTAGGATCGTCCGCCTTAGATATCTTGATTGGGAATAGATAGATCAGAGATAGGTTTCGGAGGCTATGCGGTAACTGGATTCTCTAGGACGTTTGTCTCTTTGTTTAGAACTCGTTTATCCACTGCATCAACATTATACTTGCATCTTGCCATCCTTATTTCTTCGCAGCAAGCATTGATTCTACTTTTGATTCTTAGTTCGTGTTATATTAGTCTTCGTGGGATCGACACCTTAACTACTACACACGTGTCGTCCACTTGCGGGTATTCTTAGGTTAAGGAGTGATTCTTCCGAGCCTAAACCTCCTAACCATGGATACGTGCAACCCTACCTTCCAACAGGTTTAAAAAAATCGGCTTTTTTTTTGCCATCAAAGTTAGTAAACTATGACAACGGTAAAGACTAAAACTAAGCGGCACTATGAACCGCCAAATTGTATACAAACTAGATATGGGGTAAACATTTTTTCCATATTTTAAGAATATTCCTGAGCAACACACATAATAATATCGACAAAGTTCTATTGACCATTTCCGTTTTTCATCTGTTTGAGGGTGACATGTAATGGAGAGCAAAACTTTGGTTCCTAACTTAGACTACAACGTTTTCCAAAAGTAAATAAGGAGGTTTGGATCATAACGTTCCTTGAAGATCACAAAGTCAAAAGATTTTTGCTGATAGGAGTTAGGGTGGCTTGATTCTGGTTCGACCTCATCTCATCTGCCATGGGAATTTGAGGAACGCTAGGGATAAGCAGCTCGAAAACTTCTACACGATCTAGAGTGTTTTGTAATCAAAATAACCTAGACTATCTTCAGAGTTAACCGAAAGAAAAACCGGTTAATTAAGAAACTCAACTTCCATGAAATCGAGCATCTACTTTAGTCTCGAATTAAGAGAAAATCATTTGTAAATATTCCAACTGGATCATAATATTTTTATATAATTTCATTTAATATGTCACATTTTTGGTAGAATTACCAAATGTTTAATCATCATGGTGATGTAAGGTTGAGGAGATTTTTTGTTAATTGATAAGCCGTTGTAGTCATCATCATATATATATAGTTTGTGTGTGTGATGAATACACGACAAATCAGACCATGGAATATAAATAATGCATACAAGGACCAATCACGTAGTTTAGAGCTAAGAAAATTAGAAGTTACTTATCAAAATGATCCAAAACAATTCTTGCCCAAAACGACCGTTGGAGTTCGAAATGAACAAGTTTTTGTAACTTGTTTATGAGTAAGGTTGGCCAATCCAAAGTCTGCCCATTTAGAAGTAAGATTGAATTTTATTTTTTAGACCCGACATAAAACAAACCTATGCCTCTGCTTATTTTAGGCCTAAAAACTCGACAACAACGATACAACATGTGCTTTCGTCATCAATATAGCTCCCACCTACTTACACTTTGCTTCTGCACTCATAGATTATATCCATTAACAAGTATTGTCTCTTACATTTTCGCCTATTTGTTTTTGGTTTGTTTTTGTTTCGAATACGACGATAACAAGTTTTTTGTTTGTTTTTGTTTTGGATTCAAAGATTAGGGATATGTTTTGTTTGAGATTCAACAACGAGTTGGTTTTTTAATTTTGGATTATGAACTATATTTTTGTCTAAGCGATACATGTGTTTGTGTGAATGTGTCGCTCATGATTTCTATTTGATTCTTTAAGCGAGAAATGACTTGTTGTTTTATCATGCAAATGTTCATTAATTCTAAGCTCTAAATAATACATTACAACATCAAAAATCTCATTTTCGTGCAAAGTATAAAGTTGGTTGTTAGTTTGTAATATCACTTTAGAATTTTCTTGATGAGCTTCTAGGTTCTTCTAACAAAAGTGCATCTTCTGTTTTATTTTAGTTCTATTCTTGGCAATTTCGGGTTAGTAACAGCTTTGTTTAATGCAAAAATAAAAAACAGAAAATATTAACATGTTATAAATAAATTGTATGATCTTTTGGAAGGACGATATAAATCTTTTGAATTCTTTATGGAGTTAAAAGGTTTAAACCTTGAAAGATAAATTAAAGGAAAAAAATTTGGTCCAGAAGAATGTTCCACATACCAATTGTTGACATATTAAAGAGATTGTATGAATCACAATATATATACATATAAATACATATATGTATATATATATATATTACTGAACAAACAATTTATGTGATCTATATATAAATATCATATTTATTTTAGGATTGTAAATGCAATACAATTATATTTTTCTCATCTATGTGGTTGAATGATTTGGTATAACCTTCTATAAGAATGGTGAAATATTGGCTTATATTAATTATCCGTGATTACATATTTTCATACATTTAGTCATTGTTTAGGCAGAGAGGCAAGTAATTATGGTATTTGTATAAAAGAGCTAAATATTACGATTCATTTGAAAAATCAAACTTTGACGTTATTCATAAGAAGATTTGTAGTTCGAGTATCAAGGACTTGATAGGCTAAAATCCATCTTTTTCCTCTGTGATTGATTTGATCTGATGATCAAGAAGCGAACTAAAAGAAATAAGAGTGGATGTTATGATGTCCACACATTACGCAGATTTTGAAAGTACAATCCTTTCATCTTATCATCGTAAGTCGATCAAATGGTTTTACTCTCATATCCAAACAGAAAACAAAAAACGTGCGAATTGGATTGGAGTTGTTAAAGTGAGTCCTAAAGGAATGGTAATAACTGAATAACGGTGGTACTAAAAATAAACTAATGCACGAAGACAATGAAGAACCCATGGTTAAACTAAGCGATCTTTCATACCAATCAAATTTAAGCTCAAAAAGATTTAGAAACAATACATGATAAAGATGACAAAGATGATGACTAAAGCGATAATATAGATGGTGGATGATATGATCTAGAAGATGATGATAATTCATAATATAATTATACAACATTTTAAACAATCATTAAGTTTTTAATCAAAACTAAAATTTCTTAAGAAATTGAAATTAATAAATGTTTTTAATGCAATTGAATTGATATTTGTAACCCAATTTGAATGCAGTTGCATTAGAAAATCGTGTATTCATCATTTAACGCTCTTGATATGTACTTTAACGTAATTGCATTAGAATTTTGAAAATCTGCGCGGATAACACAATTGCGTTAGAATTTGTGATGTCGTTTCACTAGAATTTTGTTTCCCAAGGTGACGTGACAAGTTGTCATTGTGTTCAGAGGATACACAAATTTGTTACCACTTTCTAATGTTAGGTGATGTCGGAAAAATAAAGTTATAATATTTCTTAGACCACTTCACCGCAAGTATACGGTTCGTGTAGTACCAGGGTCGAACTCTAGAGACTAATGCAACCAATCCTAAGAATGTCACTAAACTAAGACAGTGAGAAGTAGACAATGGTGTGGTTTAACTATCTAGAAGACTAAACTAAATGGTGGCAATGATAGAAGGATTCGAAAGACTTGACGATGACGAACACTACGGGTGTCGGGATACCGGGAATCGTATGGATGTAACAACTAAAGATCATAAACCTATCAAATTATCTTGATAATGGGAAATTCATGCTCTATTGTGAGGAATGATTCTGCCGAGCCTAGATCTCCTAACCATGACTATGGGTAACCCTACCTTCCAGCAGCGATTAACCCGTACTATGGCAGCTTTACGAACGCAATCTTAATTCCTAAGTCGATTAACCGACCGGTCAGATTCTTATTAATCAAACTTAACCTACAACTCAACGGTTCCAGATTCATACTTTAACCTGCCAGCAAAATATCAATTCCTATGTTACTGAGCGGGCAGCACTAGTATAAGAGTTATGATGTTGAGCGGGCGCCCGGTCGTGTGCTTCGTCCTGCCCGATCGGGCATCAGCACCCGATCGCGTGGTTGAACAGCCCGAGTCGTGTAAACTCTCGGGGATTTTCAGGAACAATTAACGCCCGAGCAGGTACGTTGTTGCGCCTGATCGGGTATGGTTACCCGATCATGTTGTCTTCGTGCCCGGGTCGTGCATGGTGTTGCAAATAAACCCCGTAGGTTTTACCCGAGCGAGTAGACCTCAGTGCCCGATCGAGCACTCTTCAATTCTTTTTTTTTGCTCTTTTATGCTCGTTGCTCGGGTGTTCCTTTGAGTTCTGTGGCTTGATTTTGGCTTCGAGTGAATTATATCTTCAGAATGTGTGGTTTTACTCAGGAATTCGCCTTTTTATGCTCGTTTAGGCCTTGTCGCCTTAAAACCTGAAAACCAACAAAATGGGCGTATGTAAAGAGGAATCATATCGGAAATGTAACTCTAACAAAGAAATATATGCGAAAATGATACTAATACCTAACCTAAAACTGATACACTTTACGTGTTATCAAACTCCCCAGACCTCAACCTTTGTTTGTCCTCAAACAAAACTAAAGCCAAGTATAGGAAGAATCTAATAACGATAGATACTTGCACAAAAAGTTCGAAAAGTTAGTCATTACGCAAATCAACGCATCACATGAACAAAGGCCTAAGCGTACCGAGTATAGCCTTATATCTACCGAAAGTGCTGAGCCATGAAATCCTACCAAAAATCTAAGTCTCTTTCACAACCCTAGACAACGTCCAAGCAATCTCCATATCAATTCCCCTAAGCTTTTGATATCATTAAAATCGTTTTTCTCGTTCTTATTCATTTTTTTTCGACACTTAGATCCACGCTTTGTTCCTAGGACGTCGAAGTCGAAGAGGGATGGCTTTCTACTTAGACCCAGGCTGCCTATGGCACACTCATAAAGTCGTGTGACCGCAGTGAAGAGGTGCGTTATTGAATATCCTTTTTTTCGCTTTTTATAAAAAAATTTTTCTTTTCTAAATTACGCGTCACTCTAACCCTTAGGACGTAGAATAATGCCTCAACCCACCACTTAGACCCGAACCTTGGATCATCGATGTACTCATGTCAATCCTAACTCGGAATAGTCATAAACGTATCCTAGATGACAGCGGAGTATAAGCGTGTGGCATCTAATAACTATGAACGGTATAGATATATCACGCAAGCAAAGGCTAGACGGTATACACGGAGATATGGCTACTTGGTACCGAAACCTAAGGAGTGAATTCAACTATCTATTGTGGCTTCAAACACAACTACTCGACTAATCGGTATCCAAAAGGCTTCTAAGCAAACCTAGACTATTGTTCACGATTCGACAAGGTCACAAAGATGACTAAAGCTCGAAAATTCCTCCTAGGTATCCATCTCTTATTCCTAATCCTAATCCTAATCCTAATCGCAAACATGTCACTCATTCCAAAAAAAAATCGTATCACTCCAAAAGAGTATCCCCCCAGACCTGATCGGAACACAGCCTCGGTGTTCGAGATCTATGAGGGATACCCGTATGCCAAAACTCGAGAAAATATAAAAAGGAAGAACGAATACACCTCGTGTGTTTAGCTTTCTCGAATTTGTGATACATCCGGAATTCGTGACACATCCGCACTGTGCCCGTGCGGGTCTAATGAAATCGCCCGATCGTGCCTTTTTGAATTTGACCTAGCCGACGCGGGTGATATCGTCTGCCCGACCGAGCATTTGCTGCAAAACTGAAAAGATTATACGAGGAAAACCATGCAGAAAAATCAATAAGACCACTAAATTCCTAAGTCCTAAAAAGAATTCCCTAAGTTCTAAAAAGAGTAAAAAGTTAAAAAATATAGAAATAAAACAAAAACAACTAAAAAGGATATGGGGCTCAGGTTGCCTCCCGAGAAGCGCTTGTTTAAGATCGCGAGCCTAACCAAAGCGTGCTACTCATCAGGTGGACGCCCTCGACGTCTTCGTGTACGTAGCGTTTCGCGTGCAATATGTGCTCGATAAGGTGCGGCACGCGAATCAATTGAATTCCCTGCACTATCAGTATTGTCTTCCCTAAGATTGGTCATGGTGCTCTCTATGTTGGGTGCTAGATCGTGCTGTCAAAACACTCTGGTTGAGTTGTCTCTAAGTCCGGTTGAGTACTCCATGTAACCGGTTAGGCCTTTGTCTCTTGTTGCCATCAGAGTTTCCAGAGATGTTTTGTGTGTGAGCCTTTGGGGTGAAGGCTTCATCTTTACCTTCGGCGCTTTATCGATGTCCCAATTGTGAGCTGGACGTTTTGTGTAGCTTCTCGGCATCTTAGGGTCATGTGTATACTGACTTGCACCGCATTTAGCTCGGGTTGTGTGGAAGTCTCTATCGGGGGATTCCCCTTTCTTCTCATGGTTAAGGAGCTCGTTTAGTACTTTGTAGTTACCTTCCCCAACTGCTATGCGATTCATATTTAAGAAATCCTCATTCGGAAATTTCTCACAACCTTCCTCGGCTAAATCTTCAAAGATACCTTCAGGGAACACAAAATCGATATTGCATGGTTGCTCAAGTGTGTCCACCAAGCTCAATTCTTCTTCTACCTCGGGTTTCTTCATGTGCTCATCAATTTCCGTAGCCTCATCCACTGCCGTGTTAGATTCATCTTCTTTTTCAATCAATGATGGACTTGGCTGATCTACCGTCTCACAATGCCTTGGGTAGATTTCGCTAACATGTTCATGAGGATTTATTTCTGAACTTTCCGATGGAACCTCTTGTGGTTGCAATGCCCCTTGTGCAAGATCTAAAGCTTGTGCGTCCAATTGTCTGAATAAGCTGCCTATATGCTCATTGGCGCTTTCTTGTTCCGCTCTCACTCCCATAACCAAGTTGTTTCGATTCTCAAACAGTTCAAGCAGGTAAGTGTACGTGGCGGGATAATCGGGGGCTACTACGGATTGGGTTGGGTATGGCTGAGGCACATATGATTGATAGCTCTGAGTTTGGGGTTCCTTCCATGGCTGAAAATTCCCAAACGATTGTTCTGCATTCACTATACTCTCGGTGTTCCTGTACGGGAAGTATGTGTGATCGCTCCATCCATGATTGTACGTATTCCCATAAGGCTTAGTGTAGCTGTCGTAGATCTCTTCATCATACCCCAAGCATTTTGTTCCCATGATTGCTCTGAGTATTTCGGATGGTATAAGTCGGAGAGCATACGACGAATCTCGGAAAGCTGATATCTCAATTCAGCTATGTCGACACCCGAAGAGTTGAAGTTGCCCATAAAAAAATTTTTGACTCCATAAAAAAAAATTAAAAGAAAAAACAAAAATATGAAAAACAAAAGAAGACTCCGGAAAGGACTAGATCTTAATCTAGCTAATCCCTAGTCTAGGCCGTTATTAGTTCCCAGCAACGGCGCCAAAAACTTGATGTCGGAAATATCAAGTTATAATATTTTCTAGACCACTTCACCGCAAGTATACAGTTCGTGTAGTACCAGGGTCGAACTCTAGGGACTAATGCAGCCAATCCTAAGAATGTCACTAAAATAAGACGGTGAGAAGTAGACAATGGTGTGGTGCAACTATCTAGAAGACTAAACTAAATGGTGGCAACGATATAAGGATTTGGAAGACTTGACGATGACGAACACTACGGGGGTCGAGATACCGGGAATCGTATGGATGTAACAACTAAAAATCATAAACCTATCGAATTATCTTGATAATGGGAAATTCATGCTCTATTGTGAGGAATGATTCTGCCGAGCCTAGACCTCCTAACCATGAGTACGTGCAACCCTACCTTCTAGCAGTGATTAACCCGTACTATGGCAGCTTTACGAACGCAATCCTAATTCCTAAGTCGATTAACTGACCGGTCAGATTCTCATTAATCGAACTTAACCTACAACTCAACGGTTCCGGATTCATACTTTAACCTTCCAACAAAATATGAATTCCTATGTTACTGAGCGGCAGCACTAGTATAAGAGTTATGATGTTGATTGTAAAACCGAATATTAAAACAATTACGATAGATCTAAGCATTAACGCATAAATTTGTACATCCGTTACAATCCGATACCCCTAACCCATATTTGGGAATCTACTCACTCATAGAGTTTACAGATAAAGAAGATGACATAACCCTAAACATGATAAACCCTAGGAAACTTGATACCTTGCTCTTCCCTATTGTGTTACCGATGTGTGGATTGATGTTTCTCTCCTTCTCCAGCGTCTCCCAAGCCTTTCCTGATGATTTCCAAGCCTTTCCTTGCCCTAGGCGTCGCCCCCTTGCGTCTGGATCTCTTCTGTTCTTTTTATTTGCTCGTTCGAATTCAAAATCAAGGTTGTTGCGAGAAAGGCGGCCCACTCGGGTACACCTTTTACCTGATCGTGTGCTTCGTCCTGCCCGATCGGGCAACAGCACCCGATCGCGTGGTTGAACAGCCCGAGTCGTGTAAACTCTCAGGGATTTTCAGGAACAATTAACGCCCGAGCGGGTACCTTGGTGCGCCCGATCGGGTATGGTTACCCGATCATGTTGTCTTCGTGCCCGGGTCGTGCAAGGTGTTGCAAATCAACCCCGTAGGTTTTGCCCGAACGGGTAGACCTCAGTGCCCGACCGGGCACTCTTCAATTCTTGCTTTTTCTCTTTTCCGCTCATTGCTCGGGTGTTCCTTTGAGTTCCGTGGCTTGATTTTGGCTCCAAGTGAATTATATCTTCAGAATGTGTGGTTTTACTCAGGAATTCGCCTTTTTATGCTCGTTTAGGCCTTGTCGCCTTAAAACCTGAAAAACCAACAAAATGGGCGTATGTAAAGAGGAATCATATCGGAAATGTAACTCTAACAAAGAAATATATGCGAAAATGATACTAATACCTAACCTAAAACTGTACACTTTACAACTAAAGCCAAGTATAGGAAGAATCTAATAACGATAGATACTTGCACAAAAAGTTCGAAAAGTTAGTCATTACGCAAATCAACGCGTCACATGAACAAAGGCCTAAGCGTACCGAGTATAGCCTTATATCTACCGAAAGTGCTGAGCCATGAAATCCTACCAAAAATCTAAGTCTATTTCACAATCCTAGACAACGTCCAAGCAATCTCCATACCAATTCCCCTAAGCTTTTGATATCATTAAAATCATTTTTCTCGTTCTTATTCATTTTTTTTCGACACTTAGATCCACGCTTTATTCCTAGGACGTCGAAGTCGAAGAGGGATGGCTTTCTACTTAGACCCAGGCTGCCTATGGCACACTCATAAAGTCGTTTGACCGCAGTGAAGAGGTGCGTTATTGAATATCCTTTTTTTCGCTTTTTATAAAAAAATTTTTCTTTTCTAAATTACGCATCACTCTAACCCTTAGGACGTAGAATAATGCCTCAACCCACCACTTAGACCCGAACCATCGATCATCGATGTACTCATGTCAATCCTAACTCGGAATAGTCATAAACTTATCCTAGATGACAGCGGAGTATAAGCGTGTGGCATCTAATAACTATGAACGGCATAGATATATCAAGCAAGCAAAGGCTAGACGGTATACACGGAGATATGGCTACTTGGTACCGAAACCTAAGATGTGAATTCAACTATCGATTGTGGCTTCAAACACAACTACTCGACTAATCGGTATCCAAAAGGCTTCTAAGCAAACCTAGACTATTGTTCACGATTCGACAAGGTCACAAAGATGACTAAAGCTCGAAAATTCGTCCTAGGTATCCATCTCTTATTCCTAATACTAATCCTAATCCTAATCGCAAATATGTCACTCATTCCAAAAAAAAATCGTATCACTCCAAAAGAGTATCCCCCCAGACCTGATCGGAACACAGCCTCGGTGTTCGAGATCTATGAGGGATACCCGCATGCCAAAACTCGAGAAAATATAAAAAGGAAGAACGAATACACCTCGTGTGTTTAGCTTTCTCGAATTTGTGATACATCCGGAATTCGTGACACATCCGCACTGTGCCCGTGTGGGTCTCATGAAATCGCCTGATCGTGCCTTTTTGAATTTGACCTAGCCCACGCGGGTGATATCGTCTGCCCGACCGGGCGTTTGCTGCAAAACTGAAAAGATTATACGAGGAAAACCATGCAGAAAAATCAATAAGACCACTAAATTCCTAAGTCCTAAAAAGAATTCCCTAAGTTCTAAAAAGACTAAAAAGTTAAAAAATATAGAAATAAAACGAAAACAACTAAAAGGATAAGGGGCTCGGGTTGCCTCCCGAGAAGCGCTTGTTTAAGATCGCGAGCCTGACCAAAGCGTGCTACTCATCAGGTGGACGCCCTCGACGTCTTCGTGTACGTAGCGTTTCGCGTGCAATATGTGCTCGATAAGGTGCGGCACGCGAATCAATTGAATTCCCTGCACTATCAGTATTGTCTTCCCTAAGATTGGTCATGGTGCTCTCTATGTTGGGTGCTAGATCGTGCTATCAAAACACTCTGGTTGAGTTGTCCCTAAGTCCGGTTGAGTACTCCATGTAACCGGTTAGGCCTTTGTCTCTTGTTGCCATCAGAGTTTCCAGAGATGTTTTGTGTGTGAGCCTTTGGGATGAAGGCTTCATCTTTACCTTCGGCGCTTTATCGATGTCCCAATTGTGAGCTGGACGTTTTGTGTAGCTTCTCGGCATCTTAGGGTCATGTGTGTACTGACTTGCACCACATTTAGCTCGGGTTGTGTGGAAGTCTCTATCGGGGGATTCCTCTTTCTTCTCATGGTTAAGGAGCTCGTTTAGTACTTTGTAGTTACCTTCCCCAACTGCTATGCGATTCATATCTAAGGAATCCTCATTCGGAAATTTCTCACAACCTTCCTCGGCTAAATCTTCAAAGATACCTTCGGGGAACACAAAATCGATATTGCATGGTTGCTCAAGTGTGTCCACCAAGCTCAATTCTTCTTCTACCTCGGGTTTCTTCATGTGCTCATCAATTTCCGTAGCCTCATCCACTGCCGTGTTAGATTCATCTTCTTTTTCAATCAATGATGGACTTGGCTGATCTACCGTCTCACAATCCCTTGGGTAGATTTCGCTAACATGTTCATGAAGATTTAATTCTGAACTTTCCAATGGAACCTCTTGTGGTTGCAATGCCCCTTGTGCAAGATCTAAAGCTTGCGCATCCAATTGTCTGCATAAGCTGCCTATCTGCTCATTGGCGCTTTCTTGTTCCGCTCTCACTCCCATAACCAAGTTGTTTCGATTCTCAAACAAATCAAGGAGGTAAGTGTACGTGGCGGGATAATCGGGGGCTACTACAGATTGGGTTGGGTATGGCTGAGGCACATATGATTGATAGCTCTGAGTTTGGGGTTCCTTCCATGGCTGAAAATTCCCAAACGATTGTTCTGCATTCACTATACTCTCGGTGTTCCTGTACGGGAAGTATGTGTGATCGCTCCATCCATGATTGTACGTATTCCCATAAGGCTTAGTGTAGCTGTCGTAGATCTCTTCATCATACCCCAAGCATTTTGTTCCCATGATTGCTCTGAGTATTGCGGATGGTATAAGTCGGAGAGCATACGACGAATCTCAGAAAGCTGATATCTCAATTCAGCTATGTCGACACCCGAAGAGTTGAAGTTGTCCATAAAAAAATTTTTGACTCCATAAAAAAATTAAAAGCAAAAACAAAAATACGAAAAACAAAAGAAGACTCCGGAAAGGAATAGATCTTAATCTAGCTAATCCCTAGTCTAGGCCGTTATTAGTCCCCAGCAACGGCGCCAAAAACTTGATGTCGGAAATATCAAGTTATAATATTTTCTAGACCACTTCACCGCAAGTATACAGTTCGTGTAGTACCAGGGTCGAACTCTAGGGACTAATGCAGCCAATCCTAAGAATGTCACTAAAATAAGGCGGTGAGAAGTAGACAATGGTGTGGTGCAACTATCTAGAAGACTAAACTAAATGGTGGCAACGATAGAAGGATTCGGAAGACTTGACGATGACGAACACTACGGGGGTCGAGATACCGGGAATCGTATGGATGTAACAACTAAAAATCATAAACCTATCGAATTATCTTGATAATGGGAAATTCATGCTCTATTGTGAGGAATGATTCTGCCGAGCCTAGACCTCCTAACCATGAGTACGTGCAACCCTACCTTCCAGCAACGATTAACCCGTACTATGGCAGCTTTACGAACGCAATCCTAATTCCTAAGTCGATTAACTGACCGGTTAGATTCTCATTAATCGAACTTAACCTACAACTCAATGGTTCCGGATTCATACTTTAACCTTCCAGCAAAATATGAATTCCTATGTTACTGAGCGGCAGCACTAGTATAAGAGTTATGATGTTAATTGTAAAACCGAATATTAAAACAATTACGATAGATCTAAGCATTAACGCATAAATTTGTACATCCGTTTCAATCCGATACCCCTAACCCATATTTGGGCATCTACTCACTCATGGAGTTTACAGATAAAGAAGATGACATAACCCTAAACATGATAAACCCTAGGAAACTTGATACCTTGCTCTTCCCTATTGTGTTACCGATGTGTGGATTGATGCTTCTCTCCTTCTCCAGCGTCTCCCAAGCCTTTCCTGATGATTTCCAAGCCTTTCCTTGCCCTAGGTGTCGCCCCCTTGCGTCTGGATCTTTTATGTTCTTTTTATTTGCTCGTTTGAATTCAAAATCAAGGTTGTTGCGAGAAAGGCGGCCCGCTCGGGTACACCTTTTACCGGATCGTGTGCTTCGTCCTGCCCGATCGTGTAAACTCTCAGGGATTTTCAGGAACAATTAACGCCCGAGCGGGTACCTTGGTGCGCCCGATCGGGTATGGTTACCCGATCATGTTGTCTTCGTGCCCGGGTCGTGCAAGGTGTTGCAAATCAACCCCGTAGGTTTTGCCCGAACGGGTAGACCTCAGTGCCCGACCGGGCACTCTTCAATTCTTGTTTTTTCTCTTTTTCGCTCGTTGCTCGGGTGTTCCTTTGAGTTCCGTGGCTTGATTTTGGCTCCGAGTGAATTATCTCTTCAGAATGTGTGGTTTTACTCAAGAATTCGCCTTTTTATGCTCGTTTAGGCCTTGTCGCTTTAAAAACTGAAAACTAATAAAATGGGCGTATGTAAAGAAGAATCATATCGGAAATGTAACTCTAACTAAGAAATATATGCAAAAATGATACTAATACCTAACCTAAAACTGATACACTTTACGTGTTATCATTAGGGCAACACAACTGCGTTGACAAATTTCAAAAACTCAAACTATCTGTTCTCATATTCTCATTTTAGAATTTGAGAAATAAAGTTAATTTTTGTCACCGAAAAATGTCGTTCATCTAAAGATTTTTGCGCGAAATTGTATTTTGAGATTATATTTGTTCACAACTATACAAAGATATATCAATTCAGTTTGGTTTAGTGTATTCGTTTTTATGTTATTCGGCTAATATTTAGGTCTAATGTATATTATATTTTTTAAGTTTTTAGTATAAATTATCATGTTTTGGTGCATAGAATTTGGTATGTTTTAAAGATTTAGTTTGATTTAGTTTTAGACCAATTTAAATCAATTTATGTTGCTTTAAATCAATATTGATTGGTTAAGTTTGAGTCTGTTTAGGGTTGAAATTGAGGTGGTTTACAGTCGATATAGAGTTAGTTGAGTTAGCATTTTATTATGTGTTTCATTGACCTATTTTTTCTAATTCATTTTGTTGTGTTTGCACGATTTCCCGATGGAGTCATGCACATATTTGTAAGTATTAAGGATTTATAGTCGTATTTAAAATTTACTTAATCTAATATATATAATAGTTTAAATTTCTTTTAGGTTCAATATTATTGCTTGGTCTGGGTCTAGCATCACCAATTACATTAAGATAAACTATTTCGGCATGTACACAAGTTGGATTTCGATGTCACAGTCGGCTAAACACTATTGGTGGACGGTCTTTATGTTAATTAATAATTATTATTTAATAATTAAATGTTTAAATACAAACATTTTTATTTAATTATTTCTTCAAGAAAAATATTTGGAAACCCGATACCATAATGTGGTGTACAATTGGTAGAAGGATTTAGTGACTAAGTGACTCAAGACACTAATCATAGGTAAAAAGGAGTATTGGCAAGCCGATCAAAATTCAAATAAGTGCCCTCTAGATTTTATCCGTCTAGGGATCTGGAAGGTACTCATGGAACATTGGTTGAGTCTAGAGTTCCTCGAGAGGAGCGAGTGAGCTAAAAGGAGTTGGAGGAACCTAATTGCACCAGATCATGCGCTACATTTCGTGCAAAAGCCATTCACAAAATTTTATTATGATTTGGTAATTTATTTAAAATATTTAACTTAATTATTATTTTTTCAGTATAATAAAGTTTCTTTACATGTTTCTTTTCAAGAACATGAATAAGGTTTACTAGCACTTTTAGTGGAGCTAATGTTACAGAAAATAAACTAATGGTACAGAAAATAAACTAGAGGAAGGAATTGAATTATATTTGTAACGCAACTTGAACACTATTGCATTAGAAAATTGTGTATTCATCATTTAATGTTCTTGTTATGTACGTTAACGTAATTGCGTTACAATTTAGAAAATTTGCACGAATAACACAATTGTGTAAGAATTTATTATGTGGTTGCACTAGAAGTTTGTTGTACATGGTGACGTGACAAACTGTCATTGTGTTCAGAGGATAACACAATTTGATTATCACTTTTTAATATTAGGGAAATAAAATTGCATTGACAAATTTCATGAACCCGAACTATTAGATCTCATAATCTCATCTTAGAATTTGAGAATAAAGTTAATGTTTGTGACAAAAACATATCGTTCATCTAAAGATTTCACGAGAAATTGTATTTTGAGACTATATTTCTTCACAACTACACAAAGGTATGTTGATTTAATTCGGTTTAGTGTGTTCATTTTTTATATAGTTCAGCTAATATTTAGCGTCTAATGTCTATTAGATTTTCTAGTTTTTATTATAAATTATTATGTTTCGGTGTATAGAATAAGGAAAGTTTTAAAGATTCAGGTTGATTTATTTTCTTTTAGACCAATTTAAATCAATTTATGTAACTTTATATCAATTTTGATCGGTTAGGTTTGAGTCTGTTTAGGGTTGAAATTGAGTTGGTTTAGAGTCAATATAGAATCGAAAACTGAGTTAGTATTTAATTATGTTTTTCATGGACATATTTTTTTCTAATTCATTTTTTTGTGTTTGTACGATGTTGACATTTTTATAGAAGAGGTTTAGCGAGTTCTTGCCCTCGAAGACTTTGAGTCGTGGAGGGACTCTAAACACATCGACAGTAGGCTCATAGTTACATGGGTTAGCACCGGCCCTTTCTGTTCTACCTTTTCACATGACGTCATCGCAGCGACGACCAAGGACATATTTTTATTAGTGGAGGCATGCTTCCGCGGATTATCATTTCCACATCTCGACAATTCCTAACATCGAAGATGTTCTACATCGCCTTGAAAGCACCTCAACTCATTGGTTACATCTGAATAAGTCTCCAACTTCAGTTGGTAGACCAGTATATTCTTAAGTATTCTAGATTTTGTTTGGTATTTAGAATTTATTTATATAATATATATAACTCATTAAATTTTTATAGGTTAAATATTGATGCTTCGTCCGGGTCTACCATCACCCTTTACATTAAGATAAACTATTTAGGTTGGTACACAGGTTGGATGCCGATGTCATAGTTCGCCAAACGCTAATGGCGGATGGTCTTTACGTTAAGTAATAATATTTATAATTATTATTTAATAATAAAATTTTTAAATACTAACAGTTTTATTTAATTATTTCATCAAGAAAAATATTTGGAAACTCTAGATTTCATGATGCTGTAATATGCTGTACAATTGGTGGAAGGATTTAATGACTAAGCGATTCAAGTCACTAATTATGAGCAAAAAGGAGTATTGGCAAGCCGATCCACATTCAGATAAGTGCCCTCTAGATTTCAAACATCGGGGGATCTGGAAGTCATTCGTGGAGCATTGGTCGAGTCTAGAGTTCTTCGAAAGGAGCGAGAGAGCTAAAAGAAGTTGGAGGACCCCAATCGCACTAGATCATGCACTACATTTGGTGCAAAGCCATTCACAAAAGTCTATTATAATTTGGTAATTTATTTAAAATATTTTAACTTAATTATTATTTTTTCAATATTATAAAGTTTTTTACATGTTTCTTTTCAACGACAAGAATAAAGCTTACTAGCAACTTTAGTAGAGCTAATGTGGAAGATCCACCGATGACATAACAAAACATGGATCCAAGACAAAGACAAAGAGGTTGCAGATGAGGTCGAGAATAATATACGTATATAAAAATTTATTTTACATGGATGTATAGTTTTTGTTTGTTTTTTTTATAAATTCTAATTAAATTTTTTGAACAGCGGGAACAATGAACATAATTAGTGGGATTGTAGAATTAAGGAATTGGCTTGACAATAAAAATCACGCAAGTCTTGGTGGAAGAGTGTTACAAGGATGTAAGTATCATTTTCATATATTATTCTTCTTATTTGTATGTTACTTTAATTTAAAGATATTTCATTTTCCATATGCACGCGGCCCTAAACCTCGTGTGACAAGTCGATGATTTGAAAAAGGTGGTGGAGGAGAAACATATCGAGATAACCGATGGTAGGGTGAAAATAACTGATTTGGAGTTTGTTGTAGAGCTTCTTCAAATTTTAGAGAAACATTTAAGATATTAGATATATGAAAAAGATAAGGTCGAGTACAATTTCCTTGAAAGAACAAAAAGGGTCGAATACAAGATATCTGCTTTGGAGAACATATCGACTATAGTTTTTCTTTTGAAATGAATTGGTCCATGAGCTTATTTTTCCGCATCTTGAATCTTGGAAAAGAGAACTAGAGTTCTTCAATTTAGTTCAAACTCTCTATGGCCTCCTATGTTAGATTAGAGATGAACCATCAAAACATGACCATGAAAGCCATGAAAATTAAATAAAACATTCATGATTTCAAAGTTTAAAAGAAAATTTTAATGAAGTAAGATTTGTGTTTCCATCAACAAAATCATAGATCAACTGAGATAGACTTCTAAAAAATTGAAATTGTATTGTTACAACTTTGTTAACAAAACCAATTTTCGTCTTTGGGACAACAAAAACTCAAAAGGACACGAATTATTTGTCTTCTCTAAAGAGCACAAAGTTGATTTATCAATGAAGCCACCTCCGCATATGACTTCCATGTCGTGTTTGCATGTTTTCATAGTGTTAGGACAATATATAACTTGTTAAATTGGAAAGTTATATGGTAATATTTTATGTCGGATAGAATATGACTTATGAATAATATATAATTTTGAACAACACTAATTTATGCGGTGTTAGGTTTAAGTGAGAAATCTCTAAAAAATCTAGGAATATAGCATTATAAGGCAAACAAAGATAACATGATCATTTATCGTATATCAAATCATTTACAAATCATTTAAGATTTTTGTCTTTGGTTTTGTTGTATGTAAAAAACTTACGAAGTAATATCAGGCTACATCTATTTAATGGCTAGTGAAACTAATTATTGGTGTCAAGCCAAAAAAATTTTTTCCATCATGACTGTATAATTTATATATTGTTTTGCGATATCCAACTAAATAATTTGGGTGAGGAATTTGTCCAAGACTGCGAATTGTGTAAGGAATAAATCGACCGGTGAGGTTATATTGAGACAATAAATACAATATTTTGTATTCTAATAATTATAAAACCTTAAAAAATAGAAATATATCAAGATTAAGTTTATAATTGTAAAACAAATATGTTTAAACTGGACACAATTCCATAAAGAACATCGGGATAAACTCTATGATAGTGAATCGTCTTACAAAAGGTATTTCACCCAAAGCTTTTTGTAAAGAGTTTTGGGGCCGTATATGTATAATTGTAATGTATGGCGCCATTATATTACTAGTCAAAATTAAAGTGATCTTCGTAGCAAAAAAGGTCATTTCTAACATATATATTCGTTGAAAATGACTAAATCTCTGTTGAAAATAACATTTCTCAACGGATTTAGAGCCATTAGAAATCGATCTTTAAAAATCCACATCCGTTGTGATTTGCCATGGAAGTGAAATGGATAATATTCGTTGATACCTTTCAACAGAGTGCAAGGATATATTCATCGAAATATTACAACAGAATGGTGGGAATTTAAAATATTCAACGAATACCCTTTGGAAATTGAATGGCGAAAATTGAAAATAATCCAAAGGATGCTCGTTGAAAATGTTAAACAATCTAATGGATACCCGTTGATAATCTGACGAAAAAATTTTAAAATAATAACAAATTAAAAATTTAAAAAATGTAAAAAAAGTATAATTTAGATAAAATTAATACAAATTTAAAACTAATTTACTACATGTCAACTAAACTGGTATCGTCATCTTCATCTCCGTGCTCGCTAACGCCTCATGAAGGGGTTGCATCGAAGTCGATGATCGGTTCTTGTCTCGGTGTTGCTGCCTCCGTCGGTGGTGGTGGCTATACGCTCGACCGGTAAAAAAATTGATGATACTCTCCATGTGATGCACTGCGCTCATGTATCTCGAAGCATATTGTGTTTCTTGAAGAGCATCTTCCAATGTTCGAAGTGTATTTCCGAGCTGCTCGATGTGTTGTTCTTGCTTGTAAGTCTCTTGGACCATGGGTAGTATTGTCGTGGCATCCTCGATGATATCCTTTTGTAGCAAAACTAGACCGTATAGACGTCCCTTATACGGTCTGATAGACTGCAATATAAGACACATTAAAGTTACTATACCGTTATAAAATATTTTATGTAATTAAAGAATTATTATAAAAATAATCTTATTATATACCTTTATATAAATTTTGTCTTTTTGTAAAGGACTAAGATTGTCCGGAGAACCGATGGCTTGTGATTGTTGGGTGATCTTTTCTATCATAGATCTCAGTGTCCGTTTCGCCCGAGGGTCGATCAACTCAGGTTCGTGATCATCTCATTTTCATACGTATTTCTTGCACGATTTCAGAGATGTTTATGATATATATGTGATGCTTTACGTATGATTCCGTATCCGTTTTACTTGTTTTCATGTTCTTACAGGTTTTTATGGCGTAATCGGTTCATTTTGGAGCTAAAGGACGTGCACGACACAAAGTACCAACATCGAGGATCATCACGGGACAAACGGGACGAGAATTGGCAAGGAATAGCCACTACCCGAGTGGGTAACTCCCTAGCCCGAGCGGGCATTTGTTACGGTGATTTTGTCCAGCGAATTGAGCATGAGTCGGGCAAGAAATACCACGCCCGGGGCTTGAGCCCGAACGGGCAGCACTTGAGCCTGAGCGGACAGCACTTGAGCCCGAGCGGGCAGCACCTCAGCCCGAGCGGGCTGCCTCTTTTCTCATCACGATCCCGCGCGACCTTCCGCACCGTACCCGAGCGGGTCACTTACCCTGGCCGCGCGGGTCGCGTCCGTCACCTGCAACTCCAAATAAGTTAATTTTACTTAAAAAAATGGGAGTATGTTGGGGACTTATACAATAAGGAAAACGACTTTAGAGAAGAGGAATAAGTGATATTTTTCTGGAGGAACTAATGGAAACGTCACACAACTTATTCAAGAATGGAAATGCATGAAAAGACAACAATCGGTGGCTGCTGCAACATAAGGAATAACTGAACGTCCAAAAGGAAGGAAAGGGAGAAGAGGAAAGAAAAGAGGAAGGAAAGAAGAGGAGAATAGTGAGAGGTGGAGCTCATTCACTCAATTTTCAGTTCTTGATCGAAGGGAGAGTAGAGAGAAGGAGGAGGTTCTTGCGAAAGGGGACTTGCAAGGAGCATTGGAGATCAACACCGCACTTCGGTTTCGTTTCGTTTTCATGTTCCTTAGACCTTCTATTTTGTTTACGATTGTTTACTGACGCATGAACTAGTAGTTTGTTTGTTCTAAGAGAAGGGATTAGCCATTGGCTATCCCGTAACCACTTTTGATTTATCTTTGAATGCATCTTCCCGTTTTCGTTTATCTATTCTTTATCTGAGTACTTGATTGACTTGTAATTACGAAGGCCAAATAGATACATGTGTTAGGGATTAGGAGAAGGGCCGAAAGGAGAATTCTAGTCCTAAAAGATCAAGTTTAGAACAATCGAGGTTAGGCCACGAAAGTAGGGTAGCAGCGGTTGAGGGTAAAACGGATGAATCACAGATCTTATGGGCTTAGTTCAAGGTGTCACCCACGAAAGTAGGGGATAACTTGACTACATCACGTGTCTATGTCTTGTGAGAGTGTAGATATCATATTAGGATCGTCTACCTTGGATAACTTGACTATAATTTCATGATAGATAGGTTGATTGTCTGTTTCGGTAGTCTTGTGGTGAAACTGGAATCCTGGAACGTTTGTCTCATTCTTAAGAACTAGTTTGTTTATTTCTTTTTAGTATTTCATTCTTAAAACCATACTTCGTTCGTTAGCATGTTTGATTCGTAGTTTGAGTTTAGGTTGTGTTGTGTAGTCCCTGTGGGATCGACACCTGAAGTACTACACACGTGCCGTGCACTTACGGGGAGTTTAGGTTATTTGTTTAACTTTGATAACGCATCAGTTCGTCTGCCTCTTCCACGACGACAGATTCCTTGGTGTGGGTCTCTACAACCAGCTCAAGAAGAGTCGGTTCTCTTCTCATCCTCTGTATATATGTAACATTATAGTAATATGATTAGTTAACAATTTTATATAAAAATAAATTTAAATTATTAATATAAATATATTTTACCAATTATTTTTTTCTTTTTTAAAATGACTTTTATCCCGAGGTATGATGATGCAGATCATTCTCGGGAAATTTCTCGTTCTACCGACATTTTTTCCTTCTAGCTTTTGACCTAGAAGTCCTCTGACTCCCAATGTTTGATGAGTTTGTTGAATACCTCATCCATTGCAATGTCGGTTTGGCATTTTTCTTGTAATAGTTGCCCTTGACATTGTTCATCATTAAGCACAACCGAGCTTGCATATCTTGCATCCAAGCGGAATAGATACAGGATGTATCCTTCTTCCGAGTGCATTACAAAATTAAATTTCAAGAAATTATTTATGAATAATAGTAGTTAATAATTTTAAATTAAATTTTGTACTACGTATACTTACGTTAAATGTACACCACCATCGACGGCGTATAACTTCTAACGTCACCTTCTAAGAGTGATATATATTATTTTGTAACGAACCTTGGATGATGTTGTTGTTCGTGTGTACAAGAACATCATCCACATCAAATCCACAAGTGTATACCAAATAATTAGATAATATGTATAATTAATTGCAATATCAATAGTTCTAAATAATATCTTACAATAACGTCCCGTCAGGACGTTCAGGATCAATAATAGGGATAGAGGATTCTCATCAAATATCAAAGAATCAATATCCACCACATCATCTTCATCATCAATTATTAGTGGTGTTGATATAGGTGCAGGAGAAGTATATGGTGGCGGTGAAGGTGGTGGATGGGCTTCTGTGGAACCTGCCAACATTCCGTTGTAACCAACAAATCATCAAGCTCTCATTATTTTTATGTGTTTATAAATAAGTTTTGAGAGAAATTATTATTTGGTTTTGAGGTTGTGTCGAAGATAAACTATTCAATGGTTAAAAACAAAATTTTCTAAGTGGCATCCGTTGGAAATTGCAATGGCTACCCATTGAAAATAACTTCACCTCAACGAACGTAATTAAGTGACATGACTGTTGGTTTTCCAACGTAATCCATTGAAATTTAAAATGGATGACCATTAGAAAAGTGTGTTCCCGAGGCAACGGACTTCGTAAATGACTATACGTCTTCTTTTCAACGGGCATCAGATGAAAATTTCAACGGATTCACGTTGGAGCACTACATCGAGGTACTAACCGTAGCATAGCCATGATGACAATGTTCAACGAGCATCCGTTGCAAGCTACCAATGGTCATATGTTGCCAGATACCAAAGGTCATTCGTTGGCATATTAAATCGTTCAATGAGCAACTGTGGGCATTATCAACGAATAGCCATTCAAAACCCCTAAACCCTTGAAATTTTTCTAAGTATCGAACAAAATTAAATGGTTCAATGGGTTTCCATTGCGATTTCCAACGGATGTTTGTTTAAAGTTGAATATATGATGTAATGTTTTTCACAAACGTTTGGTATTACAATTACACAATTCACATTTCTTCTTTGGTTGATTCTTTGATGGGCGATTCTTCCTTTTATTGTTCATTGAATCCAGCGTCATATTCATCTTCGGTATCTATCGGTTTAATGTCTTTACAGTCTGGATTTATTCTGCATCTATGTCAGTTCTTGCGAGAATCTCCTCTCGATTTTCTTAAAACAATATCGTATGGGCTCAAGGTGATCGGTTTGGAACGAATCTTCTTTTTCATCTGTGCTTATAACTCCGTGCGGTTTGATTTTAACTACGGGCCCACCACTCCTCTCTTCGACGTTTCAATATTGTTGGATAGTACACATAACATATTTGATCTACCGTGATGAATGGATCATACTTTTCATATTGTCTTGTTGGGTTTATGTCAATCCTCCCCATCATTTTTTCGTTTACCACGTCCTACGGTTGGGTCAAACGACTAACATTTAAAAAGCATTACCTTCAATCCAACCAAACCAATATATTCCACCTGTAGGATTTGGTGCAAAATATGTAGAAATTATCACCCTCTATTTCACTATTAACACAAATGCTATAATTGTACGTGCTTCTATATTTTCTATGTTCCTTAGTGCGGAATGTGTATGTCGAGTAAACATTGGCCAACATAATACATTTCTTGCATGACCATTAGCCAAACCTCTTAACGTATGATGTCTCTCATCGGAATCTTTGACTTATATAAGATAAAAATGAATAAATACTTATAACATAACGTTGTTTACGTGTATATATATATATACCCGAATATACATTAACTTACGTAAAACCACGAGCACGAGCCATAATGTTGAACTTTCATTTTCGTGAGTTCATTTGCATTTAGATGAGGATATGTACCCATTACTTCTTCATCAAATATCATTTAATGAAAGTATGTCACCACATATATAAAAATATATATATTAAATTTAAAAAATCGATTGTCATCGCTTTGTACATTTCGTAAGGTAATAGCTCTTGACAATTTAGTAATGTATATATGTGCACGTGATTATACTCCTCTAGTGTTAGCCAATATTCTGTGTATTTCTCTATTGTAAGTCCCATTTGTGTAAAGATCTCAGTAATTGTGCCAAATTGAGGATTATATTGATATAGATAGTTTGTGTAATCTTCTGCTGATCGTCTTTGTTTCGTCAGAATATATGAATGAAAATTAAAAGTTCTGAAATATGTGATTTCTTCCACCAAGTATTGTTTAACAATAGATCCCGTAACCGCTGCTTAATTTGTTACCTTTTTCTTTAAATGAAAGAAAATCCTTTCGAAAAGATACATCCTTTGAATTGAACTAGACCACCGAGTATTGCCTCATATGGTAAATGTTTTGGGAAATGTTTAATGATATCGAAGAAAGAAAGAGGAAAAACTTTTTCTAGTAAGCACAATACTTTAGAGATATTTTTCAATAAATCAATGTTATCCCTTTTTAAAATTCTTCAACATATATCTACGAAAAATATGTTAATTCCGCATAGCACATCGTGAATGTTTCATGGTAAGAGCCCAGTAAATGCAATTGGAATTAGTTGATACATGAAAACGGGAAAATCGTGACTTTCCAACACGATCAGCCTCGAACCTATAATATCCACACACCTAGCAACGTTTGATGCATATCCATCTGAAAATTTTACGTCTTCTTTTAACCACCTTAATAATGCGGTTTTCGCTGGCCCAACTAATCTAAATACTGGGATAGGTGCCTTTCCATCTCCTCACTCCAACTCAGGTCTTCAACATATTGTCTTCAAATATTTTCTTGATTCTATATTATCCTTGGTTTTCTCCTTCACATTCAAAATAGTGTTGATGATATTATCGAAAATGTTTTTTCGATATGCATAACATCCAAATTATGATGCAAAATCAGTGATTTCCATTGTGGTAGTTTCAAAAATATATATATATATATATATTTATACCGGTTATGTCATTCACCTTGCCCTTTTTGTTTTTGATGCCCACAATCTCCACCGTATTCTACCGATTCTTGTAAATATACCATCATGCATAATCATTCATAAAAAATTTGTGTTCCGTTTTGCATACACGGTGCCTGTTCTTTTTGTACCATTTTCTTTTGAAAATAATTTTTTTATCTTTTCGGAATTTATGTCCACGTGGAAGAAATCTTCTATGACAATCAAACCGACATTGTTTCTTCCCATGTACTAGTTGAAATGAATTTGTGTCCTACACACAATATGGACATGTCATTCTCTCGTGGGTACTCCATCTAGATAACATTTCATAGGTAGAAAATCGCTAATTGTACACAATAAGACGCTTTCAACGTGAAAGTTTGCTTTGTACTTACATCATAAACAAAAGTTCCATTGTTCCAAAAATCTCTTAATACATGAATTAAGGGCTGCAAAAAAATCAAAACGTTTTTTCGGGTGTTCTGGTCCTGGAATCAACAACGTTAAAACCATTATTTCTCCTTTCAAACACATATCGAGAGGCAAATTATACGGAGACAAAATCACTAGCCCCAGAGAATATTGACTTCCACATTGTCCATATGTACTAAAACCAACGGTGCCAAGAAAAGATAAACATTTCACGTTTGATACGGAAACTCAGGAAAAGATTTATTGAAATCTTCCAAGCCTTACCATCCGATGATGTTGCATTATCTCTTCGCCCGTCGAGTGTTTTGGGTGCCATCTCGTTGCCGCGGTGGGTTTTTTCGATTCATATAACCTTCTCAACGTGGTTTGTTACATGCATATTGATAACGTCTATTTTGTTATAGTATTTTTTTATCCATTTTCATAGTTAGTTTAACCATTCATTTAGGCTTTACCGAGCATGAAACATCATTTAGTCCTCTTCTAGCGTTCTCTCATATTATTGCAGGAAATGAAATATCGGGGTACAAACATGATTATGAGGAAAAAACCATTCTCCTATCAACCATACACGATTAGCATCTAAGGATTATGAATCGAAGAAGAAGCAAGAACGATTGGAACACACATGCTGGCTGTTGGAACAAAAATGGAAACATGTTGGCCGTCAAACAAAAAAATTGGAAAGTTACTGGAGTGCCACTTGGAAGGACACGGCTAGAATGAATTAGAAGCTTGCTGGAGTAGAAGAGGCAACCGCTGCACACAAGAAATAAAAACTCCAGCCGTGAGGAAGAGAAAAGGAAACTTTAGCCATGTAGAAGAGAAAAGGAAACTTCAGCCAGCTAGAACAAGAAAGGAAAATCCATGCCACCTAAAGAAAAGAAAGGAAACTTCAGCTACTGGAGGAGAAAGGGAAGTGCACGATCAAAGAGAAAAGAAGGAGCAAAAAAAGGAAACTTCAAGAGGACAAGCTCAGTATCGGACATAATACACAACACCACACAACACACACGTAGAGAGAGAGGGAGAGAGAGCAACACGCTAGAAGACTGGAGACGAGGCGATGAACTGGAAATGCGGAAGAGCTGTTGAAGACTACGACGGTATTAGGATAGGGAGGAATCTCATTCATTATCTGTGTTGATAATAGTTCTCTTTCGTGTTTTTTTTTCTAAGTCAATTTTCGAGTAGTTTTGATATGTAATGAAGTCCTATACTTAATACTTGGTTATGATATTTAATCGTTTATGGATTGATTGGTTGTTCTTGATACTTTTGTTCTTGTTGACCGCTTGAATGAATGATTATAGAAGTCTGATTGCGTTGGAAGATGAATTAGATTTTGGAACATAGACATGATTTAAAGTCTTAATCGATATAAAACCTCGGCCGATCGATCGACTGAATTCAGAAATTAGGATAGTAGTCTTAATGCATTTTGTGTGTGAGATTACACACTAGGAAGATTGATAGTACGCATGCTAGATAGTGGGATTATGTATTAGAAGAGCCATTCCCTAGGAAAGATCTTGAATTCCCCGTATACATAATTTCTGATTTGTTGAGGGACCAAATTAAAAATAATAAAATATATATTTTCTATAAATATATGGGTTGTTGTCCCCAATGGAAATATATACAAAATATATTTTTCATAATTATGAATAAACAAAAGTTTTATCTTTGTTGCAAATTGGATCAAGCCATGCTTCCACAAATTGCGAAAGGTTATGAATTCTACAATTGGTATAAGAGCATGTATAATTAAAATAAATCATAGTTTTGAAAGAAGAATCATTCTTTCATTAAATGAACATATGCTCTTGTGTATAACAAATAAAATAGTTGAGGATCATTTTTCTTGTTATTTGTTAGGATTGTATAATTTGGTTTTTATTATCGATTTGGATAACCTTCAGGAGTTGTATAATTTGGTTTTTATTATCGATTTTCCAAGTCAGGAGTTGAGCTCCATGGCTTGAGCAAAGGCTTTGGGTCACGTGGTTCTTAGAGCAGAGGGAACTATGTGAGACTGGTTTCACAAAGCAGCGGTAACCACCCGCTCTTGAAAGCGGAAGAGAAAGGTCGATGGAGGGTTTTAACGGTGTTGGAGTCGAAACAACGTTGGAGAAGGTCATGTTGTTTTGTTGATGGTGGCGTTTTGTGGATGTTGGCTTTCAGTTTTCTACCGTTTGTGTCGTTTCGTTTTCCCTCCTTAATCTATGAAGAAGGAAATATATAGATGTGTGTATGTATACACACGTTTAGAAAACGAAAAAGAGTGAATGTCTCTCGAGAGATTATACCGCAAACCATATATCTCATTGAACAACCGCAAAGCCTCTAGAACAAGTGCAGGTTTCAAATATTATGTGGCATGATCTCTTAATTATGCCACAAATATATGGTACTTAAGTAATCCCTTCACATTGTGATTTCAATCAACACTTAAGTATATAGTTTTAAATTGTAAAATTATAATATTTAAGTGTTAAATTGAAGCAATATGACACAAAATATCATTTGTTGTGAACATTTTTCATAAAAATATTGAATATTATATATTTCAATATCCATACGAATATTAATCAACCCAAAGGTAGATTCATATTTGGACGGATTTCACGTATATTTGTGATGAAAAATCTATGTTAATTATATGGTCTTACATGTAAATATTAAACCGATCCAAAGATAGATTTTTTTATTTATGTCTCATTATCATTGTTTGATCATCACATCAAGAATACCACTAGTAGTTTATATTACTGTACAAAGACTTGATATTAATGTTACACTTGGTATCTTGATTTATGTTTGTAAAATTGTTTGATTGTAATAGTTAATTGATTTTCATTGATCAAGTTAATCTTGTAGTGGTACAAGTTTGGACCAATCCAAGATGGTTCCTACCATAAGGAAAACATAGTTTTGGGTACAATTTTGGACCTTGTATTAAGGATTGAGACACCTATTTTTCCTTTTAGATTCAAGTGCTTCTTAAGAGAAGAAAACTTATGAAAACTTTAAACGTACTCAAGATGTCAATCTCAAAGATTTCTTTACGAGCTTGAAAAGTGTTTGTACAAGGAATTTGACCGATAAACTTTGTCACATGGTCGCAATTTATAAAAGACATTGAATGACCATAGAAATTATATTGTGACAAATAAGTCGATTCTCCTGTACTCTAACAACAAGAGGATTTCAACAAAATTGAAACATATTGATATTAAGTTTCTAGTTGTAAAAGAAAGGGTTTAGAGTGGAAAGATTTCCATAGAGCACATTGGGATAAATTCCATGATAGTGGATCCTTTTACTAAGGGTATTCCACCTAAGCTCTTTCATGAACATACTGCTCGAATGAGTATTTAAGAGTTTGAGGAATTATTATTAAGTAGGAGTTTGATATCTATTTTGTATTTTGTTTTCTATGTCATAAATTCGAATACGTATACATTTTTTGTTTTGTAATAAAGCAACCTTCAGTTTATTTCACCTTGTATAATAAAGTTATTCAATGATCTCACTTAAATAGGACCAATTAAAAATCGAAATGTGTAGATCACATTCATGTAGTTTTAACGTCACACATCCATCACAAGATTTGTGTCATTTAGTCATCTCAGATTTAGTGGCGATGGAAGTTTTAATTAGGAATAAGTTGCGAAAGCTACCATGATTCTATATTAGACGTGGTTAATGGATGAAATTTTTTATGCTCTACGATTACGATGGTAACATTTGAGCTCTTATAATACATACATTTCTTCAGATACACATATGGTCCAGTGGAAGATTCTAAGGATTTTGGGGCCATATATGTTTAATTTAATGTATGGTTCTATTATTTTATTAGTCAAAAGTAAAGTAACTTATGGCTAAAGTGTGTAATTGGTATGAAATAAAAGTGGAGAAATCAATTCGTAATTTTTGATTTGTTGAGAGGTCAAATTAGAAATAATAATATATATATTTTCTATAAATATATTCATTGTGGTTACCAATGGAAATATAGAAAAAATATTCATGCTTATAATTCTAAAGAAACAAAAATATCTCTTTGTCACACAACTAACTTAATGGAACATTCAATCCGAGTTTTCGTTCGAAATTCTTGATGGATCAAATTATGCTTCCGCAAATTCCGCAAACTTATGAATTCTACACTTTTATGATTCAGGTTGCACGAATGAATGTTTAGAGTATGAGAGTTCTAGAGTTTAGTGAAAGTTTTATATTATGTGTTCTATATTAGTTTGTTTGAATAAAGAATCTGATAAGGTAACTTTCTTGTTTATTTCACTTTGTATAATAATGTTATAAATACGTGATATCATTTAGTATGATAAGTTGAAAATCAACATGTATAAAACATCTTCATGTGGTTTTCATGATACACATTTATAATTTGATTTATATCATTTGATTGCGTTTGCATTGGTGGCCAAGGATAGTTTAGCTATATTGATGTAGCAAATACCGCTTTGATTATGTGTTGTTGTAGTCAGTGGATAAGATTGTTTATGTCTATGATTATCATGAAAAAAATTTTGAGCTCATAAATATAATATAATCCATATTAAATATGAGATCATAAATATATATTACATATGAGCTCATAAATATTCTTGTACCCACATTCCTTTTTATCTCTTCATCCACTTGCATATAAGTCCATATAGTGTTTGCACCCTACGTTTATTTGGTGTAAATTGGTAGTGGGTAAACTCATGAAAAATGAGAAACTCTATTTCATGTGACATTTGTGGCGCGAGAAACCATGCTTGACAAATTCGAAAATCAGAAATTCTACTTTTTACACCATCCACTGCATCGTGAGTATCTCCTCTTTTCTCATACCTCTAATGAATATTTAATGTTTTGGATTATTAACGTCTAATGATTTTGCTTCAAAAGGTCGCTTCATGGACTCATTAGACGAGAGCGAGATTGTGTCGCCACTACTGTCGTTGGTGGAGGAGGAATGAACCCAACAAGATGTTGTCTTCAACTGTTAGAGTTGTTTTAATTTATACGAACAACTTTTGAGAATTCATCTAAAATTCTTGTGCAAAAAATAAAATAAAATGAAAAATTAATACGGACAAAACTTTGTCTAATTTTATGACTATAGACAAAATAAAAAGAGTGAATGAATTGATGGAGCGAAGAGAAGAAATGGTTTTTGTTTTCTCGGATGATATTGTTATTGATTGCCAAACACACACATATTTATATATAAAAAATAAGAAGGAAAAAGTCAAAATATGGCAACTCAAATACATAAACAAATTAAAAATAAATTCAACCTTCAAACATTGACCAAAACATGTTCATTTCATATTGAGGTAAAAAATGGTAACTCAAACACTCACTCATGCCATTTTAATCCTCAAGCCAATATGATCTTCATTAATCTCAAACCTCTAAGTTCTGAGTGCCTTAGTTAATCCATCTGCGAGTTGGTCTTCACTTTTGCAGTACTTCACAATTATATCACCATTGTTCACCGAATTTCTAACAAAGTGATATTTGATTTGTATGTGTTTGGTCCTCTGGTGTCGCACATGATTCTTGCAAATCGTAATCACTGATTGATTGTCACAAAAAATTAGCACACCTTCTTCATTTTCAAACTGGAAATCTTCTTTCAGTGTGCGAAGCCATATCGCTTGGTTTGTTGTATCACACAACATATATTCAGCTTCAGCAGTTGATTGAGCAATGGTGTCTTGTTTTCTAGTTTGTCTAGAGAAAATTGTTGATCCAATTGTAAAGCAGTAACCTGTTATCGATTTGAAATCTTCTTTGCATCCTCCCCATTCGCTATCAGCATATCCGATCCAAGTTGGCTCCTTAAATTGATAGTATTGCAGGCCTAGATATTTTGTTCCCTTTACATACATGAAAACTCTTTTAGCTCCCTTAAGATGTTGTGTTTGGGGTTGTTTGAGAAAACTGGAAAAATATAATGTGGTAAACATGAGGTCAGGTCTTGAGGTTGTCAGGTACAATAGTCCTCCCACAATGCTTCAGTGGATGTTTGGATTAGACGACTCTTCATATTCTTCTCTTTCGTGATTCTTCTTATATGGAGTTAATGGCGTTTACGTAACTTTGAATTTTGCATATTAAACTTCTTCAGCAGCTTTTGAGCATAATATTCTTGGCATAAGAATATTCCTTCAGAGTCTTGAATAATCTGTATCCCAAGAAAGAAAATTCAGTAATCCAAGATCAGTCTTGAGGCGATCCCGCTGGAACGATGCTCTAGACTAAAGGTTGGATGGATAGGCCTTGTTGCAACGAGTTGCACAAGGTGGATGGAATGATTGGTCACACGAGAGTTGCTGAAGGGCTCTCGATTCAACGACCCATCTTCGAAGGATATTATGCACCAATGAAGAACGAACGAATGTTGGATATGACACACCAACGAGTTGTTGGATATTACGCACCAACAAATGATTATTTCACAAAAGAAAATCAAAGATAAAATTTCAAATTCAAGATTGTCTATCAAGAACAACATGGCTGGCCATAATAAACAAAAACATGGCCATGCAAAAAATTAATACGTCTTTAAATGCTAGTCACCATGCAAGGCAACCATTAATTGTTTCTAGAAAATAGCTAAAGACTTAATTAGGACAAGTTGTAAGTTGTGCCGTTGGGTTGCGAACTTTTCTTGAAACCATTAGTTAATAATTAGGTCGCAGAAAAGTGAGTCGCGACCTCGTTAAAAACCCGTCGTTGGAAAATCCCGTGGGACAAAACCAACAAAGGGAAAAGAGTACACGCGGGTCACTTTACCTACTTATTAACCGTTGAGAGTTGGGCTTCGACTTGAAGAACGATACGTACGTTAGTGACTTCAAGTTGACTTGAATACTCGTCTTGAATGTGGACACCTCGAGAATCTTGATGATTGCTTCCTTAAGCTTCGTAGTTTTGGCTCGGGTCACGAGACCAGCTGGTAGGGTCAAAGCCTCGTCCTCCCTAGCCCTTGCTCGAGTCATAGGACCAACGTCCTTCCATTTGGTCGCATCCGCCTTTTTTTTAGAACGGGACGACTCTTCCTTCTCGCAGGTCGTGTCTCGGGCCGCGCAGGTCGCCTATTCTTCAGCGCTATAGGTTGCATCCTCGAAGTCGTCCGGGATCATACCATGCCCCTAGTTGAAATGGATTTGCCCTCAAATCCGCTTGATCTACACCAAAAGGAACCAAGTCAGTAACATTAAATCTAGAACTCACATTGTACTTACCTTGCAAGTCAAGTTGGTAGGCGTTGTTGTTGATTCTCTTGGTCACAGTGAATGGGCCGTCGATCCGGGGCATTAATTTTGACTTCCACTCGTTCGTAAATCGTTCTTTTCGTAGATGAACCCAAACTTGGTCACCGGGCTCGAAAGCCAGTTGTTTCCGTCCTTTGTTTGCCTGTTTCACATAGCGCTTGGTCTTCTCCTCTATGTTTTCCTCGCCTTTTCATGAATCTGCTTGACCATCTTGGCCTTTCCTTCTCCGTCCAGACTAACTTGATCGCTTCATGGAAAAGGCATCATATCCAATGGTGAAGTAGGGTTGAACCCGTACACAATTTCGAAAGGAGAAAATTTGGAAGCAGAATGTACAACATGGTTGTAAGCAAATTCAGCATGTGGTAAACATTCTTCTCAAGTTTTTAAATTCTTCCTAACAATTGCACGCAATAAAGTTCCTAGGGTTCGATTTACTACTTTGGTTTGACCATCGGTTTGTGCATGACAAGTCGTAGAGAATAACAATTTCGTTCCTAACTTGGACTACAAGGTCTTCCAGAAATATGTAAGAAATTTAGTATCCCGATCGGAAACTATCGGACTAGGCATGCCATGCAAATGGACTACCTCCTTAATGAAAAGTTCAGCTACATGCAATGCATCATCAGTCTTTTGACATGCTATAAAATGCGCCATTTTAAACAACCTATCTACCACCACAAAAATTGAATCTTTACCATTCTTAGTCCTAGGCAACCCAATCACGAAATCCATAGATATATCAGTCCAATGGTGAGTTGGAATAGGAAAAAGGGTATACAAGTCGGGAGGTTGAACCTTAGACTTAGACTGTTTGCAGGCGACGCATTGCTGACAAATACGTTCCACGTCCCTCTTCATGTGTGACCAGTAGAAGTGGTCCTGTAATATCTTAAGAGTTTTTACAACTCCAAAATGCACCTCTGAGTTTTTCGCTGAAGTAGGCAATCAACTTCCTTTCCTGCATCAATACTACACCAATTCCTACGTCGGATGCATCACACTCAATTTCAAAAGTTTTATGAAAATCAGGCATTATAAGCAAAGGAGAGTTAGTTAGTTTTTCTTTCAATGTTGAAAACGATGCCTCTTGCGCTTCTTCCCACTTGAATCCCCCGTTTTTCCTAATGAATTCAGTAAGTGGGGCGGCCAAGGTGCTGAAGTCCTTCACAAATCGACTGTAGAACCCCGCGAGTCCATGGAAGCTTCGGACTTCCCCGACGGTCTTTGGGCTTGGCCATTCCCGAATGGCTTTGACCTTTTCCTCGTCACCTTTATGCCATATACACTTACAACAAAACCTAGAAATACGACATTATCTCTACAAAATGTACATTTCTTAAAATTGGCGTACAACTCTTCCTTTTTAAGTACCTTTAAGATTAACTCTAGGGCTCTAATTGTTCCTCAAATTCCTACTATAAATCAATATATCATCAAAGTAGACTACCACGAACCTACCTATATATTCTCGAAGAAGATGGTTCATTAAGCACATGAAGGTACTAGGTGCATTTGAAAATCCAAAGGGTATAACTAACCACTCATACAATCCATGCTTAGTTTTAAACGCCGTTTTCCATTCGTCACCTTCCTTCATCCTATTTTTATGATATCCACTCTTATCATCAATTTTTGTAAATATCCTACTTCCATGCAGTTCATCTAACATGTCATCTAGCGTAGGAATAGGATGTCGATACTTCACTGTAATGTTTTTTATTGCACGACAATAAACACACATGCGCCAGCTGCCATCTTTCTTCAGCACGAGTAGAATGGGTACGACACACAAACTCATGCTTTCTCGTATGTGTCCCTTGGCCATGAGTTCCTCTACTTGCCTTTGGAGCTCCTTGGTTTCCACGGGATTTGTTCATTAGGCTGGTCGATTTGGTAACGCGGCTCCGGGAACGAAACCAATTTGATGTTCGATACCGCGTATCGGGGGCAATCCGGTGGGGTTCTCTTCGGGAAAGATATCTCCATATTCTTGTAATAAAATAGAAATTCACTCGACAGCACTGGTGCAAGGTTAGCTAAGCTCGAGAGAGCTTCCTTATAAACAAACAATAATACAGACTTATTCGAGTGGAGAGATTTCTTGATCTCACCCGATCTCGCATAAAAATTTTATGATATAAGCCCGTGTGCGCCTTGCTTCTTCAAGTGCATTTGATCTTGCAACACTTCCTTAGGGCTCAACAAAATAAGGACGGTCTTCTTGCCATTATACTCAAAGTAATGCTTATTAGTGAAACCGTCATGTTTTATCTTGTGATCCGATTGCCATGGTCTACTGAGTAGGATGTGGCTCGCCTCCATGGGTAGCACAATGCACAAGATTTCATCTTCGTAATTGCCTATGGCAATAGGCACGGTCACTTGGCTAGTCACCTTCATCTCGCCATTTTCATTCAGCCATTGAAGCTTATAAGGTCTCGGGTGTTTTTGGACTTTTAATCCGAGCTTTCGGACCATAGTCGATCTTGCAACATTCGTGCAACTTCCTCCGCCGATGATAACCCTACAAACCTTTCCATGAACAAGGCAGCGGGTGTGGAATAGATTTTCTCGCTGTTCTTGTTCATCACCCTTAGGTTGCACGCTCAAAGAAGGTCTTTCCATCAGCAACTCTCCTTTAGCCGGTTCCTCCTCACACGTCTCGTCCGAAAGTTCAGCCGCTTCGTCCTCGGATTCGATCTCACAGTCATCACGAAGGATCATGACTCTTTTGTTCGTGCACTCGCTTGCGTAGTGTCCTCTCCCGTGAAACATGAAACACTTCACGTCCCGAGCCCTTGAAGTCATGGCCTCGGCCTTCCCTTTGTCCCACGGCGCTGCTCGACCGAACTTCGTTGCGTCTCGGCTCGCTGGAATGACCTTGGGCGTGTCACAGCTTGCTGGAACTGTGCTGTCCTTCCTTGGATAGCTCGGTTTCTCATCCGGTTGATGGCCATATTTTCCAGCCCCATAGCCTGATCATGAACTCCTTCGCCGATGGAGTTATTGCTCAATGAGGATCGCCTTGTGGAGCATCTCTTCAACCTCCACGTAATGTTGAATCTCTAGATGGTATTGGATTTCCATATTTATTCCTCCAAAGATTCGATACATCAACGCCTCTCTTTCCTCCGAGATGTCAGCCCTCAACATTAGCAACTCCATTTCTTATAATATTCTTCCATGGAACGGTTTCCTTGGGTGAGCTTCCTTAACCGCCGATGCACTTCTCGGTGGTGATGACTCGACATGAACCTCTTGCGCATAATGGTTTTCATTTCCAGCCATGTCGCTATTGGTGCTTCACCGTTTCGTCGCCTAGAAATCATGAGTTGACCCCACCAACTCAAGGCATAGTCGTAGAACTCCGTGGCTGCCACCCTAACGTTCTTGGCCTCGGGGTAATGTTGACAACCAAATACGAGTGCCACCTTTTTCTCCCACTCTAGGTAGGCGTTCAGGTCGGCTTTACCATGGAACGATGGAATTTTCTGCTTGAGACCATCGAGATCGTCCCTCGGTTCGTCTCGTCATTCCCTCGGCTCACGCCGCCTTCGGTGACTACTTCGGAACGAGGATGAACTGGCTCGTTTGTAGTAGTTGTTGTCCCCCTCATGCTGGTTCCTTTCTCGTTGCTGTAACGCATGAGAATCCATTGAATAGCTCATTTTCAACACAATGTAAAAACCAAACTACCAATTTCACACAAAAAAAAATTCCTAAACACTTAAACACAACTGGAGCTCGATGATTTATCAGTCATGTTGGATTGTTGCGGGTTTCGCAAGAGCCTCGCCCCACCAATAATGTACCTACTCTCAAATTTCCTGCACACTAGCGCACGGAGCAGCCACAAGCGGAAAACAACGAAAACGAAATAGAAACGTACGAGTAGAAAAACTCGTGGCACGTACTATATATATATATATATATATTGTTATGTTCAACACTAGCTATGATCGAAACAACCAAACCGTGAATTGCACTAACATTTTCGCTAGAACGAGCTCTGATACCACTTGACGCGATCCCGCTGGAATGATGCTCTAGACTAAAGGTCGGATGGATAGGCCTTGCTGCAACGAGTTGCACAAGGTGGGTGGAGCGATTGGTCAAACGGGAGTTGCGGAAGGGCTCTCGATTCACCAGCCCGTCTTTAAAGGATATTACGCACCAACAAAGAACGAACGAACGTTGGATATGACACACCAACGGGTTGCTGGATATTACGCACCAACAAATAATGATTTCACAAAGGAAAATCAAAGATAAAATTTCAAATTCAAGCTTGTCTACCAAGAACAACATCGTCGGCCATAATAAACAAAAACAAGCCATGCAACACATTAATACATCATTAAATGCTAGTCACCATGCACGGCAACAATTAATTGTTTCTAGAAAATAGCTAAAGACTTAATTAGGACAAGTTATAAGTTGTGTCGTTGGGTTGCGAACTTGTCTTGAAACCCTCGTGTTAATAATTAGGTCGCGGAAAAGTGAGTTGTGGCCTCGTTAAAAACTCGTCGTTGAAAAACTCCATGGGACAAAACCAACGAAGGGAAAAGAGTACCGCTGCGAGTAGGGCTTCGACTTGAAGAACGATACGTACGTTAGTGACTTCACATGGAATTGAATAATCGTCTTAAACGTGGATGGCCGCGAGGATCCCGATGATTTCTTCCTTAATCTTCGTAGCTTTGGCTCGAGTCACGGGTTAGTTGGTAGGGTCAAGGCCTCCTCCTCCCTAGCCCTAGCTAGGATCATAGGACCAACGTCCTTCCGTCCGGTCGTGTCCGCCTTCTCGCAGGTCGCGTCTCGGGTTGTGCAGGTCGCGTCTCGGGTGGCGCAGGTCGCCTCTTCTTCAGAGCTGTAGGTTGTGTCCTCCTCTGCATTATTGGTCGTGTCCTCGATGTCGTCCGAGATCATATCATTGTTCAACGTAGATCTCTTCTTCAAAATTTCCATTAATAAGCGTAGATTTCACATCTAGTTGATATCATCTCCATCGTTTTTTAGCAGCAACAACAAGTAATAACCTGATTGTTTCATGTCAAGACACATGGGTAAATGTCTCTGAATAATCCACACCATATTGTTGTGTGAATCCTTTAGCCACTAAACGTGCTTTGTGTTTCACAACTTGTCTTTCTGTATTTGTTTTCAGGCGATATATCCAAATCTCTTGGACAACATTCTTGTCTTTTGGCCTTTCTCTTAACTTCCATGTCTTGTTTTTCTCGATAATGTGTATCTCTTCTTGCATCGCCTTCTGTTGTTCCTTACAAACGATTGCCTCTTCAAAAGATATAGGTTCTTCCATTCCTATGTAACATGACTCGACATCTTCTACCTCAACATGTGGTGCTTGACGAATTATATCACTCATTGAGCTTGTTCTTATTATTAGTCGTCTGAACTGCTATCTGATGCTTCTTGATTCAAATTGAAAGGAATCGGTTCTTAATGCCTTTCTCTCCCTCTTTTTCTTACATCTCCGGGATTTTGAGATTCTGGTGCAGCATTTCCCAGTATGTATTGTGGTTGGCTTTGATGAATTAAATCTAAATCATATGAGTTACATCGTCAATGAAGGTCAAGAAATATCGACTTCCATCTAATGAAAAATTTTGCATAGGACCACAAATATCACTATGGATTAGTCCCAGTTTCTCCATGGCTCGAGAAAGTATCTCCGATGTGCTTCCTAAAGACACATCCTTCACAGGTCTCCTTCTCCACTTAGAATTTTGGGAGACCAAAAACCATATCTTTCTTTTTCAATATCTTCAGATTTGTGTAACTTGCATGTCCTTAGCTTTGATGCCATAGATCAACTACTCCTTCATTTTTGGCTAACATGGCTTCTTCACTGGTTGTACACCATTTGATAGGAAAACTCTTCTTGACCATGGGAATAACTAAAATCTTCTTGCCACTTGGGTCATAAATGATGCAAAAATTGTCTTCGAAAATGACTCGAAATCCATTTGTGATCATTTGAGGATCAGTAGATTCTTTTTTATTTCCGGGACAAGGAATACATCCTGAATAACTCGTCCTCTTTTCTTAGTTGTGACAGAGATATATCGTTTACCCCTTGTCATCAATGCTGCTCCATTTCCAACTCGAATTGGAACTTGGTAGCTGGTGTCGATTCTTGTAAACAATTTCTCATCTGGTTTCATGTGGTTGGTACAAACACTGTCGATAAGCCACACATCATCTTTGAGAGTTAACTTATCTTCAGCCCTTGCGGTGAATAAAAGATTTTCTTCACCTTCTTTTTCATGATTGAACTAAGCTTGTTCGGTCTTATTGCTTCTACAGTCTTTCAAAATATGTCCAAATTTGTGGCAGTTGTAACACTCCACTATGCTTCTATTTCCTCTGTCGGCTTCTCTTTTGCTTTTTCTATTTTTGATGTAACATGAGGCTTCGTCATGAATATCTCTTTTGCAATATTCACACCATCTTTTCTTCTTTCCTTTCTGATTGAATTTTTTGGTAGTTCCTCTACTACTTTCTCCTTTTCAGCCAAATTTTAAACTTTTGAAACGATCATGGAAAGCATATTCTGCATTTCCATCATCATCTGTAAGAACTTTGACTCATGTGCAATCAAAGATCGTACTAGATCTGATATGCTGAAACTCCTCACATCTTTGGTTTCTTACTTTACCGCTGCTAGGCTTGCGTAAGCTTTAGGTAACGAAGTTAACATTTTTCTTATAACTTTGTAACACGTCTTTCCTTCTCCATGTTGTTCCATATGGTTGGCTATGTCCAAAACTCTATCTTTTTACGATCTTAATGATTTTTATTGAAGACATGGTTTTTTGTTTTATCGAATAATTTTTATTGATTTCAAAGCACACACACACATATATATATATATATATTTATATATATATAATAAAAAAGAAAAAGTAAGAAAAACGACAACTCAAATACGTAAACAAATTGAAAACAAATTCAACCTTCAGACATTGACAAAACATGTTCATTTCATATTGAGGTAAAAATGGCAACTCAAAAGATGCATTTGGATGAATTGTATATTCTGATGACTAAATAGGATGAGAAACGGGCAAGGAATCCAACATAATATGAGGAGACAAGGCCCCCACGGGGTAGTTTCCTTAGCTCGCTCGAGCTGAACACCCAGCAGAGAGATGTTCAGCTCCAACATGCAAGGATCAAAGCATGAGTGGAGCCCGCACGGGGTGCTCTCCTTAGCCCGCGCGGGGTGGTGTTCTAGAAGTTGTGCTAGCCCTTAGCACGTGCGGGTCATGGAGAAAATGAGGAGCCCCCGTGGGGCATGCATATAACAGCTTCCCTAGAAAATGTCTCCAACAAGGAATTTGTATAAAAACGGACCCCAAATTGAGTTTAGAAGCAAGCAAACATAGAGGAAAGCCCTAAGAGGGTACACAGCATCCATCATTCCATTCAAGAGCCCTCTTTGACGGGAGACAAAACAAGGAGTCAGAGATTGATTTAGAATCATCACTCATTTAATATCTCTACTCTAGTGTTTCGTTTATATTGTTTAGACTCATGAGCGAGTAGTAGATTTGTTCTAGGAGAAGGGATTAGCCCATGGCTGTTCCGAAACCATCATTGATTTGTTTATGAATGCATTTCTCATTTTGTTTATCTATTCTTTATCTTAGCGCTTATTGTCTTGTGTTTACATGTGCCATGGAAATGCATGTGGTAGGGATTAGGAGAAGGACCGAAAGGAGAATTCTAGTCCTAGAAGATTAGGTTTAGAATAACCGAGACTAGATCACGAAAGTAGGGAGTAAGGATTGATGGTTGAATCGGGTGAATCATGAATCGTAATGGAGTTTAGTTGGGGTGTCAACCATGAAAGTAGGGGATGACTCAATCTAGCCACGTTCCTATGCCTTGAGAGGGGGTAGGTTCTATATTAGGATCGTCCGCCTTTGAAATCTTGATAGGGAGTGCACGATTAGATAGATGGGAGATAAGTTTCGAAAGCTATGCGGTGAAACCGGATTCTAGAACTTTTGTCTCTTTGTTTAGAACTCGCTATTCCACTCCATCATCATCATACTTGCATCTTATCATCTTTATTCCATCGCAAAAAGCATTGATTCTAGTTTTTATTCTTATATTGTGTTATATTAGTCCTCGTGGGATCAACACCTTAACTACTACACACGTGTTGTGCACTTGCGGGTAGTTTTAGGTTCCCTTGTTTAACTTGACACGCATCAAGTTTTTGGAGCCGTTTCCATTGACTAATTGTCAACATATTTAGGATTCAGATTTAGAATCATACTTGTTTTTGTTTTCTTTTCCTTTCTTTCTACTAATTCTTTTTACATATCCCTTGTAAGTCCATGACCCAATCTCATCGTAATCCGAATTTTCATTGAATCGACCGCGCGATTGAGAGAACGATTAATAAGCGAAAGAAGGGCAAGAGAGAAGAAAGATTAGACACGACCAATCCACGAGCAATGAACAATTGTGATGATGTATTGGATGGTCACCGACATCCGCAATTACCGTCGAAAATGTGACGCATTTACAGCAACCGCAGGCTCCTCCACCACGTCATCTCTGTGATTATATGGTGCCGAACATTAGTAACATCCAAACTTTGATAAGGATGCCCACTGTTGTAAGGGAACAATTCGAGATCAAGCCCGCGATGATCAACATGTTATACCAAAAACAGTTCATAGGTGAAAATCACAAAGACCCTCATCAACATCTACGAGACTTCCTAGAGCTATCAAGCACATTCAAAATTCAAGGAGTCTCGTAGGATGCTATTTTGCTACGTCTCTTCCCTTTCTCAATTGGGGGACGAGCGAAAACGTGGTTATAATCTCTTCCCACTGGTTCAATCACAACTTGGGACCAGCTATGCACGACATTCCTATCACGGTTCTTCCCTCCGAGCAAGACGATCCAAATGAGAGGAGAAATAACAATGTTTAGAAGCCGAGAGGGAGAGACGTTTTTTGAATCATGATGAAGATTCAAGGAGCTTTTACAAATGTGTCCTCATCATGGTATAGAGCAGTTGTTCATGATCCAAACTTTCTACAATGGAATCACGTGTGAGCATAGAACGACATTAGAAACCGTTGCTCGTAGATCATTCATGGACTTAAGCACTGAAGCGACATACGAGCTAATCGACAATCTTGCCATGAACCACACCATGTGGTCTACACCTAGAAGTATGTCGAACAAGACACGAGTTCTTTACAAAGTTGATCAAAGAAGTGAGATGGGCAATGCGGTGAATGTCATCTATTGTGTGAATTGTGGAGATACGGATCATATGGCTTACCAGTGCACAATACCAGAAGGCATGGAGCAAATGAACTATGCCAACCAGCTAGGCAGCATGCCATTCGGGAATTCATACAACCCGAATTGGAGGAACCACCCGACTCTTTCTTATCGAACGAGTCAATTATTGAAGTATTCGGGCTATCACCAAAGGCAGCAGCCATACCAGCAACCACAGCCACTCGAGCAAGCTCCTCAACCCCCTCAAGCTCTTTCATCAAGTGCTGAGGTAGTAATGCTTTAATTCAGCAAAAAACAAAAGAAGCAACAATAACTTCAAGCAAAATTCAACGAGGAAATGGGAGGAGCAATGAATGAACTAAAAACTCAAGTGGGGACTGCAATCAAAGAAATGAATACTCAAATGGACTCCTTGAGGACGCATGTGAAGATGTTAGAAAACTCCATTGCACAATAGGCTGCATCATCCTCTCGGAATCCCGGGATGCTACCAGGAAAGCCTGATCTAAACTCGAGAGAGCACGTAAACGTCATCACTTTATGCAGCAACGATACGATCGAGAATCCACCCGCCAAAGCACAAGAGAATGGTGCTGGACATTCGGTCGAAAAATGGAGAGGGAAGAATTGCGATCATGGAAGGGTTTGAGCCTGATTTAGAGAAGCCATATATTGCTCCGCTGGCGTATGTACCTCCTATACCATTTCCTGGACGCTTAGTGAGTAGCAAGATTCAAGAGAGCGTGACCAAATTCTTTCGTAGCCTTAAGCATCTCGACATTAACATCTCGTTCGTGGAAGTGCTCCAAAAGATGCCTAATCGAACAAATTATCTTAAGGAGTATCTTTCTAAGGAGAAGCGTATCAAAGAGAGTGAGACAATGGCACTCATGGAGGAATGCAGCGTCATTCTCCAAAACGAGCTGCCACCGAAGTTAAAGGACCCCGGAAGCTTCTCCATCCCATACACTATAGAGACATTGACATCGACAAAGCTTTGTGCGATTTGGGAGCAAGCATGAGCATAATGCCAAATTTTGTCTATAAGCGGGTAAACTTCGGAGATCTTAAATGTACGAAGATGTGTCTATGCTAGCTGATCGTTCGACAAGGTATCCGATGGGAATTGTTAAAAACATTTCCACCAAGGTAAGCAATCTTTGCATTCCCACTGATTTTGTTGTACTTGACATCTAGGAAGATGCTAACGTACCTATTATTCTTAGTGGACCAGTCTTAGCTAATGGAGGTGTGAAGATTGATGTACAACAACGGAAGCTGTCTCTATGTGTCGATGACGAGAAGTTTGAATTCCATTTGTCCAGCCCTAAGGAGTCATGCCATAGAGTTGATCTGCTGGATGAATCGGTGAATGACACGTTTTATCGAGTATTTCTGATCCTTTTGAGAGAGGGCTAACGAAGGTTTGCAATACTGCAGGACTTACCGATGAAGGAGCCAAAGTCTATAATAAGTTCATGAGTTCCATTGAGGCACAACAAGACACCCCACATGAGAAGACGTTGCACGAAACGCGCACTGATTTTGCGGTAGGGAAGGCGTCTAAGCTTTAGCTTGAACCTCTTCCCTCTTCTTTCCAGCATGAGACACGAAAGCCACCAATTCGTCTCAAGAAACGTAAGAGAGTGAGCCCTTCAACATTTATGCGCTGGATGCCTAAATAGGAGAGCCATGAACCCTCCATCGATGATCAAAAGAGGCTGTGCAAATGTTTGGAGAGATATGAGAAGTGAAGGCAACGCGCAATGAGAAAGGCGACCGCGCTGAAAGATGGCACGATACAAAGACCTTACCTCATGACTTTCGGTCAGGTGATTTTGTTCTACTTCTTGACTTTTGTTTTAATTCTTTCCCGGGCATATTACATTCCTGTTTGACTGGTCCATTTCAGGTATGAGAAGTCTTCACACATGGAGAACTAGAACTATGGAGTGATTCGAACGGAACACTCACAACAAATGGGCAGCACCTTAAGTTATATGAAGCCACTCCACCGATCGAAATTGGAAAATACATCTCAATGAACCACAGAGAGTTCAAGCTTAACGGTGTTAAACAAGCGTTTTGTGGGAGGCAACCCAACATTTGTTTTCTTTTGTTTCGTATTTGACTTAGTTGATTTGAAATTCATAAAAAATAAAAAGAAATCATAAAAAAGAGAAGAACACCTACAATCGTGACCTCACATTCCTTATCCTCCATTGGAGCTTCACGTTGAGGATGTCGTTCAATTCAAGTCTGCGGGGAGTAGCTCACGTTTGTCAGGTGACTTCGTTTCATGTTCTTTTGTTTTTTAGTTCTCTGGTTCGTTTTAGTTTGTTTTTCTTTTGAGTAGAGTCGTCCAGGCACTTGTTCGGTACCACGTTTTTTAGATGAACCTTGAACCTAGGATGCTTAAGAAGTTGTCCTTTTCCATGATATCTTGCATGATTAGAGCTAATTAGTTGGTTGGGGAACGAGTAGGTCGAATTTCTTTTGGAATCCTAGTGTTATTTATGGGAAGTTTAGACGAGTTTGCTAACTTAGTTTCTTGTTCATTTTCTCTATCCAAATGATCATATAGACGATGCTTTACTTCTTTTTCATGAGGATGATTTGATCCTATGAATTGAGCTTGTTTTGCAGAGTGCACACTAACTCTATGTTATCGATAGAAATAATGCCTAAAAAGCATGATCCAAAATCGATATGAGTGCATCGATCTTTACTTTAGATATGTATATGATGATAGTTGCGATGTTTACGTGTGATTTTTTATCCATTTTACTTGTTTTCGTGTTTTCATGTTCTTATAGTTTTTAATGCGTGTTTTTTTCGTTTTGGAGCAAAAGGACATACACGAGACAAAGTACGAGCAGTAGAGATTATAACAGAGCAAACGGGACGAGAAACAAGCAAGTAGTTCAAGAGGAGCCCGCGTGGGGTGTCTTCCTTAGCCCGCACGGGGTGGTGTTCCGAAAACTTTTCCCAAGTCTTGCTAGCCCTTAGCACGCGCGGGTCATGGAGAAAATGAGAATCCCGCGCGGGGTGCCTTCCTAGCCCGCGCGGGGCATGCCTATAACAACTTCCCTAGAATGTCTCCAACAGGGAATTTGTATAAAAAAGGGGATTGAGTAGTAGATTTGTTCTAGGAGAAGGGATTAGCCCATGGCTATCCCGGAACCTTCGTTGATTTATTTATGAATGCATCTCCCCGTTTTGTTTATCTTTTCTTTGTCTTAGCGCTTATTGTCTTGTGTTTACAAAGGCCGCGTAAATGCATGTGTTAGGGATTAGGAGAATAACTGAAAGGTGAATTCTAGTCCTAGAGATCGGGCGTAGAATAACCGAGACTAGGTCAAGAAAGTATAGAAGTAACAGTTGAGGGTTAAATCTGGTGAATCATGAATCATAATGGAGTTTAGTTGGGTTGTCAGCCAGGAAAGTAGGGGATGACTCAATCTAGCCACATTCATATACCTTGAGAGAGGGTAGGTTCTGCATTATGATCATCCACCTTAGATATCTTGATAGGGAATGCACGATTAGATAGATCGGAGATAGGTTTCGAGGCTATGCGGTCAAACCGAATTCTAGGACGTTTGTCTCTTTGTTTAGGACTCGTTTATCCACTGCATCATCATCATACTTGCATTTTATCATCCTTATTTCTACACAGCAAGCATTGATTCTACTTTTGATTCTTAGATCATGTTACATTAGTTCTCGTGGGATTGACACCTTAACTAGTAGACAAGTGCCGCGCACTTGCGGGTAGTCTTAGGTTAACTTGTTTAACTTGACACGCATCAAGTTTTTGGCGCCATTGACGGGGACTAATTGTCAACAAGTTTAGGAATTTAGATTTAGGATCATACTTGGTTTTGTTTTTCTTTTCTTTTCATTTCTTTCTACTAATTCTTTTTACTTGTCTTTCGTAGGTGCTTGATCGGATCTCAAGGTAATTCGAATTTGCATCGAATCGACCCTGAGATTGAGAGCAATAAATAAGCCAAAGAAGGGTAGGGGAGAAGAACGAGTACACACGACCAATCCATGAGCGATGAACAATCAAAACGATGTATTGGATGGTCACGGATAGCCGCAATTACCCGTCGAAAATGTGGCACAATTACAACAACAGCAGGCTCCTCCACCACGTTGTCTTCGTGATTACGTGGTGTCGAACATGAGTAACGTCCAAACTGCAATATGGACGCCCGCTGTTACAGGGGAGCAATTTGAGATCAAGCCCGCGAAGATCAACATGTTATAAGAAAAACAATTTATGGGCGGAAATCACGGAGGCCCTCAACAACATCTACGAGACTTCCTAGAGCTATCAAGCACATTCAAAATTCATGGAGTCTCGGAGGATGCTATTTTGTTGTGTCTTTCCCTTCTCCACTGGGGGATGAGCAAAGGCGTGGCTACAATCTCTTCCCGCTGGTTCTATCACTACATGGGACCAGCTTTGCACGACATTCCTATCACGGTTTTTCCATCCAAGCAAGACAATTCAAATGCAAGGAGAAATCACTATGTTTAGAAGCCGAGAGGGAGAGACGTTATTTGAGGCATGGGGAAGATTCATGGACCTTTTGCAAATCTGTCTTCATCGAGGTCTAGAGCAGTGGTACGTGATTCAAACAATCTACAATGGGATCACATATGAGCATAGAACGACGTTAGACCACGCTGTTCGAGGATCATTCATGGACTTAAGCGTAAAAGAGAAATACGAGCTTATCGACAATCTTTCCATGAACCACACCATGTGGTCTCAAACAAGAAGTATGATGAACAAGACACGAGGTCTTGATGAAGTGGATCAAAGAAGTGCGATGGGAAATGCAGAGAATGCCATGTATTGTGCAAATTGTGGAGAAACGGATCATATGGCTTACTAATGCACAATGCAAGAAGGCATGGAACAAGTAAACTACGCCCAACAGCAAGGCACTACAAAAATCAGGAACTCATACAACCCGAATTGGAGGAACAACTCGAATATTTTGTATTGAACGAGTCAACCATTTAAGTATTCAAGTTATCAACAAAAGCAGTGGCCATATCAATAATCGTAACCATTCCAGCAAGTGCAGCAAGCTCCTCAAGCTCCTTCGTCAAGCCTTGAGGTGGTGATGCTCGAATTCATCAAAGAGCAAAGGCAATATCAACACAGCATCAAGGAGCAAAAATCACACCAAAGGAAATTCAACGAGCAAATGGGGACTGCGATCAACGAGCTTAAAACTCAAATGGACTCCTTGAACACACATCAATCGACTCAAGCATAATTCAATGTGGATATGGGAGCAACAATTAATGAGATGAAAAATCAAATGGACTCCTTGAGGAAACATGTGAAGATGCTTGATAACTCCATTGTGCAGCAGGCTACATCATCCCCTCGGAATTCCGGGATGCTACCCGAAAAGCCAATCTTAACAACATCTACGAGACTTCCTAGAGCTATCAAGCACATTCGAAATTCATGGAGTCTCGGAGGATGCTATTTTCTTGCGTCTCTTTCCTTTCTCCAGTGGGGGACGAGCAAAGGCGTGGCTACAATCTCTTCCCGTTGGTTCTATCACTACATGGGACCAACTTTACACGACATTCCTATCACGGTTTTTCCATCCAAGCAAGACAGGTGAAATGCAAGGAGAAATCACTATGTTTAGAAGCCGAGAGGGAGAGACGTTATTCGAGGCATGGGGAAGATTCAAGGACCTTTTGCAAATGTGTCCTCATCGAGGTCTAGAGCAGCGGTACGTGATTCAAACAATCTACAATGGGATCACATATGAGCATAGAACGACGTTAGACCATGCTGTTCGAGGATCATTCATGGACTTAAGCGTAAAAGAGGAATACGAGCTTATCGACAATCTTTCCATGAACCACACCATGTGGTCTCAACAAAGAAGTATGCCGAACAAGACACGAGGTCTTTATGAAGTGGATCAAAGAAGTGCGATGGGCAATGCAGAGAATGCCATGTATTGTGCAAATTGTGGAGAAACGGATCATATGGCTTACTAATGCACAATGCAAGAAGGTATGGAACAAGTAAACTACGCCCAACAGCAAGGCACTACGCAAATCAAGAACTCATACAACCCGAATTGGAGGAACAACTTGAATATTTCGTATTGAACGAGTCAACCATTCAAGTATTCGAGTTATCAACAAAAGCAGCGGCCATATCAACAATCGTAACCATTCCAGCAAGTGCAGCAAGATCCTCAACCTCCTCAAGCTCTTTCGTCAAGCCTTGAGGTGGTGATGCTCGAACTCATCAAAGAGCAAAGGCAATATCAACACAGAATCAAGCAGCAAAAATCACACCAAACAAAATTCAACGAGGAAATGGGGACTGCGATCAACGAGCTTAAAACTCAAATGGACTCCTTGAACACACATCAATCGACTCAAGCAAAATTCAATGTGGATATGGGAGCAACAATTAATGAGATGAAAAATCAAATGGACTCCTTGAGCAAACATGTGAAGATGCTTGGAAACTCCATTGTGCAGCAGGCTACATCATCCCCTCGGGATTCCGGGATGCTACCCAAAAAGCCAATCTTAACCCGAGAGAGCACCTTAACGTTATCACCGTGCGCATCGGTAATGTGATTGAGTGTCCACCCCCGAAAGAGTGAGAAAAGGCTGCTGGAAATTCAGAGGACAAAGGAAAGTGATTGCAATCATGGAAGGAGCCGCACCAGATTTAGAGAAGCCATACGTTGCTCCACCGGCGTATGTACCTCCTGTACCGTTTCCACGACGGTTGGTGAGCAACAAGAATGAAATGAGATACGAACGGTTCTTAGAGATCCTCAAGAAGCTTCAAATCAACATACCGTTCATAGAGGCCCTCCAATAAATGCCCATATATGCCAAATTCCTCAAAGAGATCCTATCCAATAAGAGCCGTATTGATGAGAGTGAGACGGTAGCACACACCAAGGAATGCTGGGCCATTCTTCAAAACAAGCTGCCACCGAAGTTAAAAGATCCCGAAAGCTTCTCCATACCATGCACCATAGGGAACATCGACATAGACAAAGCCTTGTGAGATTTGGGAGCAAGCGTGAGCCTTATGCCACACACGGTCTTCAAGCGGATGAACTTCGGAGATTTAAAACCTACGAAGATATCTTTACAACTCGCGGATCATTCGGTAAGATATCCGGTGGAAATTTTCGAAAATGTTCCCACCAAGGTAGGTAATCTTTGTATACTCGCTTATTTTGTTGTATTTGATATTGAAGAAGATACTAGGTACCTATTATTCTTGGAAGACCTTTTTTAGCTACTGCAGGTGGCTTGATAGATGTACAACAAGGAAATCTCTCTTTATGTGTCAAGGATGAAAAGATAGAATTCAACTTGTCCAAATCCATGGACGGACCTTCCTTCAAAGATTCATGCTTTAGAGTTGATTTTCTGGATAAGTTAGCAAATGACGCGTTTGAACAAGTAAGTATTTTCGATCCTCTTGAAAGATGTCTAACGGGAGTGTGCAATGTTGCAGGACTTACCGATGAGGAAGCCGAGGTGTATGGTGAATTCATGAGTGTTATTGAAGCACTAAGGGACGCCCCACATGAGGAGATACAACGTGAGATACATTCTGATTTTCCAGTGGAGAAGGCACCCAAACATGAGCTTAAACCTCTTCCTTCTTCTATTCGGTTTGAGTACCTTGGTTGTAATAATATGTATCCCATTATTGTGACCGCTGATTTGAATGTAGATGAGGCGAAGAAGTTACTTGATTGTTTGAGGAAGCATAGGAGAGTGATTGGATACACCATTGATGATATCAAGGGACTGAACCCCTCATTGTGCATGCACCGGATACTCATGGAGGACGGCCACAAATCGTCCATTGAACCTCAAAGGCAATTGAATCCTAATTGGAAAGAGGTAGTGAAGAAGGAGATACTAAAAATTTTGGATGCATGTATCATATATCCTATCTTGGACAGCAAATGGGTAAGCCCCGTGCATGTAGAGCCCAAGAAAGATGGAATGAAAGTAGTACGAAATGAGAACAACAAGTTGATTAAAACTAGAACGGTAACGGGCTGGAGGACGTGTATTGATTATCGGAAGCTCAACAAAGCCACAAGGAAGGATCAGTTTCCTCTCCCGTTCATTGACCAAATGCTCGAACGCCTAGCGAACCACACCTACTTTTGTTACATGGATGGGTACTCGGGTTTCTTTCAGATTCCCATTCACCCTCGAGACCAAGAGAAGATGACTTTAACATGTCCTTATGGAGCGTTCGCTTACCGTCGTATGCGTTTTGGCCTTTGCAACGCTCTGGCTACTTTCCAGGTTGCATGATGGCAATCTTTTCCAATATGATTGAGCACATTATGGAAGTTTTTATGGATGATTTTTCCGATTATGGCTCTACTATTGATGATTGCCTTACTAACCTTTCTAGAGTGTTGCAGCGATGCGAAGAGGTCAATCTCTTTCTAAATTGGGAGAAATGTCATCTGATGGTAAAGGAAGGGATTGTTCTTGGACATATGATATCTTTGAGGGGAATAGAAGTGGACAAGGCTAGTTTCTCCACAGGTTTCGGTGAAAGAGATTCGATGTTTTCTAGGGCACGCTAGTTTCTATCGGAGGTTCATCAAGGACTTCTCCAAGATCATGAAACCGTTGATGGAATTGCTGCCCAAGAATGTCACGTTCGAATTCTCTAAGGGATGCCATGACGCCTTCAACACGATCAAGAGAGCATTAGTTTCAGCGCCCATCATTCAACCACCGGATTGGAGCCTACCATTTGAGATCATGTTTGACGCTAGCAACTATGCGGTTGGAGCGATTTTTGGGCAGCGGAGAGACAAAGCTTCTCATGTCATTTCTTACGCCAGCAAGACCCTAGACGATGCTCAAATCAACTATGCCACAACCGAGAAGGAGCTCCTTGCTATCATCTTTTCCTTTGACAAGTTCAAATCATATCTAGTCGGTTCAAAGGTGATTGTCTACACGGATCATGATGCATTCAAGTACCTGTTAAGGAAGAAGGACACCAAACCACATCTTATTTGATGGATCCTTCTTTTACAAGAGTTTGATATTGAGATTCGAGATAGGAAAGAATCAGAGAATGTTGTTGCACATCATATCTCTCCCATCATTGTGGAGGACGAGAGACCTATCAACAAATCCATGAGAGATGACCACATATACGCGGTTACTTCCGGTAAACCCGATCCTTGGTATGGTGATTTTGTCAAATTTCTGGCAAGCGGTAAGCTACACCATGATCTTTCTTTTCATGCAAGCAGGAAATTCTTTGCGGACATAAAGCATTACTATTTGGATGATCTGATTCTCTATAGGAGATGTGCGGACGGGGTAATTCGGAGATGCATTCCCAAAGAAGAGGTCGAGAGCATCCTTTTCCATTTTCATGGATCGGATTATGGGGGCCTTTTCAGTAAGTCTAAGACCGCTTTGAAGGTGCTACAATCTGGTTTTTACTGGCCAACCCTCTTCAAAGATGCACATCAATACGTTTTCTCTTGTGATATATGTAAACGGAGGGGAAATACTGGTAAGAGGAACGAGATGCCACAAAATTACATTCTCGAGGTAGAGTTATTTGATGTTTGGGTGTAGATTCTATGGGACCTTTTCCCTCATCTTGTGGCAATCGATATATCTTGGTAGGTGTGGGTTACGTGTCCAAATGGGTAGAAGCCATTGCTGTGCCGACTAATGATTCTAGGGTGGTAAGAAATTTTTCAAGAAGATGATCTTTCCTCGTTTTGTGTCCCTAGAGTAGTCATTAGTGGTGGAGGCTAACACTTTATTACTAGACAATTTGAAGTCCTCCTTAGGAAGTATGTTGTGACGCATAAGATAACTACACTGTACCATCCCCAAACTGGCGGACAAGTGGAGATTTCGATTAGGGAGATCAAGAGCATATTAGAGAAAACCGTGTCTTGGTCCCGTATAGATTTGTCAATGTGATCATCTCGTTTTCATACGTATTTCTTTCACGATTTAGGAGACGTTTTCGATATATATGTGATGCTTTACGTATGATTCCGTATCTGTTTTACTTGTTTTCGTGTTTTTCATGTTCTTACAGGTTTTTACGCGTATTTGGACCATTTTGGAGCTAAAGGAACATGCACAGAGCTAAGGAGCAACTTCGGGGATCATCACGGGACAAACGGGACGAGATTGAGCATGGAAAAGCCTCACCCGGTCGGGCATAACCCTTGCACGATCGGGCAAAACCTACGGCCAATTGTGTGGACCATTTAGCACGACTCGGGCAAGCATTCCCGACCATTTTGCCTTGTGCCCGAGCGGGCACACATGCCATGCCCGATCGGGCATCATTCCAGCCACACAGCACGCACGACTTGCCCTAGCCGCACCCGAGCGGGCACACTCACTACCCGAGTGGGTCGTGGCCCGAAACTCCTCAAAACTTAAGTAAACTTAACTTAAAACATAAGGGAACTCGTGGAGAAATTTAGGCAACAATTGGACCGACTTAGGAGTCTTAAAAGGAGGCAAAAAGACGTCATTACAGGAAGCATAGAGAGGAGAACAATTCAGCGAAAGATAGAGCATATTCTTGCGAGGAGATAAGCGAGGAGCATTGGAGATCAAGCACCACCACTTCGGTTTTGTTTGGTTTTTATGTTCCTTAGACTTTCTACTATGTTTATGTTTCTTTCAGGTTTAGAACAATCGAGGTTAGGCCACGAAAGTAGGGTAGCAACGGTTGAGGGTGAACGGGCGAATCACAGAGTTTATGGGTTTAGTTCAAGGTGTCAGCCACGAAAGTAGGGGGCAGCTTGTCTAGATCACGTGTCTATGCCTTGAGATAGGGTAGATATCATGTTAGGATCGTCCGCCTTAGATAGCTTTAACAGGGATTGCATGATAGATAGGTTGATCGTTGGTTTCGGTAGTCTTGTGGTGAAACCGGTTTCCTAGGACGTTTGTCTCATCGTTAGAACCCACGTAGTTTAGTTACTTTCAGAATTTCATTCCTTATTCACCTTCTTTCGTTAGCAAGTTTGATTCGTAGTTCGGGTTTAGGTAGTGTTGCGTAGTCTCTGTGGGATCGACACCTAAAATACTACACTCGTGCCGTGCACTTGCAGGTAGATTAGGTTATATTTAACTCTGATACGCATCACAATGAAATTAGACGATACATTATGGGCCTATAGGACTACATTCAAGACTCCCATTGGCATGACTCCTTTTCAGGTTGTTTATGGAAAGTCTTGCCACCTCCCCGTCGAGCTAGAGCACCGCGCCTATTGGGTGACCAAGCTTCTTAACTTTGATATTAAGAGTGCAGGTGAGAAACGAATATTGCAGGTGAATGAGTTGGACGAACTTCGCCTTTATGCATACGAAAATGTAACATCTACAAGGAGCGTGCTAAGAGATGGCATGATAAGAAGATCATACCTCATGACTTCCGACTAGGTGACTTAGTTCTACTTTTTAACTCTAGACTTAAGCTTTTCCCGGGCAAACTACGTTCCCATTGGTCTGGTCCTTTTCAGGTTCGAGAGGTGATCACACATGGCATAGTCGCACTATGGAGCGAGTCGAGCGGGACATTCAAGGCAAATGGGCAGCATTTAAAGCTATATCAAGCCGCTGAACCGATCGAAATCGAAAACTCCATCTCACTATTCGATACACACATCACGCGCACATGAAGTATGGAGACGTCAGGTTAGCTCAACGACGTTAAACAAGCGCTTTCCGGGAGGCAACCCAGCATTTTGTTTTTCTTTTGATTCGTATTTCAGACTTGGTATTTTTTCAAAATTATAAAAAAAAAAGAAGAACACATGCAACCGTGACTTCACCTTCCTATCCTCCATCAGAGCTTAACGTCGAGGGCGCCATTCAATTAGAGTCTGGGGGGAGTACCTCACGTTTGTCACACTACAAGAAAATCAGGTTTTAGGGACTGAAAAATCAGTCCCTAATCCGTTCCTAAACAGGTTAGGGACGGATTAGGGACGACCAGCGGTAGTCACCAATCACGCGACTCCAAATGCTATCCGTCCCCAATCCGTTCCTAATTAGGGATTGAAATTTCAGTTCCCAATCCGTCCCCAATTAGGGATGGAATAAGTAGTCCCCAAACAGTCCCTAGATTGGGGACGATTTGTTTTCGGTCTCTAAAATTTGGAGACGGACCACTGAATCCGTCTCCAAGTTTATAGACGGGCATTTGCCGTCTCCAAATTTGGAGACGGCTGACCTACCCGTCCCTAAATTTGGAGACGGGCAACTGTCGTCTTCTCTCGGGGGAATTTGCGATACTCGCTCCGCTGCAATGTTTTCAATTTCATCGTAAACGCTTTTCGCCTTAGGATCCACCCACGAACCATCTGACTTCTTAACATGCGTACGTTCCAACAATTCTAGATACGATGGTTCGGATCCGTTCTCTTTCGCCTGAAAAAAATAAAAAAGACATAGTTTAATGAATTGTTAATTTTATATAAATGCATAAAAATTGAATAAAGCTTACCAGATCTTCGTATACTTCCGCAAAAGAACGAGATCCTGCCGTGTGTACGCTTATCCCGTATCCTGCTCTATCAGAACGTCGGGATTTACTTGCTCGCTCGCTCTTTGCCTTAATTTCTGGGGAATCCCAATATGTGGACATCTGATCCCAAATATCTTCTGCCATCCAGTTGGGTCTTCGTTTTGTATATCGGTTTGCGTGACATTTACCTACGATAGACTTGATATGCAAAGCCACATTTCATTCAAATTCGGACTTTACTAGTCCGGTAAGGGCGGGATTCATTTGTATTTGTAGTTTTTAGGTTAGCTTTTTAATTTTGAGTTAGAGTCGTCCTAGGCACTTTTCCGGTGCCACGTTTTGAGATCAACCTTGAACCTAGGATGCTTAAGATGTTGGCCTTTTTCGTGATATCTTGCATGTTATAGCTTATTAGATGGTTGAGGAACGAGTGGGTCATAAGTCTTTGGGAATCCTAGTGTTGCTTATTGGAAGTTTGGATGAGTTTGCTAAGTTAGTTTATTGTTCATTCTCTCTATCCAAATGATTATACTTCATATTGACGATGCTTTATTTCTTTTTCATGGGATGATTTGATTGCATGAATTGAGTTTGTTTTGCAGAAAATAAGAGCGCACACTAACACTCCGCTATCGATAGAAGTAATGCCTCAAATCATAATCTAAAATCGATATGAGAGACCTTGATACATTTTTTATGGTTCGGGTCTAAGTGGTGGGTTGGCGATCATCTTTCTACATCCTAAGAGCAAGTATCCTCTTTAATAATAAATTTTTAAATACTAACATTTTTATTTAATTATTTCATCAAGAAAAATATTTGGAAACCCGATACCATAATGTGGTGTACAATTGGTGGAAGGATTTAATGACTAAGCGATTCAAGTAACTACTTATGAGAAAAAAGGAGTATTGGCAAGCCGATCCAAGTCCCTCTAGATTTCAAACATCTGGGGATCTGGAAGGCACTCCTGGAGCATTGGTCGAGTCTAGAGTTCTTCGAAAGGAGCGAGAGAGCTAAAAGAAGTTGGAGGACTCCAATCTCACTATATGAAGCACTACATCTGGTGCAAAGCATTCACCAAAGTCTATTATAATTTGGTAATTTATTTAAAATATTTTAACTTAATTATTATTTTTTCAATATAATAAAGTTTTTTACATGTTTCTTTTCAATGACAAGAATAAAGCTTACTAGCAACATTAGTAAAGCTAATGTGGTAGATCCACCGATAACATAACAAAAAATGGATCCACGACAAAGTCAAAGAGGTTGAAGATGAGGTCGAGAATAATGTACGTATATAAAGATTTATTTTACATTGATGTATATTTTTTGTTTGTCATTTTTTATAAATTTAATTAAATTTTTTGAACACCAGTAACAAATAACATAATTAGAGGGATCGTTGAATTAAGGAATTGGCTTGACAATAAAAAAACACGCAAGTCATGGTGGAAGAGTTTTACATGGATTTATGTATCATTTTCATATATTATTCTTCTTATTTGTATGTTACTTTAATTTAAAGATATTTCATTTCGATTTAGACTCATAGAAATCCCAAATTATCAGGATTTCACTCGAGGGGATGTCCATACGCACGAGGTCCTGAACCTCGTGCGACAAGGCGATGATTTGAAAAAGGTGGTGGAGGAGAAACAGATCGAGATAGTCGATGGTAGGGCGAAAATAACTGATTTCGAATACAAGATATCCGCTTTGGAGAACATATCGACTATAGTTTTTCTTTTGAAATGAATTGGTCCATGAGCTTATTTTTCCGCAGCCCAAATCTTGGAAAAGAGAACCGGAGTTCTTCAGTTTAGTTCAAACTCCCTATGACCTCCTATGTTAGATTAGAGAAGAACCATCAAAACATGACCATGAAACCCATGAAAATTAAATAAAACATTTAGGATTTCAAAGTTTTAAAGAAAAGTTTAATGAAGTAAGATTTGTATTTCCATCAACAAAATCATAGATCAATTGAGATAGACTTGTAAAATATTGAAAATGTATTGTTACAACATTGTTAACAAAACCAATTTTCATCTTTTGGAGAAGAAAAACTGAAAAGGACACGAATGATTTGTCTTCTCTAAAGGACACAAAGTTGATTTATCAATGAAGCCACCTCCGAATAAAATTTCCATTTCGTATTTGCATGTCTTCATAGTGTTAGGACAATGTATAACTTGTTAAATTATATAGTAATATTTGATGTCGGATAGAATATGACTTATGAATAATATATAATTTTGAACAACACTAATTTATTGCGGTGGTAGGTTTAAGTGAAAAATCTCTAAAAAATCTAGGAATATACCATTCTAAGGAAAACAAAGATAACATGATAATTTATCATATATCAAATCATTTAGAGATCATTTAAGATTCTTGTCTTTGGTTTTATTGTATGTAAAAAACTTATGAAGTAATATCAGGCTACATCCATTTAATGGCTTGTGAAACTAATTATTAGCGTCCAGCCGAACAAATTTTCTCCATCATGATTCATGACTGTAGAATTTATATATTTTTTTTGCGATATCTAAATAAATAATTTGGGTGAGGAGTTTGTGCAAGGGTGCGAATTGAGTAAGGAATAAATCGACCAGTGAAGTTATATTGAGACAATAATACAATATTTTGTATTCTAATAATTATAAAACCGTAAACAATTGAAATATATCAATATTAAGTTTATAATTGTAAAACAAATATATTTAAAATGGACGCATTTCCATAAAGAACATCGGGATAAACTCTATGATGGTGAATCGTCTTACAAAAGGTATTTCACCCAAAGCCTTTTGTAGATTTTTGGGGTCATATATGTATAATTGTAATGTATGGCGCCATTATGTTATTCGTCAAACTTAAAGTGATCTTCGCAACAAAAAAAAGTCATTTCTAACAGATATATATGTTGAAAATGATTAAATCTATGTTGAATGACATTTCCCAACAGATTTATAGCCATTAGAAATCGATCGTTAAAAATCCACATCTGTTGTGATTTGCCATGGAAGTGAAACGGATAACATTCATTGATACCTTTCAACGGATAGCCATTTAAATATTGCAACAGAGGCCCACTGATAGTTATCAACGGATCCCCGCTGCAATACCCGTTGGAAATAAAATGGTGAAAATTTAAAATCATTCAACGGATACCTGTTGGAAATTAAGTGGCGAAAATTGAAAACAATCCAACGGATACTCGTTGAAAATGTTAAACAATCTAACGGATGCCCGTTGATAATTTGACGAAAGAAATTAAAAAATAACAAAAAAGTTAAAACTTTGAAAAATGTAAAAAAAGTTTAATCTAGATAACATTTATACAAATTAAAAAAATAATTTACTACATGACAACTAAACTAGTATCGTTATCTTCATCCCCGTGCTCGCCAACGCCTCATGAAGGGGTTGCATAAGAATCGATGATTTGTTCTTGTCTTAGGGTTGTTGCCTCCGTCAGTTGTAGTGGCTATACGCTCGACCGTTAAAAAACTCGATGATACTCTCCATGTGATGCATCTGCGCTTGCGTATCTCGAAGCTCAGATTGTGTTTCTTGAAGAGCATCTTGCGATGTTCGAAGTGTACTTTCGAGCTGCTCGACGCGTTGTTCTTACTTGTAAGTCTTTTGGACCACCGGTAGTACTGTCGTGGCATCCTCGATATACGGTCTGATAGACTACAATATAAGACGCATTAAAGTTAGTATATCGTTATAAAATATTTTTTGTAATTAAAGAATTATTATAAAAATAATCTTATTATATACCTTAAAATAAATTTTGTCTTTTTGTAAAGGACTAAGATCGTCTGGAGAACCGATGGTTTGTGCTGGTTGTGTGATCTTGTCTATCATAACTTTCATTGTTCGTTTCGTCCGAGGGTCGATCGACTCAGGTTTGTCAGCCTCTTCCTCGACGACTTCCTTCTTGGTGTGGGTCTCTACAACTAGCTCAATATATGTAACATTATAATAATATGATTAGTTAACAATTTTATATAAAAATAAATTTAAATTATTAATATAAATATATTTTACCAATTATTTTTTTTCTTTTTGAAAATAACTTTGATCCTGAGGTATGACGATGCAGATCCTTCTCGGGAAATTTATCGTTGTACCGACATTTTTTGCCTTCTCCTTTTTGACCTTGAAGTCCTCTGAATCCCAATGTTTGATGAGTTTGTTGAATACCTCATCCATTGCCCATGTCGGTTTGGTATTTTTCTTGTAATAGTTGCGCTTGACATTGTTCATCATTAAGCACAACCGAGCTTGCATATCGTGCATCCAAGCGGTATAGATGCAAGATGTATCCTTCTTCCGCCATCTATATGTGCATTACAAAATTAAATTTCAAGAAATTAATATATGAATAAAAGTATATAATAATTTTAAATTAAATTTTATACTATGTATACGTACGATAAATGTATATAACTTTTAACGTCACCTTCTAAGAGTAATATAATTGATTTTGTAACGAACCTTGGATGATGTTGTTGTTCGTGTGTACAAGAACATCATACACATCAAACCCACAAGTGTAAACCAAATAATTAGATAATATGTATAATTAATTTTGATATTAATAGTTCTAAATAATATCTTACTGATCATCTCGTTTTCATACGTATTTTTTGCATGATTTAGGAGACGTTTCCGATATATATGTGATGCTTTACGTATGATTCCGTATCCGTTTTACTTGTTTTCGTGCTTTCCATGTTCTTACAGGTCTTTACGCATATTTGGATCATTTTGGAGCTAAAAGAACATGCACGGAGCAACTTCGGGGATCATCACGGGACAAACGAGACGAGATTGAGCATGGAAAAGCCTCCACCCGGTCGGGCACAACCCTTGCACGATCGGGCAAAACCTACGGCCAATTGTGTGGACACTTTTGCACGTCGGGCATGTACACATGCCATGCCCGATCGGGCATCATTCCAGCAACACAATCTGCACGACTTGCCCTAGCCGCGCCCGAGCGGGCACACTCACTACCCGAGCGGGTCGCGGCCCGAAACTACCCAAAACTTAAGTTAAATTAACTTAAAACATAAGGGAACTCGTGGGGCAATTTAGGCAACAATTGGACTGACTTAGGAGGCTTAAAAGGAGGCAAAAAGATGTCATTACAGAAAGCTTACAGAGGAGAACAATTAAGGAGAAGATAGAGCATATTCTTGCGAGGAGATAAGCAAGGAGCATTGGAGATCAAGCACTACCACTTCGGTTTTGTTTGGTTTTTATGTTCCATAGACTTTCTACTATGTTTATGTTTGTTTACAGACGCATGAGCGAGTAGTTTGTTTGTTCTAGGAGAAGGGATTAGCCCTTGGCTATCCCGAGACCGCTTTTAATCTATTTTGAATGCATCTTCCCGTTTTAGTTTATCTATTCTCTATCTGAGTGCTTTAATTTACTTGTGTTTGCGCTGATCACGTAGATGCATGTGTTAGGGGTTAGGAGAAGGACCGAAAGGAGAATTATGATCCTAGAAAATCAGGTTTAGGACAACCGACGTCATCGGTAGTCTGGGTCTAAGTAGAGGCTGGGTCCCTTCCAATCCGACGTCCTAGAAGCCTAGTGTGTATGCAAAGAAAAAGAAGAAAAAGAAAAAGAAAAGAAAAAGAAAGAAAGAAGCTCGGAAAGAAAGAAACAAGTATCCTCGGTTGACCTAGGTTTAGCATAGTCTGAAGTCTTGTCTGGTGGAGGGAGTTACGGTAGCGTGTCTAGTCTCCTTTGATTTACTTTCTTATGGGTAACCGTGGTGGACCTAGGATTAAGGCTGAAAACTCGATTAGGCCGAATTTGCTCTCGATTTGCTAGTTGATCGGTTAGGTTCGCTTTAGCGGTATTTCTAGGAGAAGGGGAATTCTCGTATTTTCATACCCCATGTATTCCACGTTTACGTTTGCTTAGGGACAAGCAAACATTCAAGTCTGGGGGATTTTGATCATCTCGTTTTCATACGTATTTCTTGCACGATTTAGGAGACGTTTTTGATACATATGTGATGTTTTACGTATGATTCCGTATCCGTTTTACTTGCTTTCGTGCTTTTCATGTTCTTACAGGTTTTTACGCGTATTTGGACTATTTTGGAGCTAAAGGAACATGCACGGAGCTAAGGAGCAACTTTGGGGATCATCACGGGACAAACGGGACGAGATTGAGCATGGAAAAGCCTCACCCGGTCGGGCACAACCTTTGCACGATCGGGCAAAACCTACGGCCAATTGTGTGGACCATTTAGCACGACTCGGGCAAGCATTCCCGAGCATTTTGCCTTGTGCCCGAGCGGGCACACATGCCATGCCCGATCGGGCACCATTCCAGCACCACAGGACGCGCACGAACTGCCCTAGCCGCACCCGAGCGGGTACACTCGCTACCCGAGCGGGTAGCGGCCCGAAACTGCTCAAAACTTAAGTAAACTTAACTTAAAACATAAGGGAACTCGTGGGGCAATTTAGGCAACAATTGGACCGATTTAGGAGGCTTAAAAGGAGGCAGAAGACGTCATTAGAGCAAGCTTACAGAGGAGAACAATTCAGCGAAGTTAGAGCAGATTCTTGCGAGGAGATAAGCGAGGAGCATTGGAGATCAAGCAGCACCACTTCGGTTTTGTTTGGTTTTTATGTTCCTTAGACTTTCTACTATGTTTATGTTTCTTTACAGACGCATGAGCGAGTAGTTTGTTTGTTCTAGGAGAAGGGATTAGCCCTTGGCTATCCCGAGACCTCTTTTGATCTATTTTGAATGCATCTTCCCGTTTTAGTTCATCTATTCTTTATCTGAGTGTTTAATTTACTTGTATTTGCGAACGGCCGCGTAGATACATGTGTTAGAGATTAGGAGAAGGACCGAAAGGAGAATTCTAGTCCTAGAAAGTCAGGTTTAGAACAACCGAGGTTAGGCCACGAAAGTAGGGTAGCAACGGTTGAGGGTGAACGGGCGAATCACAGAGTTTATGGGTTTAGTTCATGGTGTCAGCCACGAAAGTAGGGGGCAGCTTGTCTAGATCACGTGTCTATGCCTTGAGAGAGGGTAGATATCATGTTAGGATCGTCCGCCTTAGATAGCTTTAACTGGGATTGCATGATAGATAGGTTGATCGTGTGTTTCGGTAGTCTTGTGGTGAAACCGGTTTCCTAGGACGTTTATCTCATCGTTAGAACCCAAGTAGTTTAGTTACTTTCAGTATTTCATTCCTTATTCACATTCTTTCGTTAGCAAGTTTGATTCATAGTTCGGGTTTAGGTAGCGTTGCATAGTCTCTGTGGGATCGACACCTAAAATACTACACACGTGCCGTGCACTTGCGGGTAGATTAGGTTATATTTAACTCTGATACGCATCAAGTTTTTGGCGCCGTTGCCGGGGACTATTGTCAACGCGTCTTAGATTCGAACCTAGAGTCCTTCTTGCTTTGTTTTTATTTTTGTTTTCTTTTCTTTCGTTCCTTCTACGTAAATTGTTCTTTGTTTGTCCTTTGCAGAACTTTCAGGTCGACAAAAGATGGATAACCAGAACGGCAATGGACGTATGCAATTACAGGCTCCTCCACCACGTCGTCTAAGGGATTACGTGGTGCCGAACATGAACAACGTGCAAACGGCCATAAGGATGCCTGCTGTTGCAAGAGAGCAATTCGAGATTAAGCCAGCAATGATAAATATGCTTTATCAGAAGCAATTCATGGGTGGAAACCATGAGGATCCACATCAGCACCTCAGAGATTTCCTCGAACTTTCAGGTACGTTCAAAATTCATGGAGTCTCTGAGGATGCAATCTTGCTGCGTCTTTTCCCTTTTTCAATTGGGGGAAAAGCGAAAGCTTGGCTGCAATCACTCCCCGCGGGATCTATCACCACTTGGGATCAGCTCTGCACACTGTTCCTATCACGCTTCTTTCCTCCGAGCAAGACAATTCAGATGAGGGGGGAAATCACGACATTCAGGTGCAGAGATGGAGAAACGCTATTTGAGGCGTGGGGTAGATTCAAGGATCTTCTACAGTCATGTCCACACCATGGACTTGAGCAGTGGTACGTTATCCAAACTTTTTATAACGGAATTTCAGATGAGCACCGCATGAGGTTGGATAACGCTGCCAGAGGATCATTCATGGATCTGAGCGTCGAGGAGGCATTTGAGCTGATTGATAACCTCGCCATGAACCACACCATGTGGTCCACTCCAAGAGGTATGCCTAATAGCACTCGTCGTTTATATGAGCCTAACCAGAATAGAGCCATGGGTAATGCAGCGAATGCTATGTACTGTGCGAATTGCGGAGATACGGATCATGTAGCGTATCAATGCACAGTACATGAGGATTACGAACATATGAATTATGCCCAGCAGCAAGGCAACACGCAATTCGGGAATACCTACAACCCGAATTGGAGGAATCACCCGAACTTGTCATATCGAACGACTCAACCGGTGAAGTATTCGGGGTTTCCACAAAGGCAGAATAATTTCCAGCAAAACAACCAGCAATTCCAGCAAGCTCCGCAAGCTCCTCAACCTCCTCAAGCCTCTTCATCAAACCTTGAGGTGGTATTGCTCGAATTCATGAAGGAGCAGAAGCAGCAACAATCGATTCGAACCAAATTCGACGCAGATGTGGGGACAGCGATTAGTGAGCTTAGATCTCAGATGGAGTCTCTGAGCACTCATGTGAAGATGTTGGAAAACTCCATAGCACAACAGGCCGCCTCATCTTCTCGGAATCCCGGACAGCTTCCCGGTAAGCCCGATCTTAACCCGAGAGAGCATGTGAATGCTATTTCTGTGTGCAGCGATGATGAGGATGAGAATCCGCCCTCAAATGTGCGAGGGGATGCTGCTGGTACGTCCATGGATAGAGGAAGAGGTAAGGTTGCGATTATGGAAGGAGTCGAACCAGATTTAGATAAGCCATACGTTGCTCCTCCGGCGTACGTACCTCCGATACCGTATCCTCGACGATTGGTAAGCAGTAAGAACCAAGAGAAAGTGGGCAGATCTATAGAAGGTCTCAAGAAGCTAGACATCAACATGCCATACGTGGAAGCAGTCCAAAAGATGCCTAATCGTGAGGTAATGACCAAAGAGAAGCACACCGAAGAGAACGAGACTGTAGCACTTACCGAGGAATGCAGTGCAATTCTTCAGAACAAGCTGCCACCTAAGCTAAAGGACCCCGGAAGCTTCTCCATTCCATGCACAATAGGTAACCTCGATATCGATAATGCTTTGTGTGATTTAGGGGCAAGCGTGAGTATCATGCCACACACAGTTTTCAAGCGGATGGAGTTTGGGAACCTTAAACCGACGAAGATGTCTCTACGCCTCGCGGATCGTACGGTAAGACATCCGGTGGGAATCATTGAAAACGTTCCCACCATGGTAGGTAAGCTTTGCATTCCCACTGATTTTGTTGTACTTGAGATAACGGAAGACACTAGGACACCTATTATTCTTGGTAGGCCGTTCTTAGCTACTGCAGGTGCGACGATAGACGTACAACAAGGAAAGTTGTCCTTACGTGTCAAAGACGAAACGATTGAATTCATCCTGCCCAGCCCCATGGACGAATCACCACTCAAGGAGTCTTGCTTTACAGTAGATTCACTGGACGAGTTAGAGAAAGACACGCACGATCAAGTAAGTGTTTCCGATTCTCTTTTACGGTATTTGACACGAGTTGGCGACAATGCAGGATTTGCGGACGAAAGAGCTGAGATGTACACGAAATTCATGAGTGCAATTACAGCACTAGGAGACGCCCCACATGAGGAGATACCACGTGATATGCATGCTGATTTCATAGCGGAGAAAGCATTCGAGCTTGAGCCCGATCCTCCGCCGCCTTATTCTCGGTATGAGTACGTTGATTCCGATAACATATATCCTGCTGTTTTAAATGGTAACATGAGTGCAGATGAGATGAGAAGACAGCCCACACGCGTGAAGAAGCGTAAGAGGCTCAGCTCTTCAATATGTATGTACGGGAATTATAGGGAGGACAGCCACGAACCTTCACTCGAAATTCAAAGGAGGCTGCACCCGCACTTGCACGAGGTAATGGAAAAAGATGTCATTAAACTTTTCAACGCAGATACCCCTTATCCAACCTTGGACAGCGAGCAAGTGAACCCCGTGCATGATGTGCCTAAGGGATGGCACGATAAGAAGACCCTACCTCATGACTTCCAATCAGGTGATTTCGTTCCACTTTCTAATTCTCGACCTAAGTCTTTCTCGGGCGACCTACTGCCTTGTTGGTCTGATCCTTTTCAGGTACGAGACGTGGAACTATGGAGTGATGCGGGTGACACGTTCAACGCCAATGGACAGCGGCTTAAGCTCTACCAAGCCGCTCAACCGATCGAAAGTGGAAACTCCATTTCCCTTTCCGATCCACCCGTCGCGCACGCATGAGGAATGGAGACGTCAAAGCTTTATGACGTTAAATAAGCGCTTTCTGGGAGGCAACCCAGCTGTTTGTTTTTACTTTTCATGTTTAAGACTCGGTTATTTATTTAAAAAAAACACAAAAAAACAAAAAAAAAATCACACCACAAACGTGCTTCACTTCCTTCCTCCTCCATCGGAGCTTCACGTCGAGGACGCCGTTCAATTCAAGTCTGGGGGAGCAGCTCACGTTTTTCAGGTGATTTCGTTTCATTTTCCTTTGATTTTTAGTTTTTAGGTTATTTTTGCGATTTTTAGTTCGTTTTTGTTTTCATTGAGTCAGAGTCGTCCCAAGGCACTTGTCCGGTGCCACGTTTTGAGATGAACCCTGAACTTAGGAATGCTTAAGAGGTTGACCTTTTCCGTTAGACTTTGCATGATTGAGCTAGGTTTTCCTATGCGTTAGAGCTTATTAGTCGGCTGAAAAACAATAGGTCGTAGTTCTTGGGAATCCTAGTGTTACTTGTGGGGATGTTTAGACGAGGTTGCTAGGCTGGTCTGTCGTTTATTTTCTCTACCCAGATGGTCATACTTCGTGTAGACGACACTTTACTTTTGTCATATTGAGGATTATTGGATCATATAAAATCGAGCTTGTTTTGCAGATTAAAAAGCGCACACTAACACTCCGCTGTCGATAGAAATAGTGCCTAATAAGCATGATCAAAAATCGATATGAGTGCATCGACCTTGTTACTCCTTCGGTGGCTCGGGTCTAAGTGGTGGGTTGGCGATCATCTTTCTACGTCCTAAGGGCAAGGCACAAAAAGCCACCTACTCCGCTGCACTCTTACACGAGATGCATGAGTATACCGTCATCGGTAGTCTGGGTCTAAGTAGAGGCTGGGTCCCTTCAAATCCGACGTCCTAGAAGCCTAGTGTGTATGCAAAGAAAAAGAAGAAAAGAAAAGAAAAGAAAAATGGAAAAATAAAAGAAAACAAAAGAAAGAAAATTCATAAAAAGAATAACAAAAAGAAGAAAAAGAAAAAGAAAAAAAAAGAAGAAGCTCGGAAAGAAAGAAACAAGTATCCTCGGTTGACCTAGGTTTAGCATAGTCTGAAGTCTTGTCTGGTGGAGGGAGTTACGGTAGCGTGTCTAGTCTCCTTTGATTTACTTTCTTATGGGTAACCGTGGTGGACCTAGGATTAAGGCTGAAAACTCGATTAGGCCGAATTTGCTCTCGATTTGCTAGTTGATCGGTTAGGTTCGCTTTAGCGGTATTTCTAGGAGAAGGGGAATTCTCGTATTTTCATACCCCATGTATTCCACGTTTACGTTTGCTTAGGGACAAGCAAACATTCAAGTCTGGGGGATTTTGATCATCTCGTTTTCATACGTATTTCTTGCACGATTTAGGAGACGTTTTTGATACATATGTGATGTTTTACGTATGATTCCGTATCCGTTTTACTTGCTTTCGTGCTTTTCATGTTCTTACAGGTTTTTACGCGTATTTGGACTATTTTGGAGCTAAAGGAACATGCACGGAGCTAAGGAGCAACTTTGGGGATCATCACGGGACAAACGGGACGAGATTGAGCATGGAAAAGCCTCACCCGGTCGGGCACAACCTTTGCACGATCGGGCAAAACCTACGGCCAATTGTGTGGACCATTTAGCACGACTCGGGCAAGCATTTAGGACCATTTTGCCTTGTGCCCGAGCGGGCACACATGCCATGCCCGATCGGGCACCATTCCAGCACCACAGGACGCGCACGAACTGCCCTAGCCGCACCCGAGCGGGTACACTCGCTACCCGAGCGGGTAGCGGCCCGAAACTGCTCAAAACTTAAGTAAACTTAACTTAAAACATAAGGGAACTCGTGGGGCAATTTAGGCAACAATTGGACCGTTTTAGGAGGCTTAAAAGGAGGCAAAAAGACGTGATTACAGCAAGCATACAGAGGAGAAGAATTCAGCGAAGTTAGAGCAGATTCTTGCGAGGAGATAAGCGAGGAGCATTGGAGATCAAGCAGCACCACTTCGGTTTTGTTTGGTTTTTATGTTCCTTAGACTTTCTACTATGTTTATGTTTCTTTACAGACGCATGAGCGAGTAGTTTGTTTGTTCTAGGAGAAGGGATTAGCCCTTGGCTATCCCGAGACCTCTTTTGATCTATTTTGAATGCATCTTCCCGTTTTAGTTCATCTATTCTTTATCTGAGTGCTTGAATTTACTTGTGTTTGCGATGGCCACGTAGATGCATGTGTTAGGGGTTAGGAGAAGGACCGAAAGGAGAATTCTAGTCCTAGAAAGTCAGGTTTAGAACAACCGAGGTTAGGCCACGAAAGTAGGGTAGCAACGGTTGAGGGTGAACGGGCGAATCACAGAGTTTATGGGTTTAGTTCATGGTGTCAGCCACGAAAGTAGGGGGCAGCTTGTCTAGATCACGTGTCTATGCCTTGAGAGAGGGTAGATATCATGTTAGGATCGTCCGCCTTAGATAGCTTTAACTGGGATTGCATGATAGATAGGTTGATCGTGTGTTTCGGTAGTCTTGTGGTGAAACCGGTTTCCTAGGACGTTTATCTCATCGTTAGAACCCAAGTAGTTTAGTTATTTTCAGTATTTCATTCCTTATTCACCTTCTTTCGTTAGCAAGTTTGATTCGTAGTTCGGGTTTAGGTAGTGTTGCGTAGTCTCTGTGGGATCGACACCTAAATACTACACACGTGTCGTGCACTTGCGGGTAGATTAGGTTATATTTAACTCTGATACGCATCAAGTTTTTGGCGCCGTTGCCGGGGACTATTGTCAACGCGTCTTAGATTCGAACCTAGAGTCCTTCTTGCTTTGTTTTTATTTTTGTTTTCTTTTCTTTCGTTCCTTCTACGTAAATTGTTCTTTGTTTGTCCTTTGCAGAACTTTCAGGTCGACAAAAGATGGATAATCAGAACGGCAATGGACAGATGCAATTACAGGCTCCTCCACCACGTCGTCTAAGGGATTACGTGGTGCCGAACATGAACAACGTGCAAACAGCCATAAGGATGCCTGCTGTTGCAAGAGAACAATTCGAGATTAAGCCAGCGATGATCAACATGCTTTATCAGAAGCAATTCATGGGTGGAAACCATGAGGATCCACATCAGCACCTCAGAGATTTCCTCGAACTTTCAGGTACGTTCAAAATTCATGGAGTCTCTGAGGATGCAATCTTGCTGCGTCTTTTCCCTTTTTCAATTGGGGGAAAAGCGAAAGCTTGGCTGCAATCACTCCCCGCGGGATCTATCACCACTTGGGATCAGCTCTGCACACTGTTCCTATCACGCTTCTTTCCTCCGAGCAAGACAATTCAGTTGAGGGGGGAAATCACAACATTCAGATGCAGAGATGGAGAGACTATGTTTGAGGCGTGGGGTAGATTCAAGGATCTTCTACAGTCATGCCCACACCATGGACTTGAGCAGTGGTACGTTATCCAAACTTTTTATAACGGAATTTCAGATGAGCACCGCATGCGGTTGGATAACGCTGCCAGAGGATCATTCATGGATCTAAGCGTCGAGGAGGGATTTGAGCTGATTGATAACCTCGCCATGAACCACACCATGTGGTCAACCCCAAGAGGTATGCCTACTAGCACTCGTCGTTTATATGAGCCTAACCAAGATAGAGCCATGGGTAATGCAGCGAATGCTATGTACTGTGCGAATTGCGGAGATACGGATCATGTAGCGTATCAATGCACAGTACATGAGGATTACGAACAGATGTATTATGCCCAGCAGCAAGGCAACACGCAATTCGGGAACACCTACAACCCGAATTGGAGGAATCACCCGAACTTGTCATATCGAACGGCTCAACCGGTGAAGTATTCGGGGTTTCCACCAAGGTAGAATAATTTCCAGCAAAACAACCAACAACTCCAGCAAGCACAGCAAGCTCCGCAAGCCCCTCAACCTCCTCAAGCCGTTTCATCAAACCTAGAGGGGGTATTGCTCGAATTTATGAAGAAGCAAGAACAGCAACAGAAGAAGCATGAGCAACAACTGGCTAAGCAGGAGCAGCAACAAGCTAAATTCGGCGCGGACGTGGGGACAGCGATTAGTGAGCTTAGATCTCAGGTAGAGTCCCTAAGTACACATGTTAAGATGCTGGAAAACTCCGTAGCACAGCAGGCTGCGTAATCCTCTCGGAATCCCGGACAGCTTCCCGGTAAGCCCGATCTTAATCCGAAAGAATATGTGAACGCTATTTCGGTATGCAGCGATGATGAGGCTGAGAATTCGCCCTCAAATGAGCGAGGAGATGCTGCTGGCACGCCCATGGATAGAGGAAAAGGTAAGGTTGCAATTATGGAAGGAGTCGAACCAGATTTAGAAAAGCCATACGTTGCTCCTCCGGCGTACATACCTCCGATACCGTATCCATTTGCTTAAGGACAAGAAAACATTCAATTCTGGGGGATTTCGATCATCTAGTTTTCGTACACGATTCTCGCATGATTTTATAGATGTTTATGACGATAGTTGCGAGGTTTACGTGTCGTATTTGAATCACATTCCTATAACTCGAGAGAGGGTAGGAATTACATTAGGATCATCCGTCTTAGATATCTTGATAGAGAACGCATGATTAGATAGATCGAATGTTTGTTTCGGAAGCTATGCAGTGAAACCGTATCCTTGAACGTTTGTCTCATCGTTAGGAACTCATTAGTTTATTGCATACTCATTATTGCATATCACAACCATTATTTCATCGTGGCAAGTTTGATTCTAGTTTGATCTTAGTCCATGTTACGTAGTCCCTGTGGGACCGACACCTATAGTATTACACACGTGTCGTGCACTTGTGGGTAGTTTAGGTTAACTTGTTTAACTTAAATCGCATCATAGACTTGGACAAAGGAAATGGGGAATCATTCATGGAAAAAGCTCAGAGGTTAAAACCATACTATGTTGATCATGTAAAGGACGAAAGATGCATACTGCTTCTTTCTAATACCACACACGCGTAAAGCTTGAGGGTCAAGCTAAAGACCATAAACAAGTGCTTCTCAGGAGGCAAACCGAGCTTCGTATCATTTTCTCTTTTCCTTCGTATCTTTGTTCTATTTGTATTTGATTTCCAAGACATAACTCTATTCTTTTTTTGCATGTATATACTCTACCAACTATCATTATGTATCGTATTCCTTCTATTTTGGGTTGTCTGACTATTATCACAGGTACTACACTTTGATATTACCCACAATAGAGTAGACGTGTATAACATTCAGCTATACCACCAACTCGCGAAAGCAGAATACACCAGGTGTACACATTATAACTTTCCTTATCCTCTCTCGAGTTTTGACAAGCGCCAATCAGGTGATTTCGTTCCACTTTCTAATTCTCGACCTAAGTCTTTATCGGGCAACCTACTGCCTTATTGGTCTGATCCTTTTCAGGTACGAGACATGGAACTATGGAGTGATGTGGGTGACACATTCAAAGCAAATGGACAACGGCTTAAGCTCTACCAAGCCGCTCAACCGATCGAAAGTGGAAACTCCATTTCCCTTTCCGATCCACCCGTCGCACACGCATGAGGAATGGAGACGTCAAAGCTTAATGACGTTAAATAAGTGCTTTCTAAGAGGCAACCCAGTTGTTTGCTTTTCATTTTCTTAGTACTTAGGTTAAAGACTCGGTTATTTATTTTTCACACAAACGTGCTTCACCTCCTTCATCCTCCATTGGAGCTTCACGTCGAGGACGCCGTTCAATTCAAGTCTGGGGGAGCAGCTCACGTTTGTCAGGTGATTTCGTTTCATTTTCCTTTGATTTTTAGTTTTTAGGTTATTTTTGCGATTTTTAGTTTGTTTTTGTTTTCATTGAGTCAGAGTCGTCCCAAGGCACTTGTCCGGTGCCACGTTTTGAGATGAACCCCGAACTTAGGAATGCTTAAGAGGTTGACCTTTTCCGTTAGACTTTGCATGATTGAGCTAGGTTTTCCTATGCGTTAGAGCTTATTAGTCGGCTGAAAAACAATAGGTCGTAGTTCTTGGGAATCCTAGTGTTACTTGGGGGGATGCTTAGACGAGATTGCTAGACTGGTCTGTCGTTTATTTGCTCTACCCAGATGGTCATACTTCGTGTAGACGATACTTTACTTTGGTTACATTGAGGATCATTGGATCATATAAAATCGAGCTTATTTTGCAGATTAAAAAGCACACACTAACACTCCGCTGTCGATAGAAATAGTGCCTAATAAGCATGATCAAAAATCGATATGAGTGCATCGACCTTGTTACTCCTTCGGTGGCTCGGGTCTAAGTGGGGGGTTGGCGATCATCTTTCTACGTCCTAAGGGCAAGGCACAAAAAGCCACCTACTCCGCTGCACTCTCACACGAGATGCATGAGTATACCGTCATCGGTAGTCTGGGTCTAAGTAGAGGCTAGATCCCTTCAAATCCGACGTCCTAGAAGCATAGTGTGTATGCAAAGAAAAAAAAAAGAAAAGAAAAGAAAAAAATAGAAAAGAAGAATAAAAACAAAACAAAAAAAAAAGAAAGAAAAAGAAAAGAAAAAGAAAGAAAGAAGCTCGGAAAGAAAGAAACAAGTATCCTCGGTTGACCTAGGTTTAGCATAGTCTGAAGTCTTGTCTGGTGGAGGGAGTTACGGTAGCATATCTAGTTTCCTTTGATTTACTTTCTCATGGGTAACCGTCGTGGACCTAGGATTAAGGCTGAAAACTCGAGTAGGCCGAATTTGCTCACAATATGCTAGTTGATCGGTTAGGCTCGCTTTAGCGGTATCTCTAGGAGAAGGGGGATTCTCGTATTTTCATACCCCATGTATTCCACGTTTACGTTTGCTTAGGGACAAGCAAACATTCAAGTCTGGGGGATTTTGATCATCTCGTTTTCATACGTATTTCTTGCACGATTTAGGAGACGTTTTTGATACATATGTGATGTTTTACGTATGATTCCGTATCCGTTTTACTTGCTTTCGTGCTTTTCATGTTCTTACAGGTTTTTACGCGTATTTGGACCATTTTGGAGCTAAAGGAACATGCACGGAGCTAAGGAGCAACTTGGGGGATCATCACGGGACAAACGGGACGAGATTGAGCATGGAAAAGCCTCACCCGGTCGGGCACAACCGCACGAGTTACCCTAGCCGTGCCCGAGCGGGCACACTCATTGCCCGAGCGGGTCGCGGCCCGTAACTGCTCAAAACTTAAATAAACTTAACTTACAACATAAGGGAACTCATGGGGCATTTTAGGCAACAATTGGACCGACTTAGGAGGCTTAATAGGAGGCAAAAAGACGTCATTACAGAAAGCTTACAGAGGAGAATATTTCACCGAAAGATAGAGCAGATTCTTGCGAGGAGATAAGCGAGGAGCATTGGAGATCAAGCACCACCACTTCGGTTTTGTTTGGTTTTTATGTTCCTTAGACTTTCTACTATGTTTATGTTTCTTTACAGACGCATGAGCGAGTAGTTTGTTTGTTCTAGGAGAAGGGATTAGCCCTTGGCTATCCCGGAACCACTTTTGAACTATTTTGAATGCATCTTCCCGTTTTAGTTCATCTATTCTTTATCTGAGAGCTATAATTTACTTGTGTTTACAAAGGCCACGCAAATGCATGTGTTAGAGATTAGGAGAACGACCGAAAGGAGAATTCTAGTC
>CM071875.1:26571035-26596869 GCA_036759665.1 Gynandropsis gynandra
TTAGGATCGTCCGGCTTAGATAGCTTTAACTGGGATTGCATGATAGATAGGTTGATCGTGTGTTTCGGTAGTCTTGTGGTGAAACCGGTTTCCTAGGACGTTTATCTCATCGTTAGAACCCAAGTAGTTTAGTTACTTTCAGTATTTCATTCCTTATTCCCCTTCTTTCGTTAGCAAGTTTGATTCATAGTTCGGGTTTAGGTAGCGTTGCATAGTCTCTGTGGGATCGACACCTAAAATACTACACACGTGCCGTGCACTTGCGGGTAGATTAGGTTATTTAACTCTGATACGCATCAAGGATAAGGACCGAAAGGAGAATTCTAGTCCTAGAAAATCAGGTTTAGAACAACCGAGGTTAGGCCACGAAAGTAGGGTAGCAACGGTTAAGGGTGAACGGGCGAATCACAGAGTTTATGGGTTTAGTTCATGGTGTCAGCCACGAAAGTAGGGGGCAGCTTGTCTAGATCACATGTCTATGCCTTGAGAGAGGGTAGATATCATGTTAGGATCGTCCGCCTTAGATAGCTTTAATTGGGATTGCATGATAGATAGGTTGATCGTCGGTTTCGATAGTCTTGTGGTGAAACCGGATTCCTAGGACGTTTGTCTTATCGTTAGAACCCAAGTAGCTTATTTACATTTAGTATTTCATTCCTCATCACAATTCTTTCGTTAGCAAGTTTGATTCGTAGTTCGAGTTTAGGTAGTGTTGCGTAGTCTCTGTGGGATCGACATGTAAAATACTACACACGTGCCGTGCACTTGCGGGTAGTTTAGGTTAATTTATATTTAACTCTGATAACGCATCACTTACAATGACGTCCCGTCAGTACGTTTAGGATCAATAATAGGGATAGAGGGGCGCTCATCAAATATCAAAGAATCAATATCCACCACATCATCTATGTCATCAAAATTAGTGGTGTCGATATAGGTAAAGGAGACGTATATGGTGGCGTTAACGGTGGTGGAGGGACTTCTGTGGAACCTGCCAACATTCGGTTGTAACCAACAAATCATCAAGCTCTCATTATTTTTAAGTGTTTAGAAATTAGTTTTGAGAGAAATTATTATTTGGTTTTGAGGTTGTGTTGAAAATAAACTATGTTAAAAAACAGAATTTTCTGACGGACAACCTATGGAAATTGCAACGGTTGCCCATTCAAAATAACTTCACCTCAACGACGTAATTAAATGACATGAGTATTGGTTTTCCAACGTAATCCGATGAAATTTAAAATGGATGCCTATTAGAAAAGTGTGTTCCCTAGGCAACGGACTACGTAAATGACTATACGTCTTCTTTTGAACGGGCATCGGATGAAAATTTCAACGGATTCGCGTCGGAGCACTACATCGGGGTACTAACCGTAGCATAGCTATGATGACAATATTCAACGGGCATCCGTTGCAAGCTACCAATGGTCATATGTTGCCTGATACAAAAGGTCATCTGTTGGCATATTAAATCGTTGCAACGAGCATCCATGGGCATTATCAACGAATACCCATTCAAAAACCCTAAACTCTTGAAATTTTTCTAAATATCAAACAAAATGAAATGGTTCACCGGGTTTCCATTGCGATTTCCAACAGATGTTTGTTGAAATTTGAATAAATGATGTAAAATTTTTTACAAACATTTGGTATTACAATTACATAATTCACATTTCTCCTTTGGTCGATTCTTTGATTGGCGAGTCTTCCTTTAATTGTTCATTGAATCCATCGCCATAGTCATCTTCGGCATCTTCCGATTTAATGTCTTTAAAATCCGGATGTATTCTGCATCTATGTCAGTTCTTACGAAAATTCATCCCGATCGTCTCATCAATTAATCGTATGGGCTCAAGGTGATCGTTTTGGAACGAATCTTCTTTCCGTTTGTGCTTATAACTCTATACGGTTTGATCTTAACTATGGCCCACCACTCCTCTCTTCGACGTTTCAATATTGTTGGATAGTACATGTAACATATTTGATCGACTATGATGTCGGGTTGATGTCAATCCTCCCCATCAATTTTTTCGTGTACAACGTCCTATGGTTGGGTCATACGACTAACATTTAAAAAGAATTACCTTCAATCCAACCAAACCAATATATTCCACCTGTATGATTTGGTGCAAAATACCATAGACATTATCACCCTCTATTTCACTACTAACACAAACGCTGTAATTATACGTGCCTCTATATTTTCTATGTTCGTAAGTGCAGAATGTGTATGCGAGTAAACAAAATTGACAAATATAATACATTTCTTGCATGACCATTAGCCAAATCTCTTAACTAGGTAGGATGTCTCTCATCGGAACCTTTTGACTTATATAAGATAAAAATGAATAAATACTCATAACATAATGTTGTTTACGTGTATATATATATATATATACGAATATACGTTTACTTACGTATTCTCTCAACCACGAGCCATAATGTTGAACTTTCATTTTCGTGAGTTCATTTGCATTTAGATGAGGATATGTACCCATTACTTCTTCATCAAATATCATTTAATAAAAGTATGTCATCGCTTTGTACATTTCTTAAGGTAATGGCTCTTGATAATTTAGTAATATATAAATGTGGACGTGATTATACTCCTCTAGTGTTAGCCAATATTATGTGTATTTCTCAGTTGTACGTCCAATTTGTGTAAAGATCTCAGTAATTGTGCCAAATTGAGGATTATATTGAAGATAGTTTGTGTAATCTTCTGCTGAGCGTCTTTGTTTTGTCAGAATATATGAATCGGAATAAAATGTGCTAAAATATGTGATTTCTTCCACCAAGTACAGTTTAACAATATATCCTTTAACTGCTGCTTTATTTTTTACCTTTTTCTTTAAATGAAAGAAAAACCTTCAAAAAGATACATCCTTCGAATTGAACTAGACCACCGAGTATTGTCTCATATGGTAAATGTATTGGAAAATGTTTAATGATATCGAAGAAGGAATGCAGAAAAACTTTTTCTAATAGGCATAATACTTCAGCGATATTTTTTCAATAAATCAAAGTTATACCTTTTTAAATTTCTTCAACATATATCTACGAAAAATATGTTAATTCTGCATAGCACATCGTGAATGTTTCATGGTAAGAGCTCAGTAAACGCAATTGGAAATAGTTGATACATGAAAAAGGGAAAATCGTGACATTCCAACAAGATCAGCCTCGAACCTATAATATCCACACACCGAGCAATGTTTGATGCATATCCATATGGAAATTTAACGTCTTCTTTTAACCGCCTTAATAATGCGGTTTCCGCTGGCCCAGACAATCTAACTGTTGGGATAGGTGCCCTTCCATCTCGCAACTCCAACTCAGGTCTTGAACATATTGTCTTCAAATATTTTCTTAATTCTATATTATCATTGGTTTTATCTATCACATTCAAAATAGTCTTGATGATATTATCGCAAATGTTTTTTCGATATGCATAACATCCAAATTATGACGCAAAATCAGTGATTTCCATTGTGGTAGTTTCAAAAAATATATATATTTATACCAGTTATGTCACTCACCTTGGCCTTTTGATTTTTGATGCCCACGATCTTTTACCGATTCTTGTAAATATACCGTCGTGTTTAATCATTCATAGAGAATTTGTGTTCCTTTTTTCATACATGGTGCCTCTTCTTTTTGTACCGTTTTCTTTAGAAAATAATTTTTTATCTTGAATTGATGTCTACGGGGATGAAATCTTCTATGACAATCAAACCAACATGGTTTCTTTCCATGTACTAATCGAAATGAATTTGTGTCCTACACACAATATGGACATGTCAATCTCCCGTGTGTACTCCATCTAGATAACATTCCATAAGCTGGAAATCGCTAATTGTACACAATAAGACGCTTTCAACGTGAAAGTTTGCTTTGTACTTACATCATAAAAAAAGTTCCATTGTTCCACAAATCTCTTAATTCATGAATTAAGGGCTACAAAAAATATCAGAACTATTTTCGGGTGTTCACGTCGTGGAATCAACAATGTTAAAACCATTATTTCTCTTTTCAAACACATATTGGGAGGCAAATTATACGGAGACAAAATACCAGCCACATAGAATATTGACTTCCGCATTGTCCATATGTACAGAAACTATCGGTGCCAAGAAAAGATAAAACATTTCATGTTTCATACGGAAACTCAGGAAAAGGTTCATTGCAATCTTTCCAAGCCTTACCATCCTATGGATGTTGCATTATCCCTTCGCCCGTCAAATGTTTTTGGTGCCATCTCGTTGCCTCGGTGGGTTTTTTCGATTCATATAACCTTTTCAACGTGGTTTGTTACATGCATATTGATAACGTCTATTTTGTTATAGTATTTTTTATCCATTTTCATAGTTAGTTTAACCATTCATTTAGACTTTAGCGAGCATGAAATATCATTTAGTCCTCTTCTAGCGTTTTCTCGTATTATTACAGGAAATGAAATATCGAGGTACAAACATGAGTATGAGGCAAAAACTATTCTCCTATTAACCATACACGGTTAGCATCTAAGGATCATGAATCGAAGAAAGAGCAAGAACGACTAGAACGCACATACTGGCCGCTGGAAGAAAAAATGGAAACATGCTGGCTGTCAAACACAGAAAATGGAAAGTTACTGGAGTGCCACTTGGAAGGACACGGCTGGAATAAATTAGAAGCTTGCTGGAGCAGAAGAGGCAACCGCTGCACACAAGAAATAAAAACTCCAGCCGTGAGGAAGAGAAAAGGAAACTTCAGCCATGAGGAAGAGAAAAGGAACTTCAGCCGGCTAGGACAAGAAAGGAAACTGCATGCCGCCTAAAATAAAGAAAGGAAACTTCAGCTACTGGAGCAGAAAGCGAAGTGCACGATCAAAGAGAAAAGAAGGAGCAAAAAAAGGAAACTTCAATAGGACAAGCTCAGTTTCAGACAAAATACACAACACCACACAACACACATGTAGAGAGAGAAGGGGAGAGAGAGAGAGCAACACGCCAAAAGACTAGAGACGAGGCGATGAACTGGAAACACGGAGGAGCTGTTGAAGACTTCGGTATTAGGATAGGGGGAATCTCATTCTTTATCTGTGTTGATAATAGTTTTTTTTTCGTGTTTTGTTTTCTTAGTCCATGTTTTAGTAGTTTAGCAGCTACTTGTTAGAGTTTTGCCGATATGTAATGAAGTCCTATGCTTAATACTTGGTTATGATATTTAATTGTTTATGGATTGATTGGCTGTTCTTTATGCTTTTGTTCTTGTTGACCGCTTGAATGAATGATTATAGAAGTCCGATTGTGTCAAGATGAATTAGATTTTGGAACATAGCCATGATTTGGGGTCTTAATCAATTTAGAACCTTGACCGGTAGATCGATTGAATTCAAAAATTAGGATAGCAGTCTTAATGCATTTAGTGTGTGAGATTACACACTAGGAAGATTGATAGTATGCATGCTAGATAGTGGGATTAGGCATCAGAATAGTCATTCCCTAGAAAAGATCTTGAATTCCCTGAATACGTGATGATATTTATAAACATGATCTTTGTTAGCACTTCATTATATTATCGTGGATCTCTCGAAATTATAAAATACGTAATTTCTGATTTGTTAAGGGACCAAATTAGAAAAATAATAAAATATATATTTCTATACATATGTGGGTTGTTGTCCCTAATGAAAATATATACAAAATATATTTTTTCATAATTATGAAGAAACAAAAGTTTTATCTTTGTTGCAAATTGGATCAAGGTATGCTTCCACAAATTCCGAAAGGTTATGAATTCTACAATTGGTATAAGAGCATGTATAATTAAAATAAATCATAGTTTTAAAAGAAGAATCATTCTTTCATTAAATGAGCATATGTTCTTGTCTATAACAAATAAAATAGTTGTGGATCATTTTTTCTTGTTATTTGTTAGGATTGTACAATTTGGTTTTTGTTATCTGTTTGGATAACCTTTAGTAGTATAAGCTGATTATATTCTAGTGGTAGTAAGTAGCCGAATCCACATGTTTGAAATATTTTAGAACAAAACAAAACCAAATTTTTTCTTTCATAAATCATATATGTATACATACACACATAAATACGAAAAGTCGTGTTCTAGATACAGCTAAACAACATGAACAATGAGTGCTTTAACCAGAACGAGTCCAAAAAAGTCCTTAGACCCTTAACGGTAGAGATTTGGCTTCGGAAACAAGTAACCGTTTGAGTGCAAAGGTACATTTTGACCTATCGGGGTAGGAGAGGCTGAAACATATGTCGAGCCTTTGAATCTCTATGTCGAGCCTAGTAGTATGGGCTTGTGACCCTTGTGGGGAAATAAGGTAATGGAACATCGGTTTGATCTATTGGGCAGGGCTCGTAAATGGCGAATCATTAGACCGTCTGTTCCAAGCCAGGAATTGAGCTCCATGGCTTGAGCAAAGGCTTTGAGTCCCGTGGTTCTTAGAGCAGAGGGCACTATGTGAGACTGGTTTCACAAAGCAGCGGTAACCACCCACTCTTGACGGCGTAAGAGAAAGGGTCGATGGAAGTCTTTAACGATGCTGGATTCGAAATGGCATTTTGTGATGTTGGTTTTCAGTTTTCTACTGTTTGTGTCGTTTCGTTTTGCCTCCTTAGTCTATGAAGAAGGAAATATATAGATGTGTGTATGTATACACACGTTTAAAAACGAAAAATGATGAATCTCTAGAGAGATTATACCCCAAACCATATATCTCATTGAACAACCGCAAAGCCTCTAGGACAAGTGCAGGTTTCAAATATTATGTGGCATGATCTCTTAATTATGCCACATATATATGGTGCTTAAGTAATCCCTTCGCATTGTGATTTCAATCAACATTTATGTATATAGTTTAAAATTGTAAAAGTTTAATATTTAAGTGTTAAATGAAGCAATATGACACAAAAAATATCATTTGTTGTGAATATTTTTCATAAATAAGTATTGAATATTATATATTTGAATATCTATACAAATATTAATCAATCCAAAGGTAAATTCATATTCGGCGGATTTCACGTATAATTGTGATAAAAAATCTATGTTAATTATATGGTCTTAGATGTTAATATTAAATCGATCCAAATACATATTTTTTATTTATGTCTCACTATCATTGTTTGATCATAACATCAAGAATACCACTAGTAGTTGATATTACTGTCCAAGGACTTGAAATTAATGTTGCACTTGGTATCTTCATTTATGTTTGTAAAATTGTTTGATTGTAATAGTAAATTGATTTTCATTGATCAAGTTAATCTTGTAGTGGTATCTACAAACATAGATATGATTCCGATCCAAGATGGTTCCAACCGTAATGAATGGAAAAATAAGGTCAACATAGTTTTGGATACAAGTTTGGACCTTGTATTAAGGATTGAGCCACCTATTTTCTTTTTAGATTCACCTTGTATAATAAAGTTATTCAATGATCTCACTTAAATAGGACCAATTAAAAATCGAAATGTGTAGATCACATTCATGTAGTTTTAACGTCACACATCCATCATAAGATTTGTGTCATTTAGTCATCTCAGATTTAGTGGCGATGGAAATTTTAATTACGAAAAGAGATGCGAAAGCTACCATGATTCTATATTAGATGTGGTTAATGGATGAAATCTTTTATGCTCTATGATTATCATGGTAACATTTGAGTTTTTATAATACATGCATTTCTTCAGATACACATATGGTCCAGTGGAAGATTGTAAGGATTTTTGGGGCCATGTATGTTTAATTTAAATGTATGGTCCCATTATATTTTTAGTCAAAAGCAAAGTAACTTATGGCCAAATAATGTAATTGTTATGAAATAAAATTGTAGAAATCAATTCGTAGTTTTTGATTTGTTGAGAGGTCAAATTAGAAATAATAAGATATATATATGTATTCTATAAATATATTCATTGTGGTTACCAATGGAAATACAGAAAAAATATTCATGTTTCATAATTTTGAAGAAACAAAAATCTCTCTTTGTGACGAATTGTTTATCGGAACATTCAATCCGAGGTTCCATTCGAAATTCTTGATGGATCAAAGTATGCTTTCTCAAATTTCGCAAACTTATGAATTCTACACTTTTATGAGTCATGTTGCACGAATGAATGTTTAGAGTATGAAAGTTCTAGAGTTTAGTGAGAGTTTTATATTTTGTGTTCTATATTAATTTGTTTGAATAAAGGATCTGATAAGACATAAGGTAACTTTCTTGTATATTTCACTTTGTATAATAAGGTTATAAATACGTGATATCATTTAAGTATGATAAGTTGAAAATCAACATGTATAAAACACCTTCATGTGGTTTTCATGATACACATTTATAATTAGATTTATATCATTTGATTGTGTTTGCATTGGTGACTAAGGATAATTTAGCTAGATTGATGTAGCAAATACCACTTTGATTCTGTGTTGTTGTAGTCAATGGATAAGATTGTTTATGTCCATGAATATCATGAAAAATATTTTGAGCTCATAAATATAACATAATCCATATTAAATATTTGATCATAAATATATATTACATATGAGCTCATTTATATTATTGTACCCGCATTCCTTTTGCTCTCTTCATCCACTTGCATACATGTCTATATAGTGTTTGCACCCTACGTTTATTTGGTGTAAGTTAGTTGTGGGTAAACTCATAAAAAATGAGAAACTCTATTTCATGTTACATCAATCCTAATTCTTATGAAATTTGTGGCGCGAGAAACCATGCTTGACAAAGAAAGCAACTAACTTAAGCTGTGATTGTTGTTGTTTCACTCCCCCAAAGTAAATTCAAAATTCATATTCATGCCGACAGAAAAATCTCGTTTTCATATAAAAATTGTAGTATGATTGTTTGTAGAAATACATTGAGAATATTGTGTTTAATGAAATGTAAAGAACAAAAAATACATTGTTTGTTTTTCTTTAATCTCCATGTTGTACGTCTTTTTGTACTAAACAACAATCTAATAAAATATAAGATGATTTACGTCTTTTTTATTCCAAATTTAAATAAACGTTTTAGAGATTGAATTTACATTAAATATCATCTATATATTGAATTGTAAGTCCAAATTATCTTCATGTGAGAATATAAAAAAATCTAGTGATAATATTATCAAAATGATTTGCTTGTATTTATAATATAAGAAAATTATCCATTTAGGGTGTTTGTGCGAGTTAAATCATATATATATTTATATATACGTATATATAAATTATGAAATTTTCTGAGAGAACCACGTCAGATATAATTTTTTTTATTTTTTATTCTATTTCATATTATTAGTTAAATGAAAACTTTTATATGTTAATAATATGATTGTGATAAGACTTTCTACACCAACCACTGCATCGTGAGTATCTCCTCTCTTCTCATACCTCTAATGAAACTTTAATGTTTTGTGTTTTTGACGTCTGATGATTTTTTTCGTTTCCCCTAAAATCAGATAATATGAAGAAGATGAAAGGTTTGCTTCAAAAGGTCTCTTCATGGACTCATTAGACGAGAACGAGATTGTGTCGCCACTACTGTCGTTGGTGGAGGAGGAATGAACCCAACACGATTTTGTCTTCAACGGTTAGAGTTGTTTTAATTTATACGAACAACTTTTTAGAATTCATCCGAAATTCTTGTGCAAAAATAAAATAAAATGAAAAATTGAAATGGACAAAACTTTGTCTAATTTTATGACTAGAGACAAAATAAAAATGAGAACGAATTGATGAAGAGAAGAGAAGAAATGGTTTTTGTGTTCTCGCATGATATTTTTATTGATTGCCAAACACACACATATTTATATATATAAAATAAAAAGGAAAAGGTCAAAATATGGCAACTTAAATACGTAAACAAATTGAAAAAAAAACCTTCAAACATTGACCAAAACATGTTCATTTCATATTGAGGTAAAAAAATGGCAACTCAAACACTCACTCTTGCCATTTTAATCCTCAAACCAATTTGAACTCCAATAATCTCAAACCTCTGAAATGTGAGTGCCTTAGTGAATCCATCTGCGAGCTGGTCTTCACTTTTGCAGTACTTCACAATTATATCACCACTTTTCACCGAATGTCTAACAAAGTGATACTTGATTTGTGTTTGTTTGGTCCTCTCGTGTTGAATATGATTCTTGCCAATCGTAATCGCTGATTGATTGTCACAGAAAATTGGCACACCTTCTTCAGTTTCAAACTGGAAATCTTCTTTCAGTGTGCGAAGCCATATCGCTTGGTTTTGTTGCATCACACAATATATTTAGCTTCAGTAGTCGATTGAGCAATGGTGTCTTGTTTCCTAGTTTTCCAAGAGAAAATTGTTGATCCAATTGTAAAGTGGTAACATGTTGTCAATGTGAAATCCTCTTTGAATCCTCCCCATTCGCTATCAGCATATCCGATCCAAGTTGGCTCCTTAACTTGATAGTATTGCAGGCCGAGATTGTTTGTTCCCCTTACATACATGAAAAATCTTTTAGCTTCCTTAAGATGTTATGCTTGTGGTTGTTTGAGATAACTGGACAAATATGATGTGGTAAACATGAGGTCGGGTCTTGAGGCTGTCAGGTACAATAGTTCTACGGCAAGGCTTCGGTGGAGGTTTCGATTAGAAAACTCTTCATCTTCTTCTCTTTCGTGATTCTTCTTCTATGGAGTTAATGGAATTTCCGTAACTTTGCATTTTGCATATTAAACTTCTTCAGCAGCTATTGAGCATAATATTCTTGAGATAAGAATATTCCTATAGAGTCTTGAATAATCTATATCCCAAGAAAGAAATTCAGTAATCCAAGATCAGACATCTCGAATTCGTCTTGCATCCTCCTCTTAAACTTGTTGATTAAGTCTTCATTGCATCCAGTAACTATGAGGTCATCTACATAGATACAAACCACCAGCAAGTTGTTCTCTGAGCCTTTCAAATAAAAGGCATGATCATTCTCACTCCTCTTGAAATTTTTGCGATGAAAAAAGTCTTCTATCCAACTATGTCATGCTCTCAGTGCTTGTTTCAAACCATAAACAGCCTTATGAAGTCGAAAGGCATGATCTTCCTTCTCTTTTTATCACAAAACCAGACGGTTGTTCAACGTAGATATCTTCTTCAAGATTTCCATTAAGAAACGTAAATTTCACCTCTAGTTGATATAATATCTATCATTTTTTAGAAGCAACAGCAAGTAATAACCTGATTGTTTCATGTAGAGATACATGGGTAAATGTCTCTGAATAATCCACACCATATTGTTCTGTGAATCCTTTACCACTAAATATGCTTTGCGCTTCACAACTTGTCCTTCTGCATTTTTTTCAAGCGATGTATCCAATTCACTTGGACAACATTCTTGTCTTTTGGCTTTTCTCTTAATTTCCACGTCTTGTTTTTATCGATCATGTGTATCTCTTCTTCCTTCGCCTTTTGATGTTCCTTACTGACGACTGACTTTTCAAAAGATGTAGGTTCTTCCATTCCTATGTAACATGATTCGACATCTTCTACCTCAACATGTGGTGCTTCACGAATTATGCCACTCATTGACCTTGTTCTTATTACTAGTCTTCTGAACTTCTATCCTATGCTTCTTGATTCAAATTGAAAGGAATTGGATCTTAATGCCTTTCTCTCCCTCTTTTTCTTACATCTCCGGAATTTTGAGATTCTGGTGCAGCATTTCCTAGTATGTATTGTGGTTGGAGCGGTAGACAAATTGGTCTTTTTCTAACCTCTTCGTTTTTAGTCCAATCCCATTGTCTTGCTTCATCAAATATAGTATCACTTAAAACCTTATATTTATCTTCATTTGGCAGGTAGACTCGATAGCCTTTCGATTGTTAACTATAATCGATGAATATTGCTATCTTTGACTTGTCATCCCACTTCTTTCTTTTTTTCATTTGGAATATGGATGTTACATATGCATCCAAATACTTCCTGATAATTGACAGAAGCTTTGGTTCCATTCCAGGCTTCCAATGGTGTTTCTTCTCCAATTTCTTGGTTGGTAAATGATTTTGCAAATATGTAGCGATATGCATAGCTTCTGTCGAAAATTTCAAAGGTATATTTTTAGACTTGATCATAGATCTTTCAATCTCCAAAAGGGTTCTGTTTCTTCGCTTAGCGAACCCATTTTGTTGTGGCGTGTAGGCAACTTTTAGTTGCCTCTCAATTCCATTATCTTCCAGGATTTTTGAAAATTCTGTGGACAGATACCATGTTGCTCTGTTTGTCCTCAACTTCTTGACTTTTCATCCACTTTGATTTTAAACAAGATTTTCAACTTCTTGAATGTTTGCAATGCTTGTGATTTGGCTTTCATGAAGTAAATCTAAATCATATGAGTTACATCGTCATTGAAGGTCAAGAAATATCGACTTCCATCTAATGACAAATTTTGCATAGGAACACAAATATCACTATGGATTAGCTTCAATTTCTCCATGCCTCGAGAAAGTATCTCTGATGTGCTTCCCAAAGACATATCCTTTACATAACTGCTTCTCCACTTGGAATTTTGGGAGACCAATAACCATATCTTTGTTTTTCAATATCTTCAGATTTGTGTAACTTACATGTCAATGCCATAAATCAACTACTCCTTCATTTTTTGCTAACATGGCTTTTTCACTGGTTGTACACCAGTTGATAGGAAAACTCTTCTTGACCATGGGAATAACTGAAATCTTCTTGCCACTTGGGTCATAAATGATACAGCAGTTTTCTTCGAAAAATGACTCGAAATCCATTTGTGATCATTTGAGGATCAGTAGATTTTTTCTGATTTCCGGGAGAAGGAATATATCCTGAGTAACTCGTCTTCCTTTCTTAGTTGTGACAGAGATATCTCCTTTACCCCTTGTCATCAATACTGCTCCGTTTCCAACTCGAATTGGAACTTGCAAGTTGATGTCGATTCTTGTAAACAATTTCTCATCTGGTGTCATGTGGTTAGTACAACCACTGTCGATAAGCCACACATCATCTTTGAGAGTTAACTTATCTTCAGCCCTTGCGGTGAATAAAATATTTTCTTCACCTTCTTTTTCGTGACTGAACTAAGCTTATTTGGTCTTATTGCTTCTACAATCTTTCAAAATATGACTAAATTTGTGGCAGTTGTAACACTCCACTATGCTTCAATTTCATCCGTCGGCTTCTCTTTTGCTTTTTCTATTTTTGATGTAACATGAGGTTTCGTCATTATTATCCCTTTAGCAATATTCACACCATCTTTTCTTCTTTCCTTTCTGATAGAATTTTTTGGTAGTTCCTCTACTACTTTCACCTTTTCCGCCAAATTTTAAACTTTTGAAATGATCATGGAAAGCATATTATGCATTTCTGTCATCATCTGGTATGAACTTTGAATCATGTGCAATCAAAGATCCTACTAGCGGCTAGTGACGGTATTCTGCAACTATTGAACTGCCGCCAGATCCTTCGCCTTGAGTGCTTTCCACTCCGTGAGTTGTATATTTTGAGTAGTTGCTGGAGTTTTAGTGGTCGATGGTTATGATGGAACTCCGCTTTCTACAACATCCCATAATTCCCTAAGCACTAGGGTAGTCTTCATTCTATCCGCCTAGAGCTCATAGTTTTTTCCATCAAATATGGCAATGGGTTGAGTGGTTTGCAAGTTTGCGGCCATGACTCTGATACTTCTTGTACTTCTTGATTTTTTTTTGTGCGGTCTTCTGATTTCTTGTGCTAGTCTTAAGCTTGTCTTATGCTAGTCTTGTGCAAAACATATCCCGTGATTAAAAAAGCTCTGATACCATATTAGAGTTGTTTAAATTTATGCGAATAACTCTTGTGAATTCATCCATAGTTCTTGTGCAACAAAAAAATGAAAAATTAAACCGGACAAAAACTTAGTCCAAATTTAACAAAATCATAAAAAAGAAAAAAGGGTGAATGAATTGATGGAGAGAAGAGAAGAAATGGTTTTTTGTTTTCTCGGATGATTTTTATTGATTTCCAAATACACACATATATATATATATATGTATAATAAAAAGAAAAAAGTCAAAAAGTGGCAACTCAAATACGTAAAAAAATTGAAAACAAATTCAACCTTCAAACATTGACCAAACATGTTCATTTCACATTGAGGTAAAAAATGGCAAGTCATAAGTAATAGATGCATTTGGATGAATTTTATATACTGACAACTAAAGTTGTGGCAACACGGAATCTACCCAAATGGAGGAACTGGAGATAGAGGGGGTTTGCAGCGATAACTTGGTATATCCACTATACGACAACACGAGTAAGTAATACGATGATGATGTTGTTCTGGTTTCTTCTTCATCTGGAGAAAACCGCGATAATAATCTCAATCAACGTAAAACAATGAGCTACAACCAAAGATTAGAAGAGGGGGGGATGAAATTACGTATGAGCGGGTTTGAATCTCTCATGGCAACAGGTGCCATGAACGACCTCCACAAATGCTGGTCTTTAGCATAATCAAAATTTAGCAAGATGGAGTGGATAGATTTTCTAATTACTAGTTTATTAGACAAATTTCAAGATATATTTTTCGAATGAAATTTTTTATATGATAATTGATCATCTCGTTTACGTACACGATTCTTGCATCATTTTAGATATGTTTATGACAATAGTTGCAATGTTATGTGTTTTTTGTATTCGTTTTACTTGTTTCCATGTTTTCATGTTTTTATAGGTTTTAATGAGTATTTGGTTCGTTCGGAGCTAAAGAACATACACTGGATAAAGTACAAGCTTAAGAAATTATAACGGAGCAAACGGGATGAGAAACGGGCAAGGAATGCAACACGATATGACGAGACATCCAGCAGAAGTTGCCCACCTTGGATTCACCTCCAACACGCAAGGATCAAAGCATGACAGCAGCCCGCACGGGGTGCTCTCCTTAGTCCACGTAGGGTGGTGTTCCAGAAGTTGTTGCCCGAGTTGTGCTAGACCTTAGCACATGCATGTCATGAAGAAAATGAGGAGCCCGCGCGGGGCATGCCTATAACAAATTCCCTAGAATGTCTCCAACGGGGAATTTGTATAAAAAGCGACCCCAAATTGAGTTCAGAAGCAAGCAAACATAGAGGAGAGCCCTGTGAGGGTACACAACATCCATTATTCCATTCAAGAGCCCTCTTCGACATGAGACACAACAAGGAGTCGGAGATTGATTCAGAATCATTGCTCGTTTGATATCTCTACTCTATTGCTTCGTTTATGTTGTTTAGACTTATGAGCGAGTAGTAGATTTGTTCTAGGAGAAGGGATTAGCCCATGGTTGTCCCGAAACCATCTTTGATTTGTTTATGAAACCATTTCTCATTTTGTTTATCTATTCTTTATCTAAGCGCTTATTGTCTTGTGTTTACATGTGCCACGTAAATGCATTCTTAGGGATTAGGAGAAGGACCGAAAGGAGAATTCTAGTCCTAGAAGATTAGGTTTAGAAAAACCGAGACTAGTTCACGAAAGTAGGGTAGTAACGGTTGAGGGTTGAATCGGGTGAATCATGAATCGTAATGGCGTTTAGTTGGGGTGACAGCCACGAAAGTAGGGGATGACTCAATCTAGCCACGTTCCTATGCCTTCAGAGAGGGTAGGATCTACATTAGGATCGTCCATCTTAGATATCTTGATAGGGAGTGCACAATTAGATAGATCGGAGATAGGTTTCAAAAGCTATGCGGTGAAACCGGATTCTAGAACTTTTGTCTCTTTGTTTAGAACTCGCTATTCCACTGCATCATCATCATACTTGCATCTTATCATCTTTATTCCTTCACAACAAGCATGATACTAGTTTTGATTCTTAGATCGTGTTACATTAGTCCTCATGGGATCGACACCTTAACTACTACACACGTGTTGTGCACTTGCGGGTAGTTTTAGGTTAATTTGTTTTACTTGACACGCATCAAGTTTTTGGCGTTGTTGCTGGGGACTAATTGTCAACACATTTAGGATTCAGATTTAGAATCATACTAGTTTTTATTTTCTTTCCCTTTCTTTCTACTAATTCTTTTTACTTGTACCTTGTAGGTGCATGACCCGATCTCATCGTCATTCGAATTTTCATCGAATCGACCCCGAGATTAAGAGAATGATTAATAAGCGAAAAAATGGCAAGAGAGAAGAAAGATTAGACACGAACAATCCACGAGCAATGGACAACTGTAATGATGTATTGGATGGTCACGGACAGCCGCAATTACCCGTCAGTGATGTGGCGCATTTATAGCAACAGCAGGCTCCTCCACCACGTCGTCTCCTTGATTATGTGGTGCTGAACATGAGAAACATCCAAACTTCGATAAGGACGCCCGCTGTTGCGAGGGAACAATTCGAGATCTAGCCTGCAATGATCAACATGTTATACCAAAAACAATTCATAGGCGAAAATCACAAAGATCCTCATCAACATCTTCGAGGCTTCCTAGAGCTATCAAGAACATTCAAAATTGAAGGAGTCTCGAGCTCATGAACTACGCCAAGCAGCAAGGCAGCATGCCATTCGGGAATTCATACAACCCGAATTGGAGGAACCACCCGAATCTTTCTTATCAAACGAGTTAACCATTGAAGTATTTGGTTTATCACCAAAGGCAGAAGACATACCAGCAAATGCAGCCACTCCAGCAAGCTCCTTAACCCCCTCAAGCTCTTTCGTCCAGTTCTCAGGCGGTAATGCTTAAATTCAGCAAAGAACAAAAGAAGTAACAAGCACTTCAATCAAAATTCACGAGGAAATGGGAGGAGCGATGAAATGAACTAAAAACTCAAGTGGAAACTGCGATCAATGAACAGAATACGCAAATGGACTCCTTGAGGACGCATGTGAAGATGCTAGAAAACTCGATTGCACAGCAGGCTGCATCATCCTCTCGGCATCCCGGAATACTACCAGGAAAGCCCGATCTAAACTCGAGAGAGCACGTAAACGTCATCACTTTGTGCAGCGAGGATATGATCGAGAATCCGCCCTCAAAAGCGCAAGAGAATGTTGCTAGACATTCGGTAGACAAATGGAGATTGTAGAATTTCGATCATGGAAGGGTATGAGTCTTATTTAGAGAAGCCATATATTGCCCCGCTGGCGTACGTACCTCCTATACCATTTCCTGGACGCTTAGTGAGCACCAATAATCAAGAGAGCGTGACCAAATTCTTTCATTGCCTTAAGCAGCTCGACATCAACAGGCAGTTCGTGGAAGCGCTCCAAAAGATGCCTAATCGAAGAAATTATCTTAAGGAGTATCTTTCCAAGGAGAAGCGTATCAAAGAGAGTGAGACAATGGCACTCACAGAGGAATGCAACACCATTCTCCAAAACCAGCTGCCACCAAAGTTAAAGGACCCCGGAAGCTTCTCCATCCCATACACTATAGGAGACATTGACATCGACAAAGCTTTGTGCAATTTGGGAGCAAGCGTGAGTATAATGCCAAATTCAGTCTATAAGCGAGTAAACTTCGGAGATCTTAAATGTACGAAGATGTCTACGGCTAGCTAATCGTTTGGTATGGTATCTGGTGGGAATTGTTGGAAACATTCCCACCAAGGTACGCAATCTTTGCATTCCCACTGATTTTGTTGTACTTGACATCGAGGAAGATGCTAACGTACCTGTTATTCTTGGTAGACCATTTTTAGCTACTATAGGTGTTAAGATAGATGTACAACAAGGGAAGCTCTCTCTACGTGTCAATGATGAGAAGATTAAATTCCATTTGTCCAGCCCCAAAGAGTCATGCTATAGAGTTGATGTGCTGGATTAATCGGTGAATGACACGTTTTATCGAGTAAGTATTTCTGATCCTTTAAAGAGAGGGCTAACGAAGGTTTGCAATGCTGCAGGACTTACCGATGAATGAGCCAAAGTCTGTAATAAGTTCATGAGTTCCATTGAGGCACTGCAAGATGCTGCAGATGAGAAGACGCCGCACGAAACGCGTACTGATTTTGCGGTAGATAAGGCGTCCAAGCTTCAACTTGAACCTCTTCCCTCTTCTTTACAACATGATACACGAAAGCCACCCGTTCGCCTCAAGAAACATAGGAGAGTGAGCCATTCAACAGGTATGCATTGGATGCCTAAAGCGGACAGCCGTGAACCCTCCATCGATGATCAAAGGAGGCTGCACCAATGTTTGGAGGAGAAATGAGCAGTGAAGGCAATGCGGAATGAGAAAGGAGACCGCGCTAAAAGATATCATGATACAAAGACCTTACCTCGTGACTTTCGGTCAGGTGATTTTGTTCTAATTCTTGACTCTGGTTTTAATTCTTTCCCGGGCATATTACATTCCCGTTTCACTGGTCCATTTCAGGTACGAGAAGTCTTCACACATGGAGAAGTAGAACTATGTAGTGATTCAAGTGGAACATTCACTGCAAATGGGAAACGCCTTAAGTTATATCAAGCCACTCCACCGATCGAAAGTGGAAACTTCATCTCCATGAACCACAGAGACGTAAAGCTTAACGACGTTAAACAAGCGTTTTTTGGGAGGCAACCCAACAATTGTTTTCCTTTGTTTCATATTTGACTTGGTTTATTTGAAATTTAGAAAAAATAAAAAAATCATAAAAAAAAGAGAATAACATCTACAACCGTGACCTCACCTTCCTTATCCTCCATTGGAGCTTCACGTCGAGGACGCCGTTCAATTTAAGTATACGGGGATTAGATCTTATTAGTTAGTTGGGGAACAAGTAGGTCATATGTCTTTTGGAATGCTAGTGTTATTTATGGGAAGTTTAGACGAGTTTGATAAGTTAGTTTCTTGTTCATTTTCTCTATCCAAATGATCATATAGATGATGCTTTACTTCTTTTTCATGAGGATGATTTGATCATATGAATTGAGATTGTTTTACAGAAAATGAGAGCAGACACTAACACTGCGCTATCGATAGAAATAATGCCAAAAAAGCATAATCTAAAATCGATATGAGTGCATCGACCTTGATACATTTTCGATGGCTCGGATCTAAGTGGTGGGTTGGTGATCATCTTTCTACGTCCTAAGAGCAAGGTGCATAAAAATGCCATCTACTCCACTGGACTTTTGAACGAGATGAAGGAGTATATCATCATCAATAGCTTGGATCTAAGTAGAAGGTAAATCTCTTCAAATCCGACGTCCTAGAAGCATAGTGTGTTTGCAATATCAATAAAAGAAGAAGAAATGAAGAAAAAAAGAAATAAAAAGATTAAATAAGAAAAAAAGAGAAATAACAAATGGAATGAAAGAATAAAGAAGGTCGAGAATAAAACAAGTATCCTGTTTGATTACGTGATTAGCATTTGTTTGAAGTTTTGGTAAAGAGAGTTGTTGTTTCTCAATTAGCTCATCTTTGATCTAATTTCATATAGGTAGCCATGGTGAACCTAAGATGAATCCTGAAAGTTATTAGACCAAAATTTGCTCTAACTTGCTTGTTGATCGATTAGGTTTGCTTTAGCCATGTTTCCAGGGAAAGGGGATTTCTCGACTTTTATATCTCCTATGTGTTCACGTTTACGTTTGCTTAGGAACAAGCAAGCATTCAAGTCTGGGGGATTTTGATCATTTTGTTTTCGTACACGATTCTCGCTTGATTTTAGATATGTTTATGACGATAGTTGCGATGTTTACTTGTGATTTTGCATCTGTTTTACTTGTTTCCATATTTTCATGTTCTTGTTGGTTTTAATGCGTATTTGGTTCATTTCAGAGTTAAAGAACATACACGGGACAAAGTACAAGCTTAAGAGAATAATACGAAGCAAATGGGACGAGAAACGAGCAAGGAATGCAACACGAAATAAGGAGACAAGCCCCCCCACAAGGTGGTTTCCTTAGCCAGCTATGGCTGAACATCCAGCAGAAGTTGCCTGCCTCGGATTCACCTCCAGCATGCACGGATCAAAGCATGAGAGGAGCCCGTGCGGAGTGCTCTCCTTAGCCCGCGCGGGGTGGTGTTCTAGAAAATGTTGCCCGAGTCGTGCTAGCCCTTCGCACGTGCGGGTCATGGAGAAAATGGTGAGCCCGCGCGGGTTGCCTCCCTAGCCCACGCAAGGTATGCCTATAACAATTTCCCTAGAATGTCCCCAATAGGGAATTTCTATAAAAAGGTACCCCAAATTGAGTTCAGAAGCAAGCAAACACGGAGGAGAACCCTAAGAGGGTACATAGCATCCATCATTCCATTCGAGAGCCCTCTTTGACAGGAGACACAACTAGGGGTCAAAGATTGTTCCAGAATCATCGCTCGTTTGATATCTCTATGCTCCTTACTCTACTATTTCGTTTATGTTGTTTAGACTCATGAGAAACTAGTAGATTTGTTCTAGGAGAAGGGATTAGTCCATGGCTATCGCGGAACCATCTTTGATTTGTTTATGAATGCATTTACCATTTGTTTATATATTCTTTATCTAAGCGCTTATAGACTTGTGTTTATAAAGGCCACGTAAATGCATGTGTTAGGGGCTAGGAGAAGGACCGAAAAGAAAATTCTAATCCTACAAGATTAGGTTTAGAAAACCCGAGACTAGGTCATGAAAGTACGGTAGTAACGATTGAGGGAATCGGGCGAATCATGAATCGTAATGGGGTTTAGTTGGGGTGTCAGCCATGAAAGTAGGGGATGACTCAATCTAGCCACGTTCCTATGACTTTAGAGAGGGTAGGATCTACATTAGGATCATCGGTCTTAGATATCTTGATAGGGAGTGCACGACTAGATAGATCGGAGATAGGTTTCAAAAGCTATGCGGTGAAACCGGATTCTAGAACTTTTGTCTCTTTGTTTAGAACTCGCTATTCCACTGCATCATCATCATACTTGCATCTTATCATCCTTATTCCTTCACAACGAGCATGATACTAGTTTTGATTCTTAGATCGTGTTACATTAGTCCTCATGGGATCGACACCTTAACTACTACACACGTGTTGTGCACTTGCGGGTAGTTTTAGGTTAATTTGTTTTACTTGACACGCATCAAGTTTCTGGCGTTGTTGCTGGGGACTAATTGTCAACACATTTAGGATTCAGATTTAGAATCATACTAGTTTTTATTTTCTTTTCCTTTCTTTCTACTAATTCTTTTTACTTGTACCTTGTAGGTGCATGACCCGATCTCATCGTAATTCGAATTTTCATCGAATCGACCCCGAGATTAAGAGAATGATTAATATGCGAAAAAATGGCAAGAGAGAAGAAAGATTAGACACGAACAATCCACGAGCAATGGACAACTGTAATGATGTATTGGATGGTCACGGACAGCCGCAATTACCCGTCAGTGATGTGGCGCATTTATAGCAACCGCAGGCTCCTCCACCACGTCGTCTCCTTGATTATGTGGTGCTGAACATGAGAAACATCCAAACTTCGATAAGGACGCCCGCTGTTGCGAGGGAACAATTCGAGATCTAGCCTGCAATGATCAACATGTTATACCAAAAACAGTTCATAGGCGAAAAACACAAAGATCCTCATCAACATCTACGAGGCTTCCTAGAGCTATCAAGAACATTCAAAATTCAAGGAGTCTCGAGCTCATGAACTACGCCAAGCAGCAAGGCAGCACGCCATTCGGGAATTCATACAACCCGAATTGGAGGAACCACCCGAATCTTTCTTATCGAACGAGTTAACCATTGAAGTATTTGGTATATCACCAAAGGCAGCAGACATACCAGCAAATGCAGCCACTCCAGCAAGCTCCTCAACCCCCTCAAGCTCTTTCGTCCAGTTCTCAGGCGGTAATGCTTAAATTCAGCAAAGAACAAAAGAAGTAACAAGCACTTCAATCAAAATTCACGAGGAAATGGGAGGAGCGATGAAATGAACTAAAAACTCAAGTGGAAACTGCGATCAATGAACATAATACGCAAATGGACTCCTTGAGGAAGCATGTGAAGATGCTAGAAAACTCGATTACACAGCAGGCTGCATCATCCTCTCGGAATCCCGGAATGCTACCAAGAAAGCCCGATCTAAACCCGAGAGAGCACGTAAACGTCATCACTTTGTGCAGCGAGGATATGATCGAGAATCCGCCCTCAAAAGCGCAAGAGAATGTTGCTAGACATTCGGTAGACAAATGGAGATGGTAGAATTTCGATCATGGAAGGGTATGAGTCTTATTTAGAGAAGCCATATATTGCTCCGCTGGCGTACGTACCTCCTATACCATTTCCTGGACGCTAAGTGAGCACCAATAATCAAGAGAGCGTGACCAAATTCTTTCATTGCTGACGTGTGGAAACGCGAGTTATAAATAACCTAGTCCACTTCACCGCAAGTCTACGAATCTTGTAGTACCAGGGTCGATCTCAGGGACTAAAACAGCTAAACTAAGAACGAGACTAAACTAAGACAAGAGATGAATAGATAGGGTATGTTCCTAATTCTCCTAAAACTATCCTAATGGTGACAACGAAACTAGGGTAAGGATAAAACTAGATATGATGAATACTACGGGTGTACGGGATACCGGGTATTGCATAGATGAACGACTAAGGATCATAGATCTATAACCTACTCTTGACGACGGGAAATTCATGCTCTACGGTGAGGAGTGATTCTTCCGAGCCTAAACCTCCTAACCATGGATACATGCAACCCTACCTTCCAGCAGTGATTAACATGTACCATGGCAGCTTTATGACCGCAATCACTATCCCTAAGATGGCTAACCGACCGGTCAGATTCTCATTAGCCAAAGCTTAATCTACTACTTAGCGGACCGGATTCGTTCCTTAACCTTCCAGCAAGGTTCGAGATCCTATGTTGTTGAGCGGTCAGCACTAACGTATGATTGATATTGCTAAGCGTAGAACCGTAAATCAAGAGTAAAAATCATAAAACTAAGCATTAAAGTGAATCATCGTTCATACATACAATTCTGATATCCCTACCCGCAGTAGGGACTCTACTCACTCATGGAATACATGAAAACAGAAGATAACACAGTTCTATACATGATAAACCCTAAGGAATTCGATGCCTCGACCTTCCCTATTGTGTTACCGGTGTACGGATCGGTGCTTCTCTTCTTCTCCGATGCTTCCTGAGCCTTCCCAGATGTTTTTCCAGTCCTTTCTTGCCCTGTTCGTCGCCCCCTTTGCCCTAGATCCATTCTGTTCTCTTTATTCGCTCGTTTGAAACTTAGATCTAGGTTGTTGCGAAGTTCGCGGCCCGCTCGGGCACATACGTTACCCGGTCGGGTATAGGCAGCCCGACCGTGTTTATTCGTGAACTCGATCGGGTGAACGTCACCCGATCGCATGACTAAGCGGACCCGAGTCGTGTAAACTTACGGGGCTGATAGAGGGATAGTTGCCCGAGCGGGTCGTGTCAGATGCATGGATAAACCCCGTAGGTTTTACCCGAGCGGGTTAAGGAATAGTGCCCGATAGGGCACCCTCGTATCCTTGAAATCTCTCTTTTCCGCTTGTTGCTCGGGCGTTCCTTTGGATTCTGGAGCTCTGAGTAGATGTGTCCTCAAATCATGTGAATTTTGCAAGGAATTCATCATATTGAGCTCATTTAGGCCTTGTCGCCTAAAACCTGAAAACCGAGAAAACGGGAATGTAAAACTCGAAACCGTATCGGAATAGTAAGATTCGATGTAAGAAATATGCGAAAATGATCTAAAAACCTATCCTAATAATGATACACTTTCAGTGTTATCAAACTCCCCCAGACCTAAACCTTTGTTTGTCCTCAAACAAAACTAAAGTATAGCCTAAGAAGAATCTAATAACGATGGATACTAGCTCAAAAATTTCGCTAAGTTAGTCATCTTGCATATCAGCGCGTCACATGGATAAGAGTCTAAGCGTACCGAGTATAGTCCTATGTCTACCGAAAGTGCTGAGCCATGAAATCTTTCCTACAATCCAAGTCTACTTCACAACCCTAGATAACGTCCAAGCAATCTCCATACCGATTTCTCTAAGCTCTTGATATCGTTTAAATCTTTTCTTATCGTTCTTATGCATTTTTTTTTCTTTGTTTTTCTTCTAGATCCACGCTTTGTTCCTAGGACGTCGAAGTCGAAGAGGGTCACTTTCTACTTAGACCCAGGCTGCCTATGACACACTCATAAGGTTGCGCGACCTTAGAGGAGTGAAGAGGTGCATTTTTGAATCTTTATTATATTTTTTTTTCTTTTCTCTTTTCTTTTTGATTACGCAACACTCTAACCCTTAGGACGTAGAATAGCTTCTCTACCCACCACTTAGACCCGAACCATCGAATATCGATGTACTCATGTCATTCTTAACTCGGAAAAGCGTAACCCCCCCAGACCTGAACGGAACACAGTCCCGGTGTTCTAGACCTAAAAGGGACCTCTACATGAAAAGAATTCGAGAAAGCACCAAAAAGGATGACGAATACACCTGATGTGTGCGTGTGACTTTCTCGAATCGTGATGTGCTCGGATGTAGTGACTCTTGCGCTCTCTGCCCGAGCGGATGATATGGTAATACCCGATCGGGTATTTGCTGCAAAACTTGAAAAGAAAGCAAGGAAAAACCATGCAGCAAATATCATAAGTCCTAAAAAGTGTCTATATGTAAAGAGAATTTCCAAAATTGAAATGAAATGAAAAGAAGAAGGATATATGGCTCGGGGTGCCTCCCGAGAAGCGCTTGTTTTCGGTCTTTAGCTCGACCCTAGCGCCTTCATACGCACGTAATGTCGGAAAGAGGCAAGTTGCCCGCTCCTTCATCTATCTTATCAGCACAATATGCTTTCACTCTCTGCACATTCACCAAGAATGTTCCCCCAAGCCCGTTGTCTAACTCCACGGCTCCATGTGATGATTTCCCGCATCTCCTACTAAACCGGTTGAGTTTCAATGATTCCTCAGTGTTCCAGGCCGGGTAAGTAGGTATGCGTGCCACTGAAGATGACGGAGATGACTCACGTGACTCTGGAACCGTTTCCCGCGTCGAAGCATTGCTTGAAACGTGCGGTGATTGGGTCCCTACAGATGCCCGGTCGGGTGCTCTAAGAACGCCCGGTCGGGTAAATGTTGCGCAATTTACTCTCGTGGGGTGTGCATGAGTCGGGCTATGGGTCTGCACGATCGGGTCATTATCCAGCTTACCTGCCCGATCGGGTTCACGCAACCACCCGGTCGGGTGATTGGGGTGAGGATTTACCCCCGTAGGGTATGCACGACTCGTGCGCTGGGGTTGCGCGATCGGGTCGCCAAAATGTCTCTGAGCCCGATCGGGTGAAATATGCTGCCCGATCGGGTGGGTCTCCTGCCGAATGATATTCGGCTTCTCCTCTACCTGCGTGAAAACATCCGATCTTACCTGTGGATTATTACGGGTTCGGCCATGAAGAGATTGTTCAATGCCTCATCGAGTTTGAACTCGATAGACTCATCTCCAAACTTCATCTCTAGTCTTCCTTCAGCGCAGCAGATGACCATCTTTGTTGTGTTGAGAAACGGTCGTCCCAGTATGACTGGGATCTTTGGATTGATCTCCATGTCAACAACAACAAAGTCCGCGGGGAACCAAAATTCCCCTACTTGGACTGCAACATTCGTCAAGACACCCACGGGAGTACGAACGGATTGATCAGCTAAGGTGATTTGCATCCTCGTGGGCTGAAGATCTGCTTCCCTATTGAGCTTTTTAACAAGAGAATACGGTAGCAAGCTCACACTCGCTCCGATGTCGATTAGGGCATGCTCAATATCATAATCGTAGATCTTACATTTTATGACGAAGTTACCTGGATCGGGCATCTTCTCGACCGTGGTGGGAGGTTGAATGAGAGAGTT
>CM071875.1:26613223-26624662 GCA_036759665.1 Gynandropsis gynandra
ATCCTAGAGAATAAATTTGAGAAGATCATAATGAAGGAAAATTATAATGTAAAAGAATTTAGTGGTACATTAAATCCTCTTGCAAAATAAAATTATATTATTAGATGAGGGTACGATGATGAGAAATTTATATAAAAAAAGTTCAGATGTCTACCATCGAAGTTTGAAGCAAAAGATATGATTACAAAAACTACATTGGATACAAATTTAACAACCTTCAAAGAAATCATAGGTATATTAGAAGCCTAAAAAATGGAAAGCTCTTAAAGTAAGGTGCATCATAAAAGGAACAACACAAAGGAATAGAATTTCAAGTAGTAGAAGAAAACCTAAGAATTAGCAACTTGGAAGAAGAGGTTGGTTTGATAGTAAATACATTAAATAAATATTTTCGAAGAAAGCCTAGAATATATTGGAATCATTTAGAAAATCAACTTAATCTAAAGATTGAAGGAAAAACAATATCAAACGTCATGAATGCAAAGGTTATGGACAAATGCAATGAGAATGTCTTACAATTCAAAAGAGTGATGCACTTTTAAAGAACATAAATGAATTTCGGTGTGTTGGCTGCAAAAGATATAGACACACTGAGAATGAGTGCGAAAACCACAAAAAGGCAATAAAATCTATACCCATATTTAGTGAGTTAGAACCCGAATGAGAAAGTGAAGAAGAAGAAACAACTAATATTGTATCATTTTTGGGAGGTATTGAATACAATAATAAATTACCTGTAGAAGATCAATGTGCACAAGATTCTCGCAGTGTAGTGACGAAGAATTTACCAGGAAAAATCTATATAAAGCCTGGGAAAGAATGACACAAAAGAATATTGAGTTAATACATCAAAATCAAGATTTGATGATGAGGCTAAAGACTATGATGTAATAATTGGATGACAATAGACAAAAAAGAAAGTTAAAGAGCAAGACCTAAAAATCAAAGAAGTAGAAGCATCTGAGATGAAAAAAATACTTAGAAAAGACTCAGAAAAAATAAAAATGCTAAATAGTGAAATCAAGAAAGTAAATTATATTTTACAATTCGAAAGACGAATCTAAACCATTTTGGAAAAATTAGGATATTTTGACTCAAGCAAATACAAAAAAAAATTAATCAAGCAATATAAAACATATCGGGTCAATATACAAATCAACAAAGGCATAAGGTTATGGTTTTGTATCAGTTAAAAATCTCACAGACGTCTGCATCCATCAGTCATGTACATACACTACAAAATTAATCATAAAAGAAGAGATATCAGAAAGTGTTATCACTATGGAAAGCAATATCATATTCGTGCTTTTTGTTATCAATTGAGGAATAAATCATTCATAAAAGGTAAACCCTCTAACTTTTCTCAAGTTAAAATTAGAAATTTTAGGTAAAGAAAGATTATATTTATTGCAATGTTGCTTATAGTGCAACTAATGATAGTCGTGATGATATATTATATTTTGATAGCGGTTGCGATAGACACATATTTTGATATGGTCAGAAAGGAATATTTATTGGACAATGGGTAGTAAAAATGGTTGGACAACCTTCATAAAAAATATTTTGAGTGTTATGAACAATTGTTATACCTGAAGCAAAGACTCATTATGCATAGAAAATTTTGATTATGGTATGAATTTTGAAACTTTTGTAGCTCATTGTGAGAACAAGAGTGCCATAAATATTAGGATAATCATGTGCAATATTATATAACGAAACATATAGAGATTAGACATTAATTTTTAGGGAATAAGTTGAAAAACAAATAATCATTGAATTGTTATATTCTTACCAAATGACAACCAGTAATCTTTTAACAAAATCATTAGATATAAATCGTTTTGTTTGTCTAAAAAAGTGAATATGAGTATTCTAATGTCATTTGAAGATTAACTGTTATTGTTTGAGGTATAATTCACTTTCAAACCGGTACAATTGAATTGTGTTTACCAAAAAATTATATGATTGATAATCTTGGTCTTTTGAAGTACAAAAGACATTAGAGAAAGGAAGAAAAGTATATTCTATCCAAACACTCAATTGTCAAATGAAGCTCTTTATACGAGAAATATGATACGAGTACATCTTCTTTGGTATACAATAGAGAAAGGGTTCGGGTCTAAGCGGTCGGATTATTTAAAATACTTCTCTATGAATTCATAAGAGTATACATATAATAAATTTGATCTAAGTGGTGGAAAATTATAACCTTTAACATCCTAAAAGTCTCGGATGGTTATTTTGCACAAATAAGAAGTTTTACTAAAGTACGTATTGCAATAAATGTAACTATAGAGTTTGATTATATTATATATTGTTTGATTAGTATATTTAAATTGGTTCAAACATGAATTTGTTCTTAAATTTTAAGAAGGTATATAATCTCGAAATGCAAAAAACAAATTATAGAAAAAAGAAAAAATTTACATCTAGAAATTTGTGTATCACCAACATAGATGTTACCCCCAAAGAATAAACAAAAGGTTCATGTACACAAATCCTAAAATCCATGAAGAAGAAAATGACTTTGTCAAAAACCTCTAAAGAGTTTATCAACAGATATCACAAACGCTATTTATGTTATTGAGTGAACTAACTAACAATAATGTGAATTATGTTTTTATTCTTATTTCTCATCCAATCAGTGAAAGAAGGTACAAGTCAAGGCCATGATGCAATATAGTGGGCAAAACTCAGAGATGGACGATGATGTCACAAAAACTATGGTCATGAACATTAAAACGTGAAGGTGTATCTAATATGAACAAGTAAAATAAACTAAAATTACAATTATATACAAATGAGACAGTGTTTTAATGTTCGAGAATCGTTCTCACATATCTAATCTCGTGAAAGATTTGTAAAGGTGTAACTTTGTTTCAATCATCTTATATAGATATAACTACTCTCGCAGTCAAGATCATATTCAAGTGTTTCAATCATTGATGTCTCCATGAAATTATCTGCACACTAAATATACTATCAATATATTGAAATTCTCTCGAAGACTAAATCTCTATTAAAAACTTCGCTCATTGATGTTTCCATCTAATGACCTACATACTAAATGCATTATCATTTAATAGGATTATTCCTAAACTGAATAACCTACTTCTCAGCATGATTATTTATGTGTGGAAACACGAGTTATAAATTATCCTAGCTAATTCCTAGTCTGGGCCGTTATTAGTCCCCGACAATGGCGCCAAAAACTTGATGTGTGGAAACACGAGTTATAAATTATCCTAGACCACTTCACCGCAAGTATACGGATCGTGTAGTACCAGGGTCGATCTCTGGGGACTAAAGCAGCAAAAAACTAAGAATAAAACTAAACTAAGACGAATAAAAATAGATGAGGATATGGTCCTAAATATCTAAAACTAACCTAAGTGGTGACAACTATACTAGGTTGGGGTAAAGTCGGATATGACGAACACTACGGGTGTCGGGATACCGGGAATCCTATGAATGAAGCAACTAAGGATCATAGATCTATCGACTTATCTTGACAACGGGAAATTCATGCCCTAAGGTGAGGAGTGAGTCTTCTGAGCCTAAACCTCCTAACCATGAGTACGTGCAACATACCTTCCAGCAGTGATTAACCCGTACCATGGCAGCTTTACGAACGCAATCATTATTCCTAAGATGACTAACCGACCGGTCATATTCTCATTAGCCGAACTTAACCTACAACTTAACAGGTCCGGATTCATTCTTTAACCTTCCAGCAAAGTCCGAAATCCTATGTTACTGAGCGGGCAGCACTAGCGTAAGAGTGATAATGTTAACCGTAGAACCGAATATCAAATAAATAAATCTAAGCATTAACGCAAATCATTGTTCATCCATTACAATCCGAGATCCCTACCCGTAGTTGGGACTCTACTCACTCATGGAGAATACAAAAGACGAAGATAACATAATCCTAAACATGATAGACTCTAGGAAATTCGATGCCTCGACCTTCCCTATCGTGTTACCGACGTAAGGATTGATGCTTCTCTTCTTCTCCAATGTCTCCCGAGCCTTTCTAGATGTTTTCCCAGCCTTTCCTTGCCCTGTACGTCGCCCTCTTTGCTCTAGATCTCTTCTGTTCTATAAAATAGGTCGTTTGAATGCAAGATCTAAGTTGTTGCGAAATACACGGCCCGCTCGGCCACCACTGTTGCCCGGTCGTGCAAACTTTCGGGGAAATTGGGATGAATAAACGCCCGAGCAGGTATACGTCTTGTGCCCGATTGGGTAAGGTTACCCGATCTCGTTGCCTTCGTGCCAAGGTCGTGCAAGGTGTGCGGATAAAACCCCGTAGGTTTTACCCGAGCGGGTGGACTATGGTGCCCGACCGGGCACCTCTGTTGTCTTGAATTTTCTCTTTTCCGCTCGTTGCTCGGGTGTTCCTTTGGGTTCTAAAGCTTGATCTTGGATCTGAGTGGATTTATCTTCAAAGCATGTGGTTTTGATCAGGAATCCATCTTTTTAAGCTCATTTAGGCATTGTCGCCTAAAAACCTGCAAACCAACAAAACGGGTGTATGTAACTCATAATCGTATCGGATATGTATACCTATCTATGAAATATATGCGAAAATGGCACTAAAAATATCCTAAAATTGATACACTTTCAGTGGTATCAATCATTCATGTTTATCTAATGCATATGATGATATGATCTTATACCAACGTTCTATTATTAGAAGGATAGAAATGGATAGAAACACATTAGAAATCCGATAGCAGACTCTAGAATTTGTCTTCTTGAAAGCAGGATAACATAAACCCCAGCTACATATTGACTAGAAAACCTTAGACTCAATAAACGATGCTAAAAACATTGTGATCTAGTGTTGATAAGTCGGTGAAAAAATTTTTAGTATCTAAATCTCTAAGATTAGCAATGAAGATGATCTCAGTAAATCAAAGCATAAGTAAAAGGTCATACAATGGGTTCTTTATTTATAAGGACCAAATAATAATAAAAACTAAATAAAATAAAGCAACTTAATTAAAACTGACACAAATGTTCGATCTAGCAATGGAGCAACGGTTGAGTAATGACTATGCTTGATCGAGTCCCCCCTTACTCGGTCAAGTCGTGCCATTTCACAAATATCGATGGATACTAGCTCAAAAATATCGAAGGGTTAGTCATTTTGCAAATCAACGCATCACATGGATAAGAGCCTAAGCGTATCGAGTATAGCCTTATGTCTACCAAAAGTGCTGAGCCATGAAATCCTACCAAAAATCTAAGTCTACTTCGCAACCCTAGATAACGTCCAAGCAATCTCCACACCTATTTCCCTAAGCTTTTGATATCATTCAAATCTCTTCTTCTCGTTCTTATGCATTTCTTTCTTTTTGGTACTTAGATCCACGCTTTGTTCCTAGGACGTCGAAGTCGAAGAGGGATGGCTTTCTACTTAGACCCAGGCTGCCTATGGCACACTCATAAGGTTGCGCGACCTTAGCGGAGTGAAGAGGTGCGTTATTGATCTTCTTATTATTTTTTTTCGGTTTTTTCTTTTCTTGATTATGCAACACTCTAACCCTTAGGACGTAAAAAAGCGCCTCTACCCACCACTTAGACCCAAACCATTGAATATCGATGTACTCATGTCAATCCTAACTCGGAATAGCGAAAAACTTATCCTAGATAACAGCGGAGTATAAGCCTGTGGAATCTAACTCGTGAACGCTAAAAATATCAACAAAGCTAAGCTAGACGGTATATACGGAGATATGACTACTTGGTATCGAAATCTAAGGAGTGAATTCAACTAGATAAGGGTTTCAAACACAACTACTCGACTAATCGGTATCAAAAGTCTTCTAAGCAAACCTAGACCATTATCCACGATTTAACAAAGTCGCAAAAAATGACTAAACTCGAAACAATTTTCACTAGATATCCATCTTATTCCTAAACCTAATCCTAAGTCTAATCCTAAGTGCAAATGTGTCGCTCTAAATACACATCCGTATCACAAAATGAAAGAGTACCCCCCAGACCTAAACGGAACACAATCCCGGTGTTCGAGACCTATGAGGGATCCCCGCATGATAAAAATTCGAGAAAGTAGAAAAAGATAACGAGTACACCTGGTGTGTGTGTGTGCTTTTCTCGAATCATGATACATCCGGATGTAGTGACTCTCGTGCTCTAGTGCATGTGTTAGCGTGAAGGACCTGAGATAAAACCATGCAATGCAAGAGAATAGAACAAAGAGCACTAAATAAGTGTGTCTGAAAGAGCGTACACGATAGCTAAAACTAAAAACAAGAAAACGATAAAAAGAGGTCCATAAAGATAAAAAGAAAAAGAAATAAAGGAAAAAGGAAGAAATGATCTAATCCTCATCCGCTCCATCGCGGGTGGCCGGTAGGTCCACTGGCTCTGCTGATGCTCCTTCCCCAGGTGCGAAGTAGAATGACTCCAGCTCGTATGAGATGTGAGGACGGTACGGGATGGCTCCAGTATGATAATCCTGCGGGATCAGAATGTAAGGCTCCTGGTAGTGCGTCACACTGACCCGTTGAAATCGTCGGACGGACTCTGTGAGGTAGTAGGTATGCTGGATGGATTGCTCCTGGAATCGTTGCTGCTCTACATACCTCGTAGCCTCTATATCGTGCCTCGCTGCCTCCATATCATACCTCTGCTCTGTCATGAATGACTGGTACCTAGTCTCCTCCGCTACGTACCTGAGGGCGTCGGAGACTCCTTCCATCGAAGGGAAGTCAGAGCGGCGGTGAGGATACTCTGGGCGCTCGCATGAATGTGTGGAGCATCGGCTGCACTGCCTCGACATGGACGGTCCTGGTGCGGCGGCTAGAGGTGGATCCATCTCTGCTAGCCTCGGGCCGATGTGTCCAATAGGTGGATCGATCCTAAATCGGGATCCCTCCTCGTCTAAACCCGGCACCTCAATCTCGCTTAGGTCGACTTCTAAGTTCACCATGCTCGTCCTTGTAGCACCAGATGACGTTGTACCTCTCCAATGTAATCGATCTTCGATTGCGCAGGTTCTGGAGGTTCAGCTTTGGTTCTTCGTCTATCTTGTCCTCGGTCAGGATGCCAAGGTTGATTCCGACTCTCCGTGTGATCATCGTGACAATGCCACCACACATGATCTTCGTGTCCATGCTACTCTTCTCGATGGCTATGTCAAGAAAATGCCTCATCACCAACGACGCCAAGTCGACGTTCAAAATGTCCCACTCGTCGGGCTCGAAGCCTGACTGCACCACCCGCCTCAGGTAGGCCAACTCGGTATGGTTGACACCATCTTGCGCTCCCTTTCCTAGTATGGATGAAACTAGGAAGTAATGAAAATACCTCAATGCGGGGTGGCGTATGTGGCTCGCCTTCGACCTCGTCGAATACTCTCTGTACGCTATCTGGGCCCAAAACTCTGCTTGATGGCTCCGGTTATGCTCTGGCATCTTCGTGAAATTATAGTGCGGAACGTCAAGGATCGTCGCGAACTGTCTCGCGGTGAGCCCGTAGTTCTGCCCCAGCAGGCGGAACTCCATGAAAGCTCTTTCCCGATCTCCGGATCCGGGAAAGAAAGCAGCGTACAAAGCTAGGAACTCAGCCGTCAAGTTACGGTATGTGTATTCTTGTGCATCCCTCACTCCCCTCCAATCTAGCGTGTTGAAGATGTCGTCAATATATGCTCCTATGTGTAGGGCGGTCATCGCTTCGGCTGATAAGAAGCGGGACGGGAAGATCCGGGGTTGAAGTTACGTGAACTTCTGCTTCTGACCGGATAAGAATGACGTAGTCCGGTAGTTGTACTGTTGGTGGGAGGTGGTGAGGGGCATGTACGGCGTCAATTTCGTAATCGCATCCGACCTCGCTAGCCATCCTTGCTATGGGTCATACGCGTCAGATCGGCGCTTCTTCGAACTCTAGAAGATCTTAGGGGCCATCTGGTACAAGGTGTTGCCCGGTCGGGTGACTAATGGTTGAATTACCCCCGTTGGTAGTGCCCGACTCGTGTGGAAACACTGCCCGTTCGGGTGCATGTCTAGGTCGCCCGATCGGGTACTATACCTAGCCCGATCGGGTAGATCACGAAATCGCGACCTGCAGTTCGCGAATCGTAATTCAATCGGCCAATTTACCCTAAATCTTCTTAAACAGACCTAGATCTAACCCATAGCAGTCCTAATCGCAAAATAATTCATGAATTTTCCTGGAATTCGTGATGAGAATGAGGAAATTTCAGATTTTTTAGAGAGGGGAGAAGAGTTTCTGAGTAACCAAGTTCCAATCTCGTGACGGTGAAACGGCGGCGATACCCAGGCGGCTCCGGCGACTAGACTTCGGCGTGAGAGGGTCGCAAATGGGGAGAGCAAGATCGGGTATGGAATTGTGAGATGAATGGCCGCTCGGGTTACTCGAAATTTAACTTACCGTGAAGAAGTTATGGTGCCCGATCGGGTACCCTGTGCTGCCCGATCGGGTACTCTCCCGTGATGACCTACCCGCTCGGGTCGCCTTGCATCGCCCGACCGGGTTCCCCTAAATCTGAAATCGCCCGATCGGGTAGAGGTGTCTGCCCGATCGGGTGTTGCTGCAAAACCGATAAATTAAACGAGGAAAACATATGCAGCAAAAACCGATAGATCACTAGGTTCCTAGATCCTAGAAAATTGTCCGAAACTAAATAAAATGAAAAAGAGGTCCGAAAATATGAAAATAAAACGACTAAAGGATATGGGGCTCGGGTTGCCTCCCGAGAAGCGCTTGTTTAAGGTATTTAGCTCAACCATGGCGTCTTCATACGCTTGTGGCGGCGGATAGAGGAGGTACGCCTCTTCCGTCTTCTCTCTGATCAACGTGCTTGGATTCAAAGCTTGGTGGACTTCTTACATGTGATCCTCGATCCGTCTCTTTCGAACCCGTGACTCTCTTTGCATCTCCTTCGAACTCGGTTAAGTTTGAGCGTCTCTTCAGTGTTCCATGTGGGATAGGAGTGTATGTGTGCCACTGAAGGTGTCGGAGATGATGCGCGTGACCTTGGAACCGTTCCCCGCATTGAAGTATCGACTAGAAGGTGCGGCTCTTGGTTCCTCACAAGCGCCCGATCGGGTACTAGTGTCTGCCCGGTCAGGTCGCTAAATGCGATTTTTACCCCCGTAGGGTGTGCACGCGTCGGGCGGTCAACTCGCCCGTGCGGGTCCTCGTCTAGTCCAGCTGCCCGGTCGGGCTCACGCAACCACCCGGTTGAGTGGTTAATTATCGAAATTTCCCCCGTAGGCACTGCCCGAGTCGGGCTGTGAGGTCGCGCGACCGGGTCGTCTGAAAATAGCTCTGCCCGACCGGGTGAAGTATGCTGCCCGATCGGGTGGGTTCCTTGCCGAATGAATTTCGGCTTCTCCTCGAAATGTGTGAGTGCGTCCGACCTTGCTGGTGATTGATACTGACTCTCGGTGCACTGGGACAATGGTATGTCCCCTGGATGGGTGTCTCACTGTACGTGTCTAGTCTCCTCCGTTGATGCATTTGTCGTGGTGACGTAGATTACGAGTTCGGTCATGAATAGCTTCTTCAACGCCTCGTCGATTTTGAACTCGATAGACTCATCTCCGAACTTCATCACTAATCTTCCTTCTGCGCAGTAGATGACCATCTTTGTGGTGTTGAGGAATGGTCGTCCCAATATGACGGGGATCTTCGGATTGATCTCCATATCCACAACAACAAAGTCCGCGGGGAACCAAAATTCCCCCACTTGAACGGCAACGTTCATCAATACACCCACTCGACTACGGACGGATTGATCAGCCAATGTGATTTGCATCCTCGTGGGTTGAAGATCTCCATCCCTATTGAGCTTTTCGACGAGAGATAGTGGTAGCAAGCTCACACTCGCTCTGATCTCGATTAGCGCATGCTCAATTTCGTAATCATAAATCTTGCATGGTATGACGAAGTTACCTGGATCGGGCATCTTCTCGACCGTGGTAGGAGGCGGAATAAGAGAATTCGTTACCATTACCATCTCGTTATCCACGGTCCTCTTCCTCGTGATGATATCCTTGAGGAACTTTGCATAGGAAGGAATCTTTTTAAGAGCGTCATAGAATGGGATAGTGACTTGTAGCTTCCTCAAGACGTCTACGAATTGGGAGGATTGAGTCTCGTCACTTTGCTTCCTTTGGATTTGAAGCTGCGGAAAGGGCAATGGCGGTACCCTCGGGGGAGGTGCTACGTAGGGTAATTCCCTCTCCTCTTCCTCGGTCACCTTCTCTTCCATGGATGGAGCAATTGGTTGTTCGATCTTATCGCTCTTAGGCTCTTCTCTCGCAGCCATGGGTGGCATTGTTTGACCTACCGTTTTCCCGCTCCTTAGAAAAATAGCATTCACTTGCTCGCGGGGGTTCGCCTCGGGTTTACCGGGAAGCTATCCGGGTTGTCGGTTTGAACCTTGGGCTAATTGCGCCACTTGCGTCTCTAGAAATCTCAAATGCGTCTGAAATCCATCCATCCTCTTCTTCATGTCCTCTTGCTCAGCCCGAATCCCTCCAAGTGCACTCTTCTACTCTTGGTGCATCACATGGAGCATCGAAAGAATCTCGGAATCACCCGAAGATTGTGCACGTTGCTGGTACCCGTAGTCTTGGCCGCAACCTCTCGGTTGGAAACCTTGATTAGGGTTTCTCGCCATTATCCGCGGTTCAAAGTCTTGCGGATTCGCTACGTTATTCGTGTTGCCATATGAGAGGTTGGGATGACTTTTGTTATAACCTTGTTGGTAGCCCCGATTGGAGACGTAGTTCACTTCCTCCATCCCTTGGCCTACGGATGAGTCATGTCGATCCACATGAAGTCCAGCTATCATCCGATGAATCTCGCCAACTTGTTGTTTCAAGTCCGTTAACTCCGGGTTGGCGATGCCAAGCTCGTTAACTGCAGCTTTTGATGGGTAGTCGCGATTGTACTCCCCTACCTTTTTGCCTCCTTCCCTCACCATGCTCTCGATTAAGTTCTCGAGCTGATTAAACGTGAGGTTGCTAAGTGAACCACCACCCACTGCCACGATCATGAATCGGGTGGTCTCTGGAGTCCTTGAATGAAACTCGTGATAAGATATTTATTATCCATCCCGTGGTGTGGGCATATCCGCTGGTAATCTTTGAATCGCTCCCATGCGTCATGTAGCGTCTTGCCTCTTTCTTGAAGGAAAGAATTTGCGACTCTTGGCGAGAAGCGTTCTATGATCCGGGAAGAATTGCTGCATGAACCTTTGTTCCAAATCATCCCACGACGTGATTGATGCCGCCGGCAAGTTGAAGAGCCAACTTTGCGCCGCATCTTTGAGTGAGAATGGAAACGCCATCAAATAAAGATCCTCCCGAGTAACTCCCGTTCCAACCTTGGTAGTGCTACATAGCATCTTGAAGTCCGTAAGGTGGGAGTTCGGAT
>CM071875.1:26638067-26654001 GCA_036759665.1 Gynandropsis gynandra
CACAGACACAGAGTTTATGGGTTTAGTTCATGGTGTCAGCCACGAAAGTAGGGGGCAGCTTGTCTAGATCATGTGTCTATGCCTTGGGTAGATATCAGAGAGCTAAAAGGAGTTGGAGGAACCCAATCGCACCAGATCATGCGCTACATCTGTAGCAAAGCCATTCACAAAATTCTATTTTGATTTGGTAATTTATTTACAATATTGAACTTAATTATTATTTTTTTCAATATAATAAAGTTTCTTTACATGTTGCTTATCAACAACAAAAATAAGGCTTAATAGCACTTTTAGTGAAGCTAATGTGGAAGATCCCCTATGACATAACAAAACATGGATCCACGATAAAGCCAAAGAGGTTGCAGATCAGGTCGAAATAATGTACGTATATAAAAATTCATTTTACATGGATGTATAGTTTTTATTTGATATTTTTTCATAAGTTCTAATTAAAAATGTTGAAAGTGGGAACAATTAACAAAATTAGAGGGTGCAAATTGGATTGGAGTTGTTTCTCCCATATCCAAACACAAAACAACAACATGTGAATTGGATTGGAGTTTTTAAAGTAATTCCTAGAGGAATGGTAATGACTGGATAACAATGGTACAACAAATAAACTAATGCACGAAGACAATGAAGAGCCCATAGGATAACTTAGCCATCTTACGTACCAAACAACTTTAACCTCCAAATGAGTTAGACGTAATACATGATGAAGACGACGAAGATGATGACTGATGTGATTGTGAATGTTATGATCTATAAGATAATAATAATTGATAATATAATTGTACAAACAATTGTTAAGTTTTAAATCAAAATTAAAATTTATAAAGCAATTGCATTAATCAATCTTTTTAATGCAATTGAATTTATATTTGTAACACAACTTGAACACTGTTGCATTAGAAAATTGTGTATTCATCATTTAATGCTCTTGTTATGTACATTAACCTAATTGCGTTAGAATTTTAAAAATCTGCACGGATAACACAATTGTGTAAGAATTTATTATGTGGTTGCACTAGAAGTTTTTTGTCCATGGTGGCGTGACAAACTATCATTTTGTTCAGAGGATAACACAATTTGATTAGCACTTTCTAATATTAGGGAAACACAATTGCGTTGAAAATTTTCATAAACCCGAACTATCAGATCTCATAATCTTATTTTAGAATTTGAGAAATAACGTTAATGTTTGTCACCGAAAAACGTCGTTCATCTAAAGATTTCACGAAAAATTGTATTTTGAGATTTTATTTGTTCAAAACTATACGAAGGTATATCAATTTAATTCGGTTTAGTGTATTCGTTTTTTATGTAGTTCAACTACTATTTAGGTCTAATGTCTATTAGATTTTTTAATTTTTATTATAAATTAGCATGTTTCGGTGTATAGAATTAGGTAAGTTTAAAGATTCAGGTTGATTTATTTTCTTTTAGACCAATTTAAATCAATTTATGTCACTTGGAATCAATTATGATTGTTTGAGTTTGTTTAGGGTTGAAATTGATTTGGTTTAGAGTCAATATAGAATTGAAAACTGAGTTAGCATTTAATTATGTTTTTCATTAACATATTTTTGTAATTCATTTTGTTGTGTTTGTACGATTTTGACATTTTTATAGTAGAGGTTTAGCGAGTTCTTTCCCTTCAAAGACTTTGAGTCCTGGAGGGACTCTAAACACATCGGCAGTAGGCTCATAGTTACATGGGTTAGCACCGACCTTTTCTATTCTACCTTTTCTCATGACTTCATCGCAGCGACGACCAAGGACATATTTCTCTTAGTGGAGGCATGCTTCCGCGGATGATCATTTCCACATCTCGACAATTCCTAACATCGAAGATGTTCTACATCGCCAAGAAAGCACCTCAATTCATTGGTTACATCCGAATAAGTCTCCAACCTCGGTTGGTAGACCAGCATATTCATAATTATTATAGATTTTTTCGTATTTAAAATTTATCTTATATAATATATATAACACATTAAGTTTTTTATACGTTCAATATTGATGCTTCCTCTCAGTCTAGCATCACCCTTTACATTAAAATAAACCATTTCGATCGGTACAGAGGTTGGATGTCGATGTCATAGTTCGCCAAACGCTATTGGCGGACGTTCTTTACGTTAAGCAAAATATTTTATAATTATTATTTAATAATAAAGTTTTTAAATACTAACATTTTTATTTAATTATTTCATAAAAAAATATTTGGAAACCCGATACCATAATGTGGTGTAGAATTGGTGGAAGGATTTAATGACTAAGCGATTCAAGTCACTAATCATGAGCAAAAAGGAGTATTGGCAAGCCGATCCACATTCAGATAAGTGCCCTCTAGATTTCAAACATCTGGGGATCTAAAAGGCACTCGTGGAACATTGGTCGAGTCTAGAGTTCTTCGAGAGGAGCGAGGGAGCTAAAAGTAGTTGGAGGACCCCAATCGCACATGCAGTACATCTGGTGCGAAGCCATTCACAAAAGTCTATTATATTTGGTAATTTACTTAAAATATTTTAACTGAATTATTATTTTTCAATATAATAAATTTTTTTTACATGTTTCTTTTCAACGACAAAAATAAAGTTTACTAGCAACTTTAGTAGAGCTAATGTGGAAGATTCACTAATGACATAACAAAACATGAATCCATGACAAAGTCAAAGAGGTTGCAGATGAGGTCGAGAATAATTTATGTATGTAAAATTTTATTTTACATGGATGTATAGTTTTCGTTTGTTATTTTTTTATAAATTCTATTTAATTTTTTTGAACAACGGGATCAATTAACATAATTAGAGGGATCGTCGAATTAATGAATTGGATTGACAATAGAATCACGCAAGTCATGGTGGAAGAGTTTTACATGGATGTAAGTATCATTTTCATATATTATTCTTCTTATTTGTATGTTACATTAATTTAATGATATTTTTTTTTCAAATCGTCTAGCCTAACTGATATAGATATATATTCGATTTAGACTCATAGAAATCCCAATTATCGGGATTTCACTCCAGGGGATGTCCATACGCACGAGGCCCTGAACCTCGTGCGATAAGCCGATGATTTGACAAAGGTGGTGGAGGAGAAACGGATCGAGATACCCGATGGTAGGGTGAAAATAACTGATTTGAAATTGGTTGTAGAGCTTCTTCTTCAAATTTTAGAGAAACATTCAAGATATTACATATATGAGAAAGATAAGGTCGTATACAATTCTCTTGAAAGAACAAAAAGGGTCGAATACAAGATATCCGCTTTGGAGAACATATCGACTATAGTTTTCTTTTGAAATGAATTGGTCCATGAGCTTATTTTTCCACAGCTCGAATCTTGGAAAAGAGAACCAGAGTTCTTCAATTTAGTTCAAACTCTCTATGGCCTCCTACGTTAGATTAGAGAAGAACCATCAAAACATGACCATGAAAACCATGAAAATTAAATAAAATATTTAGGATTTCAAAGTTTAAAAGAAAATTTTAATGAAGTAAGATTTCTGTTTCCATCAATAAAATCATTGATCAATTGAGATAGACTTGTAAAAAATTGAAAATGTATTGTTACAACATTGTTAACAAAACCAATTTTCGTCTTTGGGAGAAGAAAAACGCAAAAGGACACTAATGATTTGTCTTCTCTAAAGGACAAAAAGTTGATTTATCAATGAAGCCACCTCCGCATATGACTTCCATGTCGTATTTGCATGTCTTCATAGTGTTAGGACAATATATAACTTGTTAAATCGGTAAGTTATATAGTAAGATTTTATGTCGGATAGAATATGACTTATGAATAATATATAATTTTGAACAACACTAATTTATTGCGGTGTTAGGTTTAAATTAAAAATCTCTAAACAATCTAGGAATATACCATTATAAGGCAAACAAAGATAACAAGATCATTTATCGTATATCAAATTATTTAGAGATCATTTAAGATTTTTGTCTTTGGTTTTGTTGTATGTAAAAAACTTATGAAGTAATATCATGCTACATCTATTTAATGGCTAGTGAAACTAATTATTGGCGTCAAGCCAAATAAATTTTCTCCATCATGACTGTAGAATTTTTATATTGTTTTGCGATATCCAACTAAATAAATTGGATGAAGAATTTGTCCAAGGCTGCGAATTGTGTAAGGAATAAATCGACCGGTGAGGTTATATTGAGACAATAAATACAATATTTTGTATTCTAATAATTATAAAACCTTAAACAATTGAAATATTTCAAGATTAAGTTTATAATTTTAAAGCAAATATGTTTAAAATGGACACATTTCCATAAAGAACATCGAGATAAACTCTATGATAATGAATCGTCTTACAAAAGGTATTTCACCCAAAGCCTTTTGTAAAGCTTTTTGGGGTCATATATGTATAATTGTAATGTATGGCGCCGTTATATTATTAGTCAAAATTAAAGTGATCTTCGCAACAAAAAAAGGTCATTTCCAACAGATATATCCGTTGAAAATGACTAAATCTCTATTGAAAATGACATTTCCCTACGGATTTAGAGCCATTAGAAATCGATCATTAAAAATCCACATCCGTTGCGATTTGCCACGGAAGTGAAATGGATAATATTCGTTGATACCTTTCAATAGAGTGCAAAGGATATATCCATTGAAATATTGCAACAGAGGCCCATTGACAGTTATCAACAGATCCCTGCTGCAATACCCGTTGGAAATAAAATGGTGGGAATTTAAATCATTCAAGGGATACCCGTTGGAAATTAAATGGCGAAAATTGAAAACAATCCAACGAATGCCCGTTGAAAATGTTAAACAATCTAACGGATGTCTGTTGATAATCCGAAGAAAAAAATTAAAAAATAATAAAAAAATTTAAAATTAAAAAAATGTAAAAAAAGTTTAATTTAGATAAAATTTATACAAATAAAAAAACTAATTTACTACATGTCAACTAAATTGGTCCGTCATCTTCATCCCCGTGCTCACCAATGCCTCATGAGGGGTTGCATCGAAGTCGATGATCGGTTCTTGTCTCGGCGTTGTTTCCTCCGTCGGTAGTGGTGGCTATACGCTCGACCGGTAAAAAACTCGATGATACTCTCCATATGATAGATCTACGCTCGCGTATCTCGAAGCTCTGATTGCATTTCCTGAAGAGCATCTTGTATTGTTCGCAGTGTATTTTCGAGTTGCTCGATGCGTTGTTCTTGCTTGTAAGTCTCTTGGACCAGCGGTAGAACTGCCGTGGCATCCTCGATGATATCTTTTGTGCAAAACTAGACCGTATAGACGTCGCTTATACGGTCAGATAGACTACAATATAAGACACGTTAAAGTTAGTATGTCGTTATAAAACATTTTATGTAATTAAAGAATTATTATAAAAATAATCTTATTATATACCTTTAAATAAATTTTGTTATTTTGTAAAGGACTAAGATCGTCTGGAGAACCGATGGCTTGTGATTGTTGTATGATCTTTTCTATCACAGCTTTCGCTGTCCGTTTCGCCCGAGGGTCGATCGGCTCAGGTTCGTCAGCCTCTTCCCCGACGATAGATTCCTTCTTGGTGTGGGTCTCTACAACCAGGTCAAGAAGAGTCGATTCTCTTTTCGTCCTCTGTATATATGTAATATTATAGTAATATGATTAGTATACAATTTTATATAAAAATAAAAATAAATTTAAATTATTAATATAAATATATTTTACCAATTATTTTTTTCTTTTTGGAAATGAATTTGATCCTGAGGTATGACGATGAAGATCATTCTCGGGAAATTTCTCATTGTACCGACAGTTTTTTGCCTTCTCGCTTTTGACCTTGAAGTCCTCTGACTCCCAATTTTTGACGATTTTGTTGAATACCTCATCCATTGCCCATGTCGTTTGGAAATTTTCTTGTAATATTTGCGCTTGACATTGTTCATCATTAAGCACAACCGAGCTTGTATATCGTGCATCCAAGCAGTATACATGCTGGATATATCCTTCTTCTGCCATCTATATGTGAATTACAAAATTAAATTTCAAGAAATTAATTTATGAATAAAAGTATATAATAATTTTAAATTAAATTTTATACTAAGTATACTGACGATAAAAGTACACCACCATCGGCGACGGATAACTTCTAGCGTCACCTTCTAAGAGTAATATAATTAATTTTGTAACGAAACTTGGATGATGTTGTTGTTCGTGTGTACAACAAAATCATCCACATCAAATCAACAAGTGTAAACCAAATAATTAGATAATATGTATAGTTAATTGCATTATAAATAGTTCTAAATAATATCTTACAATAATGTCCCGTCAACACGTTCAGGATCAATAATAGGGATAGAGGGACGCTCACCAAAAATCAAAGAATCAATATCCACCACATCATCTTCATCATCAAATATTGGTGGTGTCGATATAGGTGCAGGAGACGTATAAAGTGGCGGTGGAGGTGGAGGAGGGGCTTCTGTGGAACCTACCAACATTCCGCTGTACCCAACAAATCATCAAGCTCTCATTATTTTTAAGTGTTTAGAAATTAGTTTTGAGAGAAATTATTATTTGGTTTTGAGGTTATGTTGAAAATAAACTATTTAATGGTGAAAAACAGAATTTTCTAACGGGCATCCGTAGGAAATTGCAACGATTACCCATTGAAAATAACTTCACCACAACGGACGTAATTAAGTGAAATGAATATTGGTTTCCAACGTAATCCATTGAAATTTAAAATGGATGCCCAATAGAAAAGTGTGTTCTCGAGGCAACAGACTACGTAAATGACTGTATGTCTTCTTTTCAACGGGCATCGGATGAAAATTTCAATGGACTCGCGTTGGAACACTACATCGAGGTACTAACCGTAGCATAGTCATGATGACAATGTTCAACGGGCATCCGTTGGAAGCTACCAATGGTTATATGTTACCAGATACCAAAGATCATCCATTAGCATATTAAATCGTCGCAACGAGAATCCGTGGGCATTATCAACGAATATCCATTCAAAAACCCTAAACCCTTGAAATTTTTCTATGTATCGAACAAAATTAAATTGTTCAACGGGTTTCCATTGCGATTTCCAACGGATGTTTGTTGAAAGTTGAATATATGATGTAAATTTTTTACAAACGTTTGGTATTACAATTACACAATTCGCATTTCCTTTTTGATTGATTCTTTGATTGGCGAGTCTTCCTTTAATTTTTCATTGAATCCATGGCCATATTCATCTTCGGCATCTTCTGATTTAATGTCTTTATAATCCCGGATGTATTCTGCATCTATGTTAGTTCTTGCGAGAATCTCCTCCCGATTGTCTTATCAATTAATCGTATCGGCTCAAGGTGATCGGTTTGAAACGAATCTTCTTTTTCGTTTGTGCTTATAACTCCGTGCGGTTTGATCTTAACTACAGCCCACCACTCCTCTCTTCGACGTTTCAATATTGTTGGATAGTATCTTCTCGGGTTGATGTCAATCCTCCTCATCAATTTTTTCTTGTACCACGTCCTACAATTGTGTGAAACGACTAACATTTAAAAAGCATTACCTTCACTCCAACCAAAGCAATATATTCCACCTGTAGGATTTGGTGCAAAATACCGTAGAAATGATCACCCTCTATTTCACTATTAACACAAACGATGTAATTATATGTGCTTCTATATTTTCTATGTTCATAAGTGCGGAATGTATGCCGAGTAAACAAAATTGGCCAACATAATACATTTCTTGCATGACCATTAGCCAAATCTCTTAACTAGGTAGGATGTCTCTTATCAAAACCTTTGACTTATATAAGATAAAAATGATAAATACTTATAACATAATGTTGTTTACGTGTGTGTATATATATATAGACGAATGTACGTTTACTTACGTAATCTCTCAACCATGAGCCATAATGTTGAACTTTCATTTTCGTGAGTTCATTTGCATTTAGATGAGGATATGTACCCATTACTTCTTCATCAAATATCATTTAATGAAAGTATGTTAGGACATATATAAAAATATATATATTTAAATTTAAAAAATTGATTGTCATCGCTTTGTACCTTTCGTAAGGTAATAGCTCTCGACAATTTAGTAATATATATATATATATATGTGTGTGTGTGTGTGTGGACGTCATTATACTCCTCTACTGTTAGCCAATATTCTGTGTATTTCTCTGTTGTACGTCCAATTTGTGTAAAGATCTCAGAAATTGTGCAAAATTGAGGATTATATTGATATAGATAGATTGTGTAATCTTCTGCTGAGCGTCTTTGTTTCGTCAGAATATATGACTCGAAATTAAATGTGCTGAAATATGTGATTTCTTCCACCAAATACTGTGTAACAATAGATCCTTTAACCACTGCTTTATTTTTTACCTTTTTCTTTAAATGAAAGAAAATCTTTCGAAAAGATGCATCCTTTGAATTGAACTAGACCGCCGTGTATTGTCTTATTTGGTAAATGTATTGGCAAATGTTTAATGCTATCGAAGAAGGAATGCAGAAAAACTTTTTCTAATAAGCATAATACTTCAGAGATATTTTTTCAATAAATCAAAGTTATCCCTTTTTAAATTTCTTCAACATATATCTACAAAAAATATGTTAATTCCGCATAGCATATCGTGAATGTTTCATGGTAAGAGATCAGTAAATGCAATTGGAATTAGTTGATACATGAAAAAGGAAAATTTGTGACTTTCCAACACGATCAGCCTCGAACCTATAATATCCACACACCGAGCAATGTTCGATGCATATCCATCTAGATATTTAATGTATTCTTTTAACCACTTTAATAATGCGGTTTTCGCGGGCCCAGAGAATCTAAATATTGGGATAAGTGCCCTTCCATCTCGTAACTCCAACTCAGGTCTTCAACATATTATCTTCAAATATTTTCTTGATTCTATATTATCCTTGGTTTTCTGAATTGATGTCCACGGGGAAGAAATCTTCTATGACAATCATACCAACATGGTTTCTTCCCATGTACTAGTCGAAATGAATTTGTGTCCTACACACAATATGGACATGTCAATTTCCCGTGCATACTCCATCTAGATAACATGGCGTAGGCAGAAAATCGCTAATTGTACACAATAAGACACTTTCAATGAAAGTTTGCTTTGTACTTACATCATAAACAAAAGTTCCATTGTTCCACAAATCTCTTAATTCATGAATTGAGGGTTGCAAAAAAAAATCAAAACTTTTTTTCGGGTGTTCTGGCCCTGGAATCAACAACGTCAAAACCATTATTTCTCTTTTCAAACATATTTCGGGAGGCAAATTATACGGAGATAAAATCACCAGTCTCAGAGAATAATTGCTTCCACATTGTTCATATGTACTAAAACCATCGGTGCCAAGAAAAGATAAATATTTCACGTTTCATACGGAAACTCAAAAAATAGTTCATTGAAATCTTTCCAAGGCTTACCATCCAATGGATGTTGCATTATCCCTTCGCCCGTTGAGTGTTTGGGTGCCATCTCGTTTTCGCGGTGGGTTTTTTCGATTCATATAACCTTCTCAACGTGGTTTGTTACATGCATATTGATAACGTCTATTTTGTTGTAGTATTTTTATCCATTTTCATAGTTAGTTTAACCATTCATTTAGACTTTAGCGAGCATGAAACATCATTTAGTCCTCTTCTAGCGTTTTGTCGTATTATTGCAGGAAATAGAATATCAGGGTACAAACATGAGTATGAGGCAAAAACCATTCTCCTATCAACCATACAAGGTTAGCATCCAAGGATCATGGATCGAAGAAGAAGCAAGAACGACTGGAACACACATGCTGGCCGCTGGAACGAAAATGGAAACATGCTGGCCGTCAAACACAAAAAATGGAAAGTTACTGGAGTGCCACTTGGAAGGACACGGCTGGAAAGAATTAGAAACTTGCTGGAGAAGAAGAGGCAACCGATGCACACATGAAATAGAAACTCCAGCCGTGAGGAAGATAAAAGGAAACTTCAGCCATGAGGAAGAGAAAAGGAAACTTCAACCGGCTGAAACAAGAAAGGAAACTCATGCTGCCTAAAGCAAAAAAAAAGGAAAGTTCAGCTACTGGAGGAGAAAGGGAAGTGCACGATCAAATAGAAAAGAAGGAGCAAAAAAAGGAAACGTCAAGAGGACAAGCTCAGTTTCTGACAGAATACACAACACCACACAACACATACGTAGAGAGAGAGAGAGAGCAACACGCCAGAAGGCTGAAGACGATGCGAAGAACTGGAAACGCGGAGGAGCTATTGAAGACTACGGTATTAGGATATGAAGGAATCTCATTCTTTATCTGTGTTGACATTAGTTTTCTTTCGTGTTTTGTTTTCTAAGTTCATGTTCGAGTAGTTAAGTAGCTACGGGTTAGAGTTTTGCCGATACGTAATGAAGTCCTATGCTTAATACTTGGTTATGATATTTAATCGTTTATGGATTGATTGGCTGTTCTTAATTCTTTTGTTCTTGTTGACCAATTGAATGAATGATTATAGAATTCTGATTGCGTCGAACCTTGATCGATCGGTCGATTGAATTCAAAAATTAGGATGGCAGTCTTAATGCATTTAGTGTGTGATATGATCTTGGAGGATTCCGAAGACGTGACCAACAATGTAGAAGAGGACGCGACATTCGGCACGGAAGAAGAAGAAGTCGGCGGTCCAAGACGCCCCCAACGCGGCCCGAGACACCAACAGCGCGGCCTGAGATGCCAATAGCGTGGCCCGAGACCCGACCTGTACGGCCCGAGACTCCCATAGCGCGGCCCGAGACGCCAACCCCGCAACCCGAGACGCGACCGTCACCAACGTGACCCGAGACACGACTAGGTCAAGATTCGTAGGTCCCATAACCTGAGCTAGAGCCATGGAGGAAGAAGCCTTGATCATACCCGCCGGTCCCGTGACCCGAGCCAAGGCCGCGAAGCTCAAAGACGCTATTTCCGGGATTCTTACGACCATCCACGCATATGAAGAGTGTTCACATTCACGTGAAGTCACGAGCCTAACAAACATCATTCAAGCCGAAGCTCAACCCGCAACGGTCATTGATTAGGTTAAGTGGCCGCATGTACTCTTTTCCCTTCGTCGGTTTTGTCCCATGGGGTTTTCTAACGACGGGTTTTTAACGAGGCCGCGAGTCACTTATTCCCGCGACCTAATTAATGACCCGAGACCCAAGAGGAGCGCCTCCCAATGTGCACGGCCAGCAAGAAGTTATCTTCTTGTTTGAAGAAACCAATATATTAATTAGGGCTTTTGCATGAAGACTAAGCATTTAATGTATTTTTGAATTTGCTTTCTTGTTTTTATCTAAATATGGCCGGCCAGCCTTGTAAGAAGAATCATCCAACTTTTGTCAAATTACACTTTGAATCAATCTATTGATTTATCTTTGAATTCCTTGTGAGTTCTTGGTTGTTGGTGCGTAATATCCAGCATCCTTCGTTGGTGTGTCATATCCAACGATCGGTCGTTCTTCATTTGTGCATAATATCCATTGGAGACGAACCGGTAAATTCAGAGCCTTTCCGCAACTCTCATGTGACCACTCGCCCCACACACCCTTGTGCAATCCGTTGCAGCAAGGCATATCCATCCCTAACCTGGTCTAAAGCGTCGAATCAATCGGGATCGCGTCAAGTGGTATCAGAGCTTGTTATAGCCAAGCCTTGATCATACCCGCCGGTCCCGTGACCCGAGCCAAGGCCGCGAAGCTCAAAGACGCTATTTCCGGGATTCTTACGACCATCCACGCATATGAAGAGTGTTCACATTCACGTGAAGTCACGAGCCTAAAAAACGTCATTCAAGCCGAAGCTCAACCCGCAACGGTAATTAATTAGGTTAAGTGGCCCGCGTGTACTCTTTTTCCCCTTCGTCGGTTTTGTCCCACGGTGTTTTCCGACGACGAGTTTTTAACGAGGCCGCGAGTCACTTATTCCCGCGACCTAATTTATTACCCGAGACCCAAGGAGAGCGCCTCCCAATGTGCACGGCCAGTCAAAGGTTAGTTTAATTTCGTTTTGATCTTTCGGTCATAACTTGTTTGAATCCTACAGAAAAATAAAAAATATATATATATAAAAAGGTATATTCGAACGTTCAAAAGTTTATCCCGTGAGTGATTATCTTGAACAAATCCGTGATATACGATTGGAGTAACTCATGCGCCTATATTCAACGTTTGTAGTCTATCGTGTGTGTATCTATATTTCATGCGTCTAAGTGCCTATTGAGTATGTATACTTGCAAACGTGTTCGAAGATATTTGTGCGTGTCTAGTTCGTGTGTTTGAAAATTTTATTCTTACGTATCTAGTTCGTGCGGTTGAAATTGTTCGAACGTGTGCGTGTGCGACTATACCCGTACATGTTCTTTGTCTAGTGAAGAAACCAAGGCATTGATTAGGGCTTTTGCATGAAGACCTAGCATTTAATGTATTTTTTTTTAAATTTTCTTCTTGTTTTTATCTACATATGGCCGGCCCCCCTTGTGAGAACAAGAATCCAACTTTTGAAATTAAACTTTGAATTGATCTTTTGATCTTTCTTTTGAATTCCTTGTGAGTTCTTGGTTGTTGGTGCGTAATATCCAGCTTCCTTTCGTTGATGTGTCATATCCAACGATCGTTCGTTCTTCATTGGTGCGTAATATCCATTGGAGACGAACCGGTGAATCAAGAGCCTTCCCCAACTCTCGTATGACCACTCGCTCCACACACCCTTGTGCAATCCATTGCAGCAAGGCATATCCCTTCCCTAACCTTTTCTAGAGCGTCGATTTAATCGGGATCGCGTCAAGTGGTATCAGAGCTCGTTCTAGCGCCAAAGGTTAGTTTATTTACGTTTTGATCTTTCGGTCATAACTTGTTTGAAACCTACAGAAAATCAAATATATATATATATATATAAAGGTATATTCGAATGTTGAAAAGTTTATCCAACATTGAGGCTCTCGCGGCTCGCCTAGAGCAAAGTATCAACAACAAGATGGAGGAATTCTGTCAAAAGTTTCAAGCCGAACGTCCCCCACTGCCAAGAAACGTTCCAGCATTCCAACAACGTGAGAGGAACCCGCTTGAGGAGGACAGGAACTACTACGAACGAGGCAGCTCATACTCATCCCGAAGTAGTCACCGGCGGCAACGCGCGCCTAGGGAGCGGAGAAACGACCGGAGGGATAACCTCGCTGGTCTCAAATTAAAAATCCCCGCGTTCCATGGCAAGGAGGCATACCTAGAATGGGAAAAGAAGGTGGAACTTGTTTTCGGTTGCCAAGCATACCCTGAGGCTAAAAAGGTTAGGGTGGCAGCCACGGAGTTCTAGTCTTCACAGAATATCAACTCATCCACTTCACCTTCGATTATGCGCTGAGTTGGTGGGATCAACTCACAATTTCACGACGATGAAATGGCGAAGAACGAACGAATCCGTGATATACGATTGGAGTAACTCGTGCGCCTATATTCAACGTTTGTAGTCTATTGTGTGTGTATCTATATTTCGTGCGTTTAAGTGCATATTGAGTACGTATATTTGCGAATGTTTTCGAAGATAGGCCGACCCGGAGGCATACCTAGAATGGGAAAAGAAGGTGGAACTTGTTTTCGGTTGCCAAGCATACCCTGAGGCTAAAAAGGTTAGGGTGGCAGCCACGGAGTTCTAGTCTTCACAGAATATCAACTCATCCACTTCACCTTCGATTATGCGCTGAGTTGGTGGGATCAACTCACAATTTCACGACGATGAAATGGCGAAGAACCAGTAGCTACTTGGCTGGAAATGAGGAAGATTATGCGCAAGAGGTTCGTGTCAAACCATCACAACCGAGAAGTTCATCGGCAGTTACGGAAACTCACCCAAGGAAGCTGATCCGTGGAGGAGTATTACCAAGAGATCGAGCTGCTCATGTTACGGGCTGATCTTACAGAAGATAGAGATGCAACAATGTCACGGTTCTTTGGAGGTCTCAACTTAGACATCCAAGACCAACTTGAGCTTCAACACTATGTGGAGATCGAGGAGATGCTTCATAAGGCGATTCTCATCGAGCAACAATTCCAGAGGCGACGCAACCCCCGTTAAGGTTATGGGGCTGGAAAATATGGCCAGTCACGTGATGAGAAACCGAGCTATCCAAGGAGGGACAACACGACTCCAGCAAGCCGCGACACGCCGAAGGTACCGGCTGCGGGACGCGACGCGCAAAAATCTGTTCCAGCCACGCCGCGAGACAAAGGAAGGACTGACGCCATAACTTCGAGGGCTCGGGACGTGAAATGCTTTAAGTGTCACGGAAAAGGACACTATGCCAGTGACTGAACCAACAAGAAAGTAATGATTCTTCGTGACGACGGAGAATTTGAATCCGAGAACGAGGTGGCCGAACTATCGGACGAGACGCGAGAAGAGGAACCGGCCACGAGAGAGTTGTTGGTTACGCAGCGTGCTCTAAACACATAGCCCAAGTGTGACGAGCAAGAACAGCGTGAGAATCTGTTCCACACCCGTTGTTTGGTTCACGGCAAAGTCTGTAGCATCATCATTGACGGTGGAAGCTGCACGAATGTGGCTAGCGCTACGATGGTTCGAAAGCTCGGACTAAAACTTCAGAAGCATCCGAAGCCGTATAAGCTTCAGTGGTTGAATGAGAATGGTAAGATGAAGGTGACAAACTAAGTGATCGTCCCATTTTCCATAGGGAAATACGAAGACGAGATTCTATGCGACATACTCCCGATGGAGGCGAGCCATATTTTGCCCGGAAGACCTTGGCAATCCGATCGTAAGGTAAAACATGACGGATACACTAACAAGCATTATTTCGAGTACAATGGCAGGAAAACCATACTTGTGTCGTTGTCGCCAAAGGAGGTAATGCAAGACCAGGTATACCTAAAGAAACAAAGCGCGCTTGAACTTAGATCATCGAATTTTTATGCGCGATCGGGTGAGATCAAGAAAACTCTCCATTCCGATCAAACCATATTACTGTTTGTTTATAGGGAAGCTCTTTCGAGGTTAGCTAACTTTACACCGGTGCTGCCGAGTGAGATTTTTAATCTATTGCAGGAATACATTGATGCCTTTCCCGAAGAGAGTCCCACCGGATTGCCACCGATACGTGGAATCGAACACCAAATCGATTCTGTTCCCGGAGCAACGTTACCAAATCGACCATCGAACCAATCACGTGGAGACAAAGGAGCTACAAAGGCAAGTCGAGGAACTTATGGCCAAAGGAAATATTCGCGAGAGTATGAGTCCATGCGCCGTACCCGTGCTACTCGTACCGAAGAAGGATGGCAGCTGCCGCATGTGCGTTGATTGTCGAGCAATCAACAACATCACGGTGAAGTATCGACACCCTATCCCTAGGTTAGACGACATGTTAGATGAATTACACGGAAGTAGGGTATTCTCAAAAATTGATCTTCAAAGTGGTTACCATCAAATTAGAATGAAAGAAGGAGATGAGTGGAAAACTGCATTTAAAACTAAGCATGGTTTATACGAATGGTTAGTCATGCCCTTTGGGTTATAAAATGCACCTAGAATGTTTATGAGGCTAATGAACCATGTTCTTAGGGATTTCATAGGTAGATTTGTGGTAGTCTACTTTGACGACATTTTAGTTTATTGTAAAAATTTGGATGAACACCTAGGACATTTAGAATCGGTTATGATGGTACTTAGGAAAGTGGAATTATATGCCAATCTAAAGAAGTGTACCTTTTGTACGGATAACATTGTTTTCCTAGGATTTCTATTGAGTGCAGATGGTGTTAAGGTCGACGAGGAGAAAGTCAAAGCCATTCGGTAATGGTCGAGCCCAAAGACCGTCGGAGAAGTCTGGAGCTTCCATGGACTCGCAGGTTTTTACCGGCGATTCGTAAAGGACTTCAGCACCATAG
>CM071875.1:26654478-26684644 GCA_036759665.1 Gynandropsis gynandra
AGAGACATGCGAGGTGGGTAGAATTTATTGAGACGTTTCCTTACATAATCAAGTATAAACAAGATAAGGAGAACGTCGCGGCTGATGTCCTGTCCCGAAGGTACGCTCTGATAAGTACCTTAGATGCAAAACTTCTAGGTTTTGAACACATTAAAAATTTATATGCAACTGACCTAGATATTGGAGAAACATATAAAACTTGTAGAGATTTGCGTCTGGACATTTTTATAGGCATGATGATTATTTATTTTACGATAGTCGTTTATGCGTGCCTAACTGCTCTTTGAGGGAGTTATTTGTTAGAGAAGCCCACGGTGGTGGACTCATGGGCCATTTCGGAGTCGCAAAGACTTTGAAAATATTGTAGGATCATTTCTACTGGTCACATATGAAGAGAGATATGGAACGTATCTGCGAGCGTTGTGTCGCTTGTAAACAGGCTAAGTCTAAGATTCAGCCTAAGGGTTTGTATACTCCACTCCCTATCCCAACTCATCCTTGGACGGACATATCTATGGATTTTGTGATAGGTTCGCCTAGGTCTAAAACGGGAAAAGATTCTATCTTTGTGGTAGTAGATAGATTTTCTAAAATGGCACATTTCATACCATGTCATAAATCGGATGATGCATTGCATGTAGCTGAACTATCCTTTAAAGAAGTAGTACGTTTGCATGGTATGCCCAGCACTATAGTTTCCGATAGGGATACCAAATTCCTTAGTTATTTTTGGAAGACCTTGTGGTCCAAGTTAGGAACCAAACTTTTATTTTCTACGACTTGTCATCCACAAACCGATGGTCTAACCGAAGTAGTGAACCGAACCCTAGGAAATTTATTACGTGCACTAGTTAGGAAGAATTTAAAAACTTCGGAAGAATGTTTGCCTCATGCTGAGTTCGCTTATAATCATGCTATAAATTCTGCATCGAAATTCTCTCCTTTCAAAATCGTGTACGGGTTCAACCCCGCTTCACCCCTGGATCTATTGCCTATACCATCAAGTGATCGAGTCAGCTTGGATGGAAAACGAAATGCCAAATTGGTCAAACAAATTCATGAAAAGGCAAGGAAAAACATCGAGGAAAAGAGCAAACTTTATGTAAAACAAGCGAACAAAGGATGGAAGAAGATGACCTTCAAGCCCGGTGATCAAGTTTGGAATCACCTAAGGAAAGAGCGTTTTCCGAACGAGCGGAAGTCGAAGCTCATGCCCCGGATCGACGGTCCATTCACTGTGACCAAGAAGATCAGCAACAACGCCTACCGACTAGATCTGCGAGGTAAGTATAATGTAAGTTCTAGTTTCAACGTTTCTGACTTAATGCCTTTTGTTGCAGATCATGCGGATTTGAGGACAAATCCTTTTGAAGAAGGGGGCATGATATGATCCTGGAGGAGAAGAGGACGCGACCTGCGGCGCAGAAGAAGAAGAAGTCAGCGCGGCCCGAGACACCCCCAACACGGACCGAGACGCCAACAGCGCGGCCCGAGACGAGACCTGCACGGCGCGAGACGCAAACCTTGCAACCCGAGACACGACCGTCACCAACGCGACCCGAGATGCGACAAGGTTAAGATACGTAGGTCCCATAACCCGAGCTAGAGCCATGGAGGAAGAAGCCTTGATCATACCCGTCGGTCCCGTGACCCGAGCCAAGGCCGCAAAGCTCAAAGACGCTATTGTCGGGATTCTTACGACCATCTACGCACATGAAGAGTATTCACATTCACGTGAAGTCACGAGCCTAACAAACGTAATTCAAGCCGAAGCTCAACCCGCAACGGTCATTGATTAGGTTAAGAGGCCGCGTGTACTCTTTTCCCTTCGTCGGTTTTGTCCCACAGGGTTTTCCGACGACGGGTTTTTAACGAGGCCACGAGTCACTTATTCTCGCGACCTAATTAATGACCCGAGACCCAAGAGGAGCGCCTCCCAATGTGCACGGCCAGCAAGAAGTTATCTTCTTGTTTGAAGAAACCAAGATATAAATTAGGGCTTTTGCATGAAGACTAAGTATTTAATGTATTTTTGAATTTGCTTTCTTGTTTTTATCTAAATATGGCCGGCCACCCTTGTAAGAAGAATCATCCAACTTTTGTGAAATTACACTTTGAATCAATCTATTGATTTATATTTGAATTCCTTGTGAGTTCTTGGTTGTTGGTGCGTAATATCCAGCATCCTTCGTTGGTGTGTCATATCCAACGATCGTTCGTTCTTCATTGGTGCGTAATATCCATTGGAGATGAACCGGTGAATCGAGAGCCTTTCCGCAACTCTCGTGTGACCACTCGCCCCACACACCCTTGTGCAATCCGTTGCAGCAAGGCATATCCAACCCTAACCTCGTCTAGAGCGTCGATTCAATCGGGATCGCGTCAGTGTGTGAGATAACACACTAGGAAGATTGATAGTACGCATGCTAGATAGTGGCATTGTGCATCAGAAGAGCCATTCCCTAGGAAAGAGCTTGAATTTCGGAATATGTGATGATATCTATAAACATGATCTTTGTTAGCACTTCATTATATTATCGTGCATCTCTCAAAATAATAAAATAAGTAATTTCTTATTTGTTGAGGGAGCATATTAGAAATAAAATATATATTTTCTATAAATATATATATATGGGTTGTAGTCCCCCAATGGAAATATATACAAAATATATTTCTTTCATAATTATGAAGAAACAAATGTTTTATCTTTGTTGCAAATTGGATCAAGGTATGCTTCCACAAATTCCGAAAGGTTATGAGTTCTACTATTGGTATAAGAGCATGTATAATTAAAATAAATCATAGTTTTGAAAGAAAAATCATTCATTCATTAAATGAACATATGCTCTTGTATATAACAAATAAAATAGTTTTGGATAATGTTTTCTTGTTATTTGTTAGGATTATACAATTTGGTTTTTGTTATCTGTTTGGATAACCTTCAGTAGTATAATCTGATTTTATTCTAGTAGTAGTAAGTAGCCGAATCCACCTGTTTGAAATATTTTAAAACAAAACAAAACCAAGATTTTTTGTTTTATAAATCGTATATGTATACATACACACATAAATACGGAAAGTCGTGTTCTAGATACGGCTAAACAACATGAACGATGAGTGCTTTAACCAGAACGAGTCCAGAAAAGTCCTTACACCCTTAACGGTAGAGATGTGGCCTCGAAAACGAGTAACCGTTTGAGTGGAAAGGTTCTTTTTGACCTATCGGGGTAGTAGAGGCTGAAACATATGCCGAGCCTTGGAATCTATATGTCGAGCCTAGTAGTGTGGGCTTGTGACCCTTGTGGGGAAATAAGGTAATGGAACATCGGTTCGGTCTATTGGGCAGGGCTCGTGTATGGCGAATCATTGGACCGCCTGTTCCAAGCCAGGAGTTGAGCTCCATGGCTTGAGCAAAGGCTTTGGGTCACGTGATTCTTAGAGCAGAGGGCACTACGTGAGACTGATTTCACAAAGCAGCGATAACTGCCCGCTCTTGACAACAGAAGAGAAAGGGTCGATGGAGTTCTTTAACGATGCTGGAGACGACACAGTGTTGGAGAAGGTCATGTTGTTTTGTTGATGAAAGCATTTTATGGATGTTGGTTTTCAGTTTTCTACCGTTTGTGTCATTTCATTTTGCCTCCTTAGTCTATGAAGAAGGAAATATATAGATGTGTGTATGTATACACACGTTTAAAAAAACGAAAAAGGGTGAATGTCTCTAGAGAGATTATACCCAAACCATATATCTCATCGAACAACCGCAAAGCCTCTAGGACAAGTGCAAGTTTCAAATATTATGTCGCATGATCTCTTAATTATGCCACATATATATGGTGCTTAAGTAATCCCTTCGCATTTTGATTTCAATCAACATTTATGTATATAGTTGTAAATTGTAAAAGTTTAATATTTAAGTGTTAAATTGAAGCAATATGACACAAAATATCATTTGTTGTGAATATTTTTCATAAAAAGTATTGAGAATTATATATTTGAATATCTATACGAATATTAATCAACCCAAAAGTAGATTCATATTTGGACGGATTTCACGTATATTTGTGATGAAAAATCTATGTTAATTATATGGTCTTACATGTAAATATTAAATCGATCCAATTTATGCCTCATTATCATTGTTTGATCATCATATCAAGAATACCACTAGTAGTTGATATTACTGTCCAAAGACTTGACATTAATGTTGCACTTAATATCTTGATTTATGTTTGTAAAATTGTTTGATTGTAATAGTTAATTGATTTTCATTGATCAAGTTAATCTTGTAGTGGTATCTACCAAGATAGATATGATTCCAATCCAAGATGGTTCCAACCATAAGGAATGGAAAAATAAGGTCAACATAGTTTTGGGTACAAGTTTGGACCTTGTATTAAGGATTGAGCCACCTATTTTCCCTTTTAGATTCAAGTTCTTCTTAAGAGAAGAAAACATATGAAAAATGGGAACGCTTAAATCACGTTGGTCTTCAGATCATTATCATCATCATCATTCTAGAAAAATTTAGACGTACTCAAGATGTCAATCTCAAAGATTTTTTTATGAGCTTGAAAAGTGTTTGTACAAGGAATTTTACCGATAAACTTTGTCACATGGTCGCAATTTATAAAAGACATTGAAGGACCACAGAAGTTATATTGTGACAAATAAGTCGGTTCTCTTGCACTCTAACAACAAGAGGATTTCAACAAAAACCAAAACATATCAATATTAAGTTTCTAGTTGTAAAAGAAAGGGTTTAGAGTGGAAACATTTCCATAGAGCACATTGGTACAAATTCCATGATAGGGGATCCTTTTACTAAGGGTATTCCGCCTAAGCTCTTTCATGAGCATACTGCTCGAATGAGTATTTAAGAGTTTGAGGATTTATTGTTTAGTAGGAGTTTGATATTTATTTTGTATTTTGTTTTCTATGTCATAAATTCAAACACATATACATTTTCTGTTTTGTAATAAAGCAACCTTCAGTTTATTTCACCATGTATATAAAAGTTATTTAATGATTTCACTTAAATAGGACCAATTAAAAATCGAAATGTCTAGATCACATTCATGTAGTTTTAACGTCACACATCCACCACAAGGTTTGTGTCATTTAGTCATCTCGGATTTAGTGGCGATGGGAGTTTTAATTACGAATAGAGTTGCGAAAGCTACCATTATTCTATATTAGATGTGGTTAATGGATGAAATTTTTTATGCTCTACGATATGATGGTAACATTTGATTCCATTATATTATGGTGCCATTATATTATTACTAAAAAGTAAAGTAACTTATGACTAAAGAGTGTTATTGTTATGAAATAAAAGTGTAGAAATCAATTCGTAATTTTTGATTTGTTGAGATGTCAAATTATAAATAATATAATATATATTTTATATATATATTAATTGTGGTTACCAATGGAAATACAAAAAAAAATATTTATGTTTCATAATTTTGAAGAAACAAAAATCTCTCTTTGTTACGAATTGTTTATTGGAACATTCAATCCAAGTTTTCATTTGAAATTCTTGATGGATCAAAGTATTGTTCCGCAAATTCCGCAAACTTATGAATTCTACACTTTTATGAGTCATGTTGCATGAATGGATGTTTAGAGTATGAGAGTTCTAGTTTAGTGAGAGTTTTATATTTTGTGTTCTATATTAGTTTGTTCGAATAAAGAATCTGATAAGAAATAAGGTAACTTTCTTGTTTATTTCACTTTGTATAATAAGGTTATAAATATGTGATATCATTTAAGGATGATAAGTTGAAATCAACATGTATAAAATACCTTCATGTGGTTTTAATGATACACATTTATAATTTGATTTATATCATTTGATTGTGTTTGCATTGGTGACCAAGGATAGTTTATCTAGATTGATGTAGCAAATACCACTTTGATTCTGTGTTGTTGTAGTCAATGGATACGATTGTTTATGTCTATGATTATCATGAAAACAATTTTGAGCTCATAAATATAACATAATCCGTAATAAATATGAGATCATAAATATAACACAATCCATATTACATATGAGCTCATAAATATTATTGTACCCTCATTCCTTTTTATCTCTTCATCCACTTGCATACATGTCCATATAGTGTTTGCACCCTATGTTTATTTGGTGTAAGTTGGTAGTGGGTAAATTCATGAAAAATGAGAAACTCTATTTCATGTGACATCAATCCTAATTCTTATGAAATTTGTGGCGCGAGAAACCATGCTTGACAAAGAACGCAACTAACTTAAGCTGTGATTGTTGTTGTTTCACTGCTCCAAAGAAAATTCAAAATTCATATTCATGTTGACAGAAAAATCCCATTTTCATATGAAAATTGTAATATGATTGCTTGCAGAAATACAATGAGAATATCATGTTTAATGAAATGTAAAGAAAAACTACATTGTTTGCCGTTCTCTAATCTCAATGTTGTACGTCGTTTTGTAATAAACAACAATCTAATACAATCTAAGATGATTTACATCTTTTTTATTCCAAATTTAAATAAACGTTTTAGAGATTGTATTTACATTAAATGTGATCTATATATTGAATTGTAAGTCCAAATTATCTTCATGTGAGAATATATAAAAAATCTAATGATAACATTATCAAAATGATCAATTGATTTGCTTGTATTTATAATAGCAGAAAATTATCAATTTAGGGTGCTTGTTATTCTATTTCATATTATTAGTTAAATGAAAAGTTTTATCTGTTATTAATATGATTGTGGTAAGACTTTCTACACCAACCACTTCATCGTGAGTATCTCCTCTCTTCTCATACTTCTAATGAAAATTTAATGTTTTGGATTTTTAATGTCTGATGATTTTTTTCGTTTCCCCAAAAATAAGAGAATATGAAGCAGATGAAAGGTTTGCTTCAAAAGGTCGCTTCATGGACTCATTTGACGAGAACAAGATTGTGTCGCCACTATTGTCCTTGGTGGAGGAGGAATGAACCCAACACAATTTTGTCTTCAATTATTAGAGATGTTTTAATTTATGCGAACAACTTTTGTGAATTCATCCGAAATTCTTGTGCAAAAAAATGAAAAAATAAAAACGGACAAAACTTTGTCTAATTTTATGACTAGAAACAAAATAAAAAAGAGTGAATGAATTGATGGAGAGAAGAGAAGAAATGGTTTTTGTTTTCTCGGATAATATTTTTATTGATTTCCAAACACACACATATTTATATATAGAAAATTAGAAGGAAAAAGTCAAAATATGGCAACTCAAATACATAAACAAATTGAAAAGAAATTCAACCTTCAAACATTGACTAAAACATGTTCATTTCATATTGAGGTCAAAAAATGGAAACTCAAACACTCACTCTTGCCAATTTAATCCTCAAACCAATTTGATCTCCAATAATCTCAAACCTCTAAGTTTCGAGTGCCTTAGTGAATCCATCTGCGAGTTGGTCTTTACTTTTGCAGTACTTTAAAATTATATCACCAATGTTCACCAAATGTCTAACAAAGTGATACTTAATTTGTATGTGTTTGGGCCTCTGGTGTTGCACATGATTCTTTACAATCGCAATCGCTCATTGATTGTCACAGAAAATTGGCACACCTTCTTCAGTTTTAAAATGTAAATCTTCTTTCAGTGTGCGAAGCCATATTGCTTGGTTTGTTGCATCACACAATATATATTCAGCTTCAGCATTTGATTGAGCAATGGTGTCTTGTTTCCTAGTTTGCCAAGAGAAAATTGTTTATCCAATTTTAAAGTAGTAACCTGTTGTCGATTTGAAATCCTCTTTGCATCCTTCCCATTCGATATCAACATATCCGATCCAAGTTGGCTCCTTAACTTGAGAGTATTATAGGCCGAGATTGTTTGTTCCCTTTACATACATGAAAACTCTTTTAGCTTCCGTAAGATGTTGTGTTTGTGCATGTTTGAGATAACTGGACAAATATGATGTGGTAAACATGAGGTTAGGTCTTGAGGCTGTCAGGTACAATAGTCCTCCAACAAGGCTTCGGTGGAGGTTTGGATTAGACAAAATCTTCATCTTCTTCTCCTTCGTGAATATTCTTATATGGAGTTCATGGCATTTCCAAAACTTTGCATTTTTCATATTAAACTTCTTCAGCATCTTTTCAGCATAATATTCTTGAGATAAGAATATTCCTTTAGAGTCTTGAATAATCTGTATCCCAAGAAAAAAATTCACTAATCCAAGATCAGACATCTCGAATTCGTCTTGCATCCTCCTCTTGAACTTGTTGATTAAGTCTCTATTGCTTCTAGTAACTATGAGGTCATCTACATAGATACAAACCACAAGCAAGTTATTTTCCGAGCCTTTCAAATATAAGGCATGATCATTCTCACTCCTCTTGAATTTTTTACGATGAAAATAGTCTTCTATCTGACTATACCATGCTCTCGGTGCTTGTTTCAAACCATAAAGAGCCTTATGAAGTCGAAAGACATGATATTCCTTCTCTTTTATCACAAACCAGAAGGTTGTTCAACGTAGATCTCTTCTTCAAGATTTCCATTAAGAAACGTAGATTTCCCATCTAGTTGATATAATCTCCATCGTTTTTGAGCAGCAACAACAAGTAATAACCTAATTGTTTCATGTCGAGACACATGGGTAAATGTCTTTGAATAATCCGCACCATATTGTTGTGTGAATCCTTTAGCCACTAAACGTGCTTTTTGCTTCACAAATTGTCCTTCTGCTTTTGTTTTCAGGCGATATATCCAATTCACTTGGACAACATTCTTGTCTTTTGGCCTTTCACTTAACTTCCACGTCTTGTTTTTCTCGATCATGTGTATTCTTCCATCGCCTTTTGATGTTCCTTACTGACGATTGCCTCTTCAAAAGATGTAGGTTCTTCCATTCCTATGAAACATGATTCAACATCTTTTACCTCAACATGTGGTGCTTCACGAATTATGTCACTCATTGACCTTGTTCTTATTATTAGTTTTCTGAACTGCTATCTGATGCTTCTTGATTCAAATTGAAAGGAATCGGATCTTAATGCCTTTCTCTCCCTCTTTTTCTTACATCCCCGGGATTTTGAGATTCTGGTGCAGCATTTCCCAGTATGTATTGTGGTTAGAGCGGTAGACAGATTGAGGTTGTCCTAACCTCTTCCTCTTGAGTCCAATCCCATTGCATTGCTTTATTGAAGATACTATCACTTGAAACCTTAACTTTATCTTCATTTTGCAGGTAGACTCGATAGCCTTTCAATTTTGAACTATAATCGATGAATATTGCTCTCTTTGACTTGTCATCCCACTTCTTTCCTTTTTCATTTGGAATATGGATGTAACATATGCATTCAAATACTTTTAGATAATTGACAGAAGCTTTGGTTCCATTCCAGGCTTCCAATGGTGTTTTCTTCTCCAATTTCTTTGTTGGTAAATGATTTTGGAAATATGCAGCGAGATGCACAGCTTCTGCCGAAAATTTTAAAGGTATATTTTTAGACTTGAGCATCGATCTTTCAATCTCCAAAAGGGTTATTTTTCTTCACTCAGCGACCCCGTTTTGTTGTGGCGTGTAGGCAACTTTTAGTTGCCTCTCAATTCCATTATCTTCCAGGAATTTTGAAAATTTTGTGGACATATACTCTATTGCTCTGTCCATCCTCAGCTTCTTGATTTTGCATCCACTTTGATTTTCAACAAGTTTTTTTTTTGAATGATTGCAATGCTTCTGATTTGGCTTTGATGAATTAAATCTAAATCATACGAGTTGCATCGTCAATGAAGGTAAAAAAATATCGACTTCCATCTAATGAAAAATTTTGCATAGGACCACAAATATCACTATGGATTAGCTCCAGTTACTCCATCGCTCGAAAAAGTATCTCTGATGTGCTTCCCAAAGACACATCCTTCACAGATCTCCTTCTCCACTTGGAATTTTGGGATACCAATAACATGTCTTTCTTTTTCAATATCTTCAGATTTGTGTAACTTGCATGTCCATACCTTTGATGCCATTAATCAACTACTCCTTCATTTTTGGCTATGATAGGAAAACTCTTCTTGACCATGGGAATAACTCACATATTCTTGCCACTTGGGTCATAAATGATACAGCAGTTTTCTTCTAAAATGACTCGAAATCCATTTGTGATCATTTGAGGATCAGTAGATTTTTTCTGATTTTCGGGACAAGGAATACATCCTGAATAACTCGTCTTCCTTTCTTAGTTGTGACAGAGATATCTCCTTTACCTCTTGTCATCAACACTGCGTCATTTCCAACTTGAATTGGAACTTGGAAGTTGGTGTCCATGCTGTAAACAATTTCTCATCTCGTGTCATGTGGTTGGTACAACCATTATCGATTAGCCACACATGATCTTTGAGAGTTAACTTATCTTCAGCTCTTGCGGTGAATAAAAGATTTTCTTCACCTTCTTTTTCGTGATTGAACTAAGCTTGTTTGGTCTTATTTCTTCAACAGTCTTTCGAAAAATGACCAAATTTGTGGTAGTTGTAACACTCCACTGTGCTTCTATTTCCTATGTCGGATTCTCTTTTGCTTTTTCTATTTTTGATGTAACATGAGGCTTCTTTATGATTACCCCTTTTGCAATATTCACACCATCTTTTCTTCTTTCCTTTCTGATTGAATTTTTTGGTAGTTCCTCTACTACTTTCTCTTTTTCCGCCAAAATTTAAACTTTTAAAACGATCATGGAAAGCATATTCTGCATTTCCATCATCATCTGATAAAAACTTTGACTCATGTGCGATCAAATATCCTACTAGATCTGATACGCTTAAACTCCTCAGATCTTTGGTTTCTTCCATTACCACAGCTAGGCTTGCGTAAGCTTTAGGTAACGAAGTTAACATTTTTCTTATAACTTTGTAACCCGTCTTTCCTTCTCCAAGTTTTTCTATCTGGTTGGATATATCCAGAACTTTATATGTTTACGATCTTATTCTTTCTTCCTCTATCATCTTTAGACCTTCAAATTCTCTATGAAAAGCTTGCATTTTTTTCACGACCTTCTCTCCTTCATTGCCTTGATAGGATTCTTGCAATCTTTCCCACGCATCCTTAGCAGCCCGTGACGGGATTCTGCAACAATTGAAGTACCGCTAGGTCTTTCGCCTTGAGTTCTTTCCACTCTGTGAGTTGTGTATTTTGAGTAGTTGCTGGAGCTTCAGTCGTCGATGGTTATGATGGAACCCCGCTGTCTACAACATCCCATAAATCCCTAAGCATTAGGGTAGTCTTCATTCTTTCCGCCTAGAGCTCATAGTTTTGTCCATCAAAGATGGCAATGGGTTGAGCGGTTCGCAAGTTTGCGGCCATGACTCCGATACTTCTTGTACTTCTTGATTTTTTTGTGCGGTCTTCTGATTTCTTGTGCTAGTCTTAAGCTTGTCTTATCCTAGTCTTGTGCAAAAGATTAAAAAATCTCTGATACCATATTAGAGTTGTTTTAATTTATGCGAAAAACTCTTGTGAATTCATCCACATTTCTTGTGCAACAAAAAAAATGAAAAATTAAAACAGACAAAAACTTTGTCCAGTTTTAACAAAATGATAAAAAGGAAAAAATGTGAATGGATTGATGGAGAGAATAGAAGAAATGGGTTTTTGTTTTCTCGGATGATTTTTATTGATTTCCAAACACACACACACATATATATATATATATATATATAATAAAAAGGAAAAATTCAAAAAACAGTAACTCAAATACATAAACAAATTGAAAACAAATTCAAACTTCAAATATTGACCAAAACATGTTCATTTCACATTGAGGTAAAAAGTGGCAACTCAAAAGTAATATAGATGCATTTGGATGAATTGTATATTTTTACGACTAAAGTTGTGGCAATACGTTGATGATGTTGTTCTGGTTTCTTCTTCATCCGGAGAAAACCGCGATAAGAAACTCGATCAGCCTAAAACAATGAGGTACAACCAAAGATCAGAAGAGGGAAGATGAAATTACCTATGGGCGGGTTTGAATCTCTCATGGCAACATGAACGACCTCCACAAATGCTGGTATTTATCATAATCAAAAGTTTGCAAGATGGAGGGGATAAATTTGCTAATTACTAATTTATTAGACAGATTTCAAGATATTTTTTTCGAATGAAATTTTTTTCTATGATAATTGATCATCTCGTTTTCGTACACGATTGTCGCATGACTTTAGATATGTTTATGACGATAGTTGCGACGTTATGTGTGATTTTTTATCTGTTTTACTTGTTTCCATGTTTTCATGTTCTTATAGGTTTTAATGCATATTTGATTCGTTCGGAGCTAAAGAACATACACGGGACAAAGTACGAGCTTAAGAGATTATAATCCAACCCGATATGAGGGGACAAGCCCCCCCCCCCCCAACGGATTGCCCTCCAGCACCCAAGGATCAAAGCATGAGAGGAGCCCGCATGGGGTGCTCTCCTTCGCTTGCGCGGAGGTGTTCCAGAAGTTGTTGCCCGAGTTGTCCTAGCCTTTAGAACGTGCGGGTCATGGAGAAAACAAGGAGCCCGCGCAGGGCATGCCTATAACAACTTCCTTAGAATGTCTCCAATGGAGAATTTGTATAAAACGAGACCCTAAATTGAGTTCAGAAGTAAGAAAACATAGAGGAGAACCCTAGGAGGGTACACAACATCCATCATTCCATTCAAGAGCCCTCTTTGACGGGAGACACAACAAGGAGTCGGAGATTTATTCAGAATCATCGCTCGTTTGATATCTCTACTCTACTATTTCGTTTATGTTGTTTAGACTCATGAGCGAGTAGTAGATTTGCTCTAGGAGAAAGGATTAGCCCATGGCTATCTCCGAAACCATCTTTGATTTGTTTATGAATGAATTTCCTGTTTTGTTTATCTATTCTTTATCTAAGCGCTTATTTTCTTGTGTTTACAAGTGCCACGTAAATTCATGTGTTAGGGATTAGGAGAAGGACCGAAAGGAGAATTCTAGTCCTATAAGATTAGTTTTAGAATAACCGAGACTAGGTCACGAAAGAAGGATAGTAACGATTGAGGGTTGAATTGGGTGAATCATGAATCGTAATGGGATTTAGTTAGGGTGTCAACCACGAAAGTAGACGATGACTCAATCAAGCCACGTTCCTATGCTTTGAGAGAGGGTACGTTCTACATTAGAATCTTCCACCTTAGATATCTTGATAGGGAATGCATGATTAGATAGATCTGAGATAGGTTTCGGAAGCTATGCGGTAAAAACGGATTCTAGTACGTTTGTGTCTTTGTTTAGAACTCGCTATTCCACTCCATCATCATCATCATACTTGCATCTTATCATCTTTATTTCTTCGCAACATGCATTGATTCTAGTTTTGATTCTTAGATCGTGTTACATTAGTCCTCGTGGGATCGACACCTTAACTACTACACACGTGATGTGCTCTTGCGGTTAGTTTTAAGTTAACTTTTTTAACTTGACATGCTTTAGTTTTAAGTATAAGGTTCAAATTTAGAATCATAATTGTTTATGTTTTATTTTCCTTTCTTTCTACTAATTCTTTTTACTTGTCCCTTGTAGGTGCATGACCTGATATCGTCGTAATTCGAATTTTCATCGAATCGACCCCGAGATTGAGAGAACGATTGATAAGCAAAAGAATGGCAAGAGAGAAGAAAGAGTAGTCACGACCAATCCACGAGAATGGAAACCTGTAATGATTTATTGGCTGGTCACGGACGGCCGCAATTACCCGTCGGTAATGTGGCGCATTTACAGCAACCGCAGGCTCCTCCACCACGTCGTCTCGTGATTATGTTGTGCTGAAGATGAGTAAGATCCAAACTGTGATAAAGACGCCTGCCGTTGCGAGGGAACAATACGAGATCAAGCCTGCGATGATCAACATGTTATACTAAAAACAGTTAATGGGCGAAAACCATGAAGACCCTCATCAACATCTACGAGACTTCCTAGAGCTATCAAGCACATTCAAAATTCAAGTAGTCTCGGAAGATGCTATTTTGCTACATCTCTTCCCTTTCTCAATTGGGGGACGAGCAAAAACGTGGCTACAATCTCTTCCCACTAGTTCAATCACAACTTGGGAAAGGCTATGTACGACATTCCTATCATGGTTCTTCCCTCCGAGCAAGACGATCCAAATGAGAGGAGAAATCACAATGTTTAGAAGCCGAGAGGGAGAGACATTATTTGAAGCATGGGGAAGATTCAAGGACCTTTTACAAATGTGTCCTCATCACGGTCTAGAGCAGTGGTCCATGATCCAAAATTCTACAATGGGATTACGTATGAGCATAGAACGATATTAGACAACGCTGCTCGAGGATCATTCATGGACTTAAGCGCTGAAGCGGCATACGAGCTAATCGACAAGCTTGACATGAACCACACCATGTGGTCTACACCAAGAAGTATGTCGAACAAAACACGAGGTCTTTACGCAGTTGATCAAAGAAGTGCGATGGGCAATGCGGCGAATGCCATCTATTGTGTGAATTATGGAGATACGGATCATATGGATTACCAATGCACAATACAAGAAGGCATGGAGCAAATGAACTACGCCAAGCAGCAAGGAAGCACGCCATTTAAGAATTCATACCACCCGAATGGGAAGAACCACCCGAATCTTTCATATCGAACGAGTCAACCATTGAAGTATTCGGGTTATCACCAAAGGCAGCAGCCATACCAGCAGCCATAGCCACTCCAGCAAGCTCCTCAACCCCTTCAAGATCTTTCATAAAGTCTTGAGGCGGTTGATCATCTCGTTTTCATACGTATTTCTTGCACGATTTAGGAGACATTTTTGATACATAAGTGATGTTTTACGTATGATTCCGTATCCGTTTTACTTGCTTTCGTGCTTTTCATGTTCTTACAGGTTTTTACGCGTATTTGGATCATTTTGGAGCTAAAGGAACATGCACGGAGCTAAGGAGCAACTTTGGGGATCATCACGGACAAACGGGCGGGACAAACGGGACGAGATTGAGCATGGAAAAGCCTCACCCGGTCGGGCACAACCCTTGCACGATCGGGCAAAACCTACGGCCAATTGTGTGGACCATTTAGCACGACTCGGGCAAGCATTTAGGACCATTTTGCCTTGTGCCCGAGCGGGCACACATGCCATGCCCGATCGGGCATCAGTCCAGCAGCACAAATCTGCACGAGTTGCCCTAGCCGCACCCGAGCGGGCACACTCACTACCCGAGCGGGTCGCGGCCCGTAACTGCTCAAAACTTAAGTAAACTTAACTTAAAACATAAGGGAACTCGTGGGGCAATTTAGGAAACAATTGGACCGACTTAGGAGGGTTAAAAGGAGGCAAAAAGACGTCATTACGGAAAGCTTATAGAGGAGAACAATTCAGCGAAGATAGAGCAGATTCTTGCGAGGAGATAAGCGAGGAGCATTGGAGATCAAGCACCACCACTTCGGTTTTGTTTGGTTTTTATGTTCCTTAGACTTTCTACTATGTTTATGTTTCTTTACAGACGCATGAGCGAGTAGTTTGTTTGTTCTAGGAGAAGGGATTAGCCCTTGGCTATCCCGAGACCGCTTTTGATCTATTTTGAATGCATCTTCCCGTTTTAGTTTATCTATTCTCTGTCTGAGTGCTTAAATCTACTTGTGTTTGCGCTGATCACGTAGATGCATGTGTTAGGGGTTAGGAGAAGGACCGAAAGGAGAATTCTAGTCCTAGAAAGTCAGGTTTAGAACAACCGAGGTTAGGCCACGAAAGTAGGGTAGCAACGGTTGAGGGTGAACGGGCGAATCACAGAGTTTATGGGTTTAGTTCAAGGTGTCAGCCACGAAAGTAGGGGGCAGCTTGTCTAGATCACGTGTCTATGCCTTGAGAGAGGGTAGATATCATGTTAGGATCGTCCGCCTTAGATAGCTTTAACTGGGATTGCATGATAGATAGGTTGATCGCCGGTTTCGGTAGTCTTGTGGTGAAACTGGATTCCTAGGACGTTTGTCTCATCGTTAGAACCCAAGTAGCTTAGTTACTTTCAGTATTTCATTCCTTATTCACCTTCTTTCGTTAGCAAGTTTGATTCGTAGTTCGGGTTTAGGTTGTGTTGTGTAGTCTCTGTGGGATCGACACCTAAAATACTACACACGTGCCGTGCACTTGCGGGTAGATTAGGTTATATTTAACTCTGATACACATCAAGTTTTTAATGCTTGAATTCAGAAAAAGAACAAAAGAAGCAACAATCACTTCTAACAAAATTCAATGAGGAAATGGGAGGAGCGATGAATGAACAAAAAACTCAAGTAGGGACTGCGATCAATGAACTGAATAATCAAATGGACTCAATGAGCACGCATGTGAAGATGCTGGAAAACTCCATTGCGCAGCAGGCTACATCATCCTCTCGGAATCCCGGAATGCTACCAAGAAAGCCCGACTTAAACCCAAGAGAGCATGTAAATGTCATCCGTTTGTGCAGCGAGGATACGATAAAAAAACCGCCCTCCAAATCGCAAGAGAATGTTGTTGGACATTCGGTAGACAAATGAAGAGGGCAGAATTGCGATCATGGAAGGGTATGAGCCTGATTTAGAGAAGCCATATATTGGTCCGCTGGCATACGTACCTCCTGTACCATTTCCTGGACGCTAAGTGAGCAGCAAGAATCAAGAGAGCGTGACCAAATTCTTTCGTTGCATTAAGCAGTTTGACATCAACATGTCATTCGTAGAAGCGCTCCAAAAGATGCCTAATTGAAAAAATTATCTTAAGGAGTATCTTTCCAAGGAAAAGCGTATCGACCTTGATACATTTTCGATGGATCAGATCTAAGTGGTGGGTTGGCCATCATCTTTCTACGTCCTAAGAGGAAGACGCATAAAAACACCATCTACTCCGCTACACTCTTGAATGAGATGCAAGAGTATACCGTCATCGGTAGCTTGGGTCTAAGTAGAAGTTGGATCCCTTCAAATTCGACGTCCTTGATGCATAGTGTGTTTGCAATATCAATAAAAGAAGAAGAAAGAAAGAAAAACAATAAATAAAAAGAATAAATAAGAAAAAAAAAGAGAAATAAAAATATGGAATGAAAGAATAAAGAAGATCGGGAATAAAACAAGTATCATGTCTGATTACGTGATTAGCATTTGTTTGAAGTTTTGTTTAGTAGAGAGAGTTTTGGTTTCTCACTTAGCTCGTCTTTGATCTACTTTCATATAGGTAGCTACGGTGAATCTAAGATGAAGACTGAAAGTTATTATACAGAAATTTGCTATAACTTACTTGTTGATCGATTAGGTTTGCTTTAGCGCTGTTTCCAGGGAAAGGGGAATTCTCGACTTTTATATCTCCTACGTGTTTCACGTTTACGTTTGCTTAAGGAAAAGCAAACATTCAAGTTTGGGGGATTTTTATCTTCTCGTTTTTGTACACGATTCTTGCTTGATTTTAGATATGTTTATGACGATAGTTGCGATGTTTACGTGTGATTTTGTATATGTTTTACTTGTTTCCATGTTTTCATGTTCTTATAGGTTTAAATGTGTATTTGGTTCGTTTTGGAGCTAAAGAACATACATCGGACAAAGTACGAGCTTAAGAGATTATAACGGAGCAAACAGGACGAGAAACGGAAAAGGAATGCAACAAGACATAAGGAGACAAGGTCCCCCACGGGGTGGTTTCCTTAGCCCGCTCTGGCTGAACATCTACCAGAAGTTGCCCGCCTTGGATTCACCTCTAGCACGCACGGATTAAAGCATGAGGGGAGCCCGCGCGGGGTTCTCTCCTTAGCCCGCGCGGGGTGGTGTTCAAAAAGTTGTTACTTGAGTCGTGCTAGCTCTTAGCACGTGCGGGTCATGGAGAAAATGAGGAGACCGCGCGGATTGCCTCCTTAGCCCGCGGGGGGCATGCATATAACAACTTCCCTAGAATGTCTCCAACATGGAAATTGTGTAAAAAGGGACCCCAAATTGAGTTCAGAAGCAAGCAAACACAAAGGATAACCCTAGGAGGGTACAAAACATCCATCATTCCATTCAAGAGCCTTCTCTGACGGGAGACACAACAAGGAATCGAAGATTGATCCAGAATCACAGCTCGTTTGATATCTCTTCGCTCCTTACTCTACTATTTTGTTTATGTTGTTAAGACTCATGAGCGAGTAGTAGATTTGTTCTAGGAGAAGGGATTAGCCCATGGCTATCCAGAAACCATCTTTGATTTGTTTATAAATGCATTTTCCATTTTGTTTATCTATTCTTTATCTAAGCGCTTATTGTCTTGTGTTTACAAGTGCCACGTAAATGCATGTGTTAGGGATTAGGAGAAGGACCGAAAGGAGAATTCTAGTCCTAGAAGATTAGGTTTATAATAACAGAGACTAGGTAACAAAAGTAAGATAGTAACGGTTGAGGGTTGAATCGGGTGAATCATGAATCGTAATGGGGTTTAGTAGGGGTGTCAAACACGAAAGTAGGGGATGACTCAATCTAGCCACGTTCCTATGCATTGAGAGAGGGTAGGTTCTATATTAGGATCGTCCATCTTAGATATCTTGATAGGGAATGCATGATTAGATAGATCAGAGATAGGTTTCGGAAGCTATGTAGTGATACCGGATTCTAGAACGTTTGTCTCTTTGTTTAGAACTCGCTATTCCACTGCATCATCATCATACTTGCATCTTATCATCCTTATTCCTTCGCAGCAGGCATTGATTTTAGTTTTGATTCTTAGATCGTGTTACATTAGTCCTCGTGGGATCGACAACTTAACTACTACACACGTGTGGTGCACTTGCGGGTAGTCTTAGGTTAGCTTGTTTAACTTGACACACATCAATAATTCTAGAGGATTTTTCTGATAGTATATGTATACAAAAAAATCGCCCTTATTGGCGGATTTTCTTCGATTGTGCATGGCTATAATTACAAAAGTGTTGGCTGCGTAGTTCTCAGTCTTGATCTTTGGATGGAATCCGAATAAAGATGAATTATGAACAACTCTTTGCTGACACATTACATCCATTTGTAACCCATCGACAACGCCCTGCCCTTCCAAATGAATTTTGGACGGATTTGACCATTCGAAAATGACATTTTCTGGTAGTTGTTATGCTATATAATTGATGGAAAATACATAAATTAAATAGGCTTTGAATATTTTATAGAGATTAATATATAAAAAATATTCTATAAAGTCATGATCTAGAAAGATTGTTTACCATATCAATTTTTATGTGGTCGAGATTGGGGAAACAAAAATGAAAATCACAAATAGATGATTTTAATATGGAGAGAGATAACCAGAGCACAAAAGCCATAGAACCGACAAAAGTTACTCATCTTGTCGCACCGAATTTGCTAAAGAGGATATCTAAAAGTTTGTTAGAGAGCATATCTTGGCCACTAGGAAAAATCGTTTCACCCGATCGTCTTAAGCTCCTTATCATGAAAAATTGTTGAACCATGATGAGCCACAACAATATTAGTACGAATTACTATAAGTCCTCAAGCATGAATTGCAATCCCACGACCTTTGCTTGTAATATTTGAAGCATTTCACTCATGAAGTTCCTAAAACCACACAAGAAAACCAACCACTTGAAGCACTTGTTTGATGTATGGCCAAGACAAAAACAATGTCAGCACAAAAGAGTTGGATCATGAACTTCATTTTTCGAACAAACCTTTGTATTAGTCCAAAGCGCAAGAGCTATCACAATTGTAGCTCTTTCATCCAAAATAGATGCCAAAATACGAAAATCCTTGTTCTAAATTACAAGATTGAATACCTTTTGAATGAGGGTAATAGATAGAGAGCCAAGAGATTGGAACAAATTGTTCAATGTCGAGCATCATCAAGACCAATAAGTGATTGAAACCCAATCATCTTTTTGTTTCTTCATTAGTTTCTCGGTTAAGTTGCACTTTCAACAACCAAATGTAAAACCTTTGCATTCATAGCGAGGAAAAGGATTACGAGAACTCAAATCTTCCCATAATGCTAAGACCATAATGCTTTTCTGTCAACAAGAGAGTAAGTTGACTTTTAATGAAGAATACACGTGTCATTGGATATGAATAATGTGCCTTACTTTTGTGCCAAAATTCCTTGGCGAGTTCAAAGTTGGAAGCACTCGTAAATATAGTAGAAGCAATTGCATTTTACATCTAAAAAAAATAAGTTAAATGTTTGCAAACCAATCATCCAACTCGTCAAAACCTTTAGGGGACAATTGGAGCGAGCCATCAACAAATCCAAACTTCTTCCTTGACTGAAGATTAGTTAACAATTCACAAGCACAATCAACGTAGTTGTGATCCATGAAAAGAACTTGAGATAAAACACATCCTAGATCGTCATGGGATGACAAGTCATACGGATTAATCATACGCCATTTTTAAGGAGTAGAATTAAGAATTTCTACCATTACACGTTGAATATTTAGATAAATTACTCTGCAAAAAAATCCATGAAAAATAAATGCACCAATAATCAACACCAATGAAACTTATCTCCTTCTCATGGTGAAAGCCTCGTGAGAACAAGATGACACGAACCAATAGAGAACATAATGAAACGAACCAACTGAGACCACAGAGACACAAACAAAAAGATATTATGAAGACATGAACATTCTTTGCCCTAATAAATGCTCTATTCAAAAGTGTAATGGAAGATATGGACCACTCACCCCGAGCAACGGACTACTTGACGTGAGCATTTCCTTTATACATCCAAAACTCGATTGAGAAAAAGAGATGAGCGATGAAGCATATTGTTTTGGATTAATGTTTTAGGTAAAACCTTTATGTGGCACTTGACCAGCGGGCTTCTGATCAACCGATCAGTTCCCTATTTTTAATATTTCCCTAATTTTGGTATGTTTTCGATTTTATTTTAACCTTATATAAATAAGGAATCCATTGTAGCTTGAGGTAAACAAATTTAATCAGAGAGATTTTTTATGTTTTTTTTGCTATTTCTTTGAGATCTAACTGCATAATTCTTGGATTTTATGGATGAGTGTTCACCGACTTATCAACACTAGACCATAAGGATTGTGATGCCACCGTTGTGTTTGAAATTGTATAGCCGAGTTATAAGGGAGTTTAGAGCGTTCCTCAATTATCGAACACGTTCCAAGTTCTTTTATCAAATTTTAGAGGGTTTTATTCCTTTCACCATTTTTGCTAACAATAGAATGTTGATATAATCAGTTCGTGTTTTAATCCAACGTGTCTTTGGGTTTTAATCATCTTTTGCATCTTGTATTCCTTCATCTTCAACTCTTCCTAAAAATTGCCAACCTCATATGGTGGTGGCGTTCAAGGGTATCAGCCAAGTCAATTGAAGTAAGGTGTTTGGGAAATGGAGGGTTTGAATGGGCATGGTTAGGTTCGAGTTGTTTCCAGTGAGTCAAACAATCGTTGAGTCGATGCAGAGTTGACTCGGTAACGCAAAATGAATCTACTAGGGTTTTACCAATACAGAAAAAAATGAAGGGAGCGATCCACACTCTAGTTAAGAACACGATCATAACAATAATAATCACAAAACATATATGAAAGAATAAGAAAACATATTTGAAAGGAAAATAAAAAATAAATGTGAAAAAAATCTAGAAAAAAGGAACAAAGAAGTTTGAAGAAAAACATCACTTTTAATATTGATTGGATTCTTTTGTTAATTTTTTATTTGATGTGATTATTTGTTTTTCATTTATTATTATTTCAATTCATCAATCCGAAATTTTTAACGGAGGTGAAAAGTTTAATTTGTATAGATGTTGAATTTGGTATTGATTGCATCGTGAGATGATAAATCATTTACACACGTATTCATCGTCTCCCTGATGCAGTTCGAATCAATGGCTTAAGGCCTATGTAGGTGGTGGATGTAGTATTGATCGCATGAATTTGAATCCTAATGTCGAAAATCAAAAGGAACGAGAAAATATGAGATTTCGTCCTTTAATTTCTGTAAAAAAAGAGAGACATCGTCGACGACAATATCGTTTTAGGACTTTCCCTTAGGCATGAATCGAAATACATAAAAAAGGTAGAAAAATAGTAATCGAGATTATAGAAAAGAATAAACTACATGCACCACATACCTGAAACCGAGTGTGAAGAGCAACATATTGCATGTTGAATATGCGTTGGTTTACTTGGAATGTGGGGGATCTAGTATTTGGTTTTGCCTCACTATTGTTTTTGTTCTCGAGACATAGGATGATGAATGAGATCTTTATGATTCAGTTATTTTTTTAAAAATACAATTAAAATAGAAAAAATATTGTATTTAATATTTGTTTTTTAAAAATAATTTTTATTATATTAATTATTTATATTAAATTTAAATTTCTTTTTATAATTGAATAAATTATTTTATATAATTAGAACATAAAACATTAAGTCAAATATTTATATAAGTTATATATAACAAATATGGTGAGCACATTAAATCATTATAAAAAAATTATTATTTAGTTTAAAAGTATATAAATTCATTCAAAAAATATCAAATTTATTTTGTACTAATTTTGTGTAACATAATATAATTAGGAAGATAAAATCATTAGAAAATTGTATTATTTGATTTTAAATTTCATTATAAATTTGTTAATCAAATATTAGTTTTGTTGTGTAGATAGATAAAGATTTTTTATAGGGGGGACTTCAAAAATACCCCTGTAGGGCTAAAGTGCTTCAAAAATACCCTTGGCTGAAAAATATCCCTGTAGGGCTAAAGTGCTTCAAATCTACCCTTAAAATATTGATAATCTCATATTACCCTTGACGACAATTTTTCTCTCTCGTCTAGAGCACCTCTAATTCTCGCGTGAAAATTATTGTTCCCCCACACCACAACAGATTCGGCGAGAGTGGCTTGAAATCGGCATCAGATTCGCTGCCAATAGGTTGAAATCCTTTGTTGTCAACAAAGAAGCTTGCAATTAAGCACGTTCCGCAGAAAAACCAGGTATGTATAGTGAGTTTTTCGTGTTTCTCTTGTGTTTATTGCAATGTCAAAGGTGACAGAGTGGGTTACAGAGTCGTACGGTCGCACTGGGTCACAGAGTCTCATCGAGGGGTCACAGGGATCAAAGGTCGTCGCAGGGGTCCAAGGGTAAAGGGGTCGCAAAAGGGTCAAAGGGTCGCAGGGGTCTAAGGGTCGGATGGGATTGGGGTCGCAAAGGGTTCAAAGGGTCGCATGGGTCCAAGGGTCGCATGGTAAAGGGGTCACAAAGGGTTCAAAGGGTCGCAAAGGTAAAGGGGTCGTAGGGGTCCAAGGGTCGCAGAGGTAAAGGGTCGCAGGGGTCCAAGGGTCGCAACGGTCGCAAGGGTCGCATGGGTCCAAGGGTCACAACGGTCGCAGGGGTCCAAGGGTCGTAGAGGTAAAGGGGTCGCAGGGTAATGGGGTCGCAAAGGGTTGAAAGGGTCGCAAAGGGTTGAAAGGGTCGCAGGGGTCCAAGGGTCGCAGAGGGTTGAAAGGGTGGCAAGGGTCCAAGGGTCGCAGGGGTCCAAGGGTCGGATGGGAAAGGGGTCGCACAGGGTTCAAAGGGTCGCAGAGGTAAAGGGGTCGTAGGGGTCCAAGGGTCGCAGAGGTAAAGGGTCGCAGGGGTCCAAGGGTCGCAAAGGTAAAGGGTCGCAGGGGGTCCAAGGGTGGCAAGGGTCGCACGGGTCGCATGGGTCCAAGGGTCTCAACGGTCGCAGGGGTCCAAGGGTCGCAGAGGTAAAGGGGTCGCAGGGGTCCAAGGGTCGCAGGGGTCCAAGGGTCGCAGGGGTCCAAGGGTCGCAGAGGTCCAAGGGTCGCACGGTCGTTGTGGGTCACGGAATTTACCCCTCTTTTATGTTTTTGTTACATGTGTAATGGATACGGTGGATGAAAAAATCACACTGATTTATTTTTTGTATGATGGTAAATGGGAAAAAAACCCAAATGGAGAATCTGAATGGGTTGGTAGAGTTCAGGAAAACCAGAGAGTATTTTTCTTATGTCCTCCGGTTAGTCTGACATACCAGCAACTGATTGATGAGTTATGCGCAGAGATGATGGTGGATAATAATACAACGAAGTTGAAGTTAAGCTATTTGCCCAATATTTGTGAAAATAGGAAGCCAACATATATAATGAATGACAAACATCTTATTTGTTATCTGTTCGATCGCATAAGAGGAATTCGACCACTGCTGTATGTGGAGATAGAATCGGCAGGTGTGAATTGTGAAATCGAAATTGAGAGGGAAATTGAGCCTCTAATTCCGGCTTTTGGAAGCATTGCTAAAGAAGGTGAGGATCGAGGTGTTGTAGATTATGATGACTGTGTTATTGTAGGTCCAGATAACAAAAGTAGAGTTGAGAGTAATCCGGAGACAATAGATATTTTGGATTCGGATGATTCTGATAGTGAACATACAAGCGGGTTAAGAGAAGATGGTGGGTGTGCCATGAATGTGGTAGTTGATGGAGTTGTTTGTGGCAGTAATAAAGTTGTTTCTGATGTGCCAGCAGAGCATAAGTATGGTGATGGTGACAACAACTCGCAAATGGTAGTTCACTATGGCGAAAATAATATCTTCGAGTTCGGAGATGGATTGGATCTTAAAATTGGGCAAGAGTTTGATAGCAAGAAGGATGTACAGGCATTTGTAAGGAAGGGTTCAATCGAAGCTTCGTTTAGATATACAACATTGAGATCTGATACGAAGCTGTGGGAAGTACGATGCAAGTTTTCCGGAAATGGTTGTAAATGGAAATTAAAAGTGGCAACAATCCCGAATTCCAAACGGTTTAGTGTGAGAACACATCATCCCATTCATAATTGTTCACCTGTATCTAAACGCACCGAAGCTACAAAGGGTACAACGCAAATGGTTAAGGATTAATTGAAAGAGGAATTTGTCGGAAATTATGAAACCCCTCTAGCAAAAGAATTGATGGCTCGTGTAAAAGCAAAATATGGTGCCAATGTATCGTATTTGATGGCATTAAGAGGCAAATGCGGTGCTCAAAAGGATATTCGTGGTGATGACTTTGAACATTATAGGAGGCTTCCAGGGTGGTTGCACATGTTTTATATAAGAAATCCCGGATCTGTCGCAGATCTTCAGTTCGACAATGATGGGAAAAGCTTCAAATACCTTTTTATGGGTGTCGGGACGGCTATAAAGGGATGGAAATACATGCGTAAAGTGGTTGCCGTGGATGCGACATTTCTGACAGAAGTGTACAAGGGAGCATTGATTGTGGCGACCGCGCAAGATGGTGAACATCACCAATATCCTCATACATGGGGAATAGCCGACAGAGAGAAGGACGAATCATGGATGTGGTTTATGTCAAGATTACAACAGGTGGTATCGGACAGACATGATGTCGTTGTGATATCTGATCGCCATAAAAGCTTGATCACAGCAGTCAAAGAAGTGTATAAAGAAGGTGATCCTGGTTTTTGTGCGCGTCATATATCGTAGAATATAAAGAGCTACGTCAATAAAAGCCATGGTAGAAAGACTTCAAAGGGTGATACTGTGGCGGAAATGTTCATCAAATGTGCGGTAGCATACACGGAGAACGAATTTGAAGTGCTATTGAATGATTTTAAGGCCAGGTATCCTAATGTTGCAAAGTATTTGGAGAAAGAGGAACTTGATCCCGTTAAGTGAGCAAGATGCAAATTTAAGAGGGAACGGTACAACTTATTAACAACTAATGCGCCGAGTCAATAAACTCAACGTTGAAGAAGTAAAAAAAATTGACGATCCTAGGGCTTTTAGATGTTTGTTTGGGAAAGACCCTCGTACCCCTTTGCGACCCTCGTACCCCTGTGACCCTCGTACCCCTTTGCGACCCGCGTACCCCTGCGACCGTCGTACCCCTGCGACCCTTGTACCCCTTTGCGACCCTTGAACCTCTGCGACCCTTTGACCCCTTTCGACCATTGTACCCCCTGCGACCTTTGTAATGTTGTGCCCTTGTACCCCCTCAAACCTTTGTAATGTTGTGACCTTTGCGCAGGTATCCTAATGTTGCAAAGTATTTGGAGAAAGAGGAACTTGATCCCGTTAAGTGGGCAAGATGCAAATTTAAAAGGGAACGGTACAACTTATTAACCACTAATGGCGCCGAGTCAATAAACTCAACGTTGAAGAAGTTAAAAAAATTTACAATCCTAGGGCTTTTAGATATTTGTTTGGGAAAGACAGTGGAATGGTGATGCGTATCAGAGTTAAATATAAATAACCTAATCTACACGCAAGTGCACGGCACAAGTGTAGTATTTTAGGTGTCGATCCCACAGAGACTACGCAACACTACCTAAACCCGAACTACGAATCAAACTTGCTAACGAAAGAATGTGGATGAAGAATGAAATACTGAAAATAAATAAGCTACTTGGGTTCTAACGATAAGACAAACGTCCTAGGAATCCGGTTTCACCACAAGACTACCGAACCCGACGATCAACCTATCTATCATGCAATCCCAGTTAAAGCTATCTAAGGCGGACGATCCTAACATGATATCTACCCTCTCTCAAGGCATAGACACGTGATCTAGACAAGCTGCCCCCTACTTTCGTGGCTGACACCTTGAACTAAACCCATAAACTCTGTGATTCGCCCGTTCACCCTCAACCGTTGCTACCCTACTTTCGTGGCCTAACCTCGGTTGTTCTAAACCTGACTTTCTAGGACTAGAATTCTCCTTTCGGTCCTTCTCCTAACCCCTAACACATGCATCTACGTGATCAGCGCAAACACAAGTAAATTTAAACACTCATATAGAGAATAGATAAACTAAAACGGGAAGATGCATTCAAAATAGATCAAAAGTGGTTCCGGGATAGCCAAAGGCTAATCCCTTCTCCTAGAACAAACAAACTACTCGCTCATGCGTCTGTAAAGAAACATAAACATAGTAGAAAGTATAAGGAACATAAAAACCAAACAAAACCGAAGTGGCGGTGCTTGATCTCCAATGCTCCTCGCTTATCTCCTCGCAAGAATCTGCTCTAACTTTGCTGAATTCTTCTCCTCTGTATGCTTGCTATAATGACATCTTTTTGCCTCCTTTTAAGCCTCCTAAGCCTAAATTGCCCCACCGACTTCCCTTGTTTTAAGTTAAGTTTACTTAACTTAATATGCAGCTGAGGCCGTCGACCCGCTCGGGTGGTGAGTGTGCCCGCTCGGGTGCGGCTAGGGCAACTCGTGCAGATTGTGCTGCTGGAATGATCGTCCCGTTTGTCCCGTGATGATCCCCGAAGTGCTCCTTAGCTCCGTGCATGCTCCTTTAGCTCCAAAATGATCCAAATACGCGTAAGAACCTGTAAGAACATGAAAAGCACGAAAGCAAGTAAAACGGATACGGAATCATACGTAAAACATCACATATGTATCAAAAACGTCTCCTAAATCGTGCAAGAAATACGTATGAAAACGAGATGATCAAAATCCCCCAGACTTGAATGTTTGCTTGTCCCTAAGCAAACGTAAACGTGGAATACATGGGGTATGAAAATACGAGAATTCCCCTTCTCCTAGAAATACCGCTAAAGCGAACCTAACCGATCAACTAGCACATCGAGAGCAAATTCGGCCTAATCGAGTTTTCAGTCTTAATCCTAGGTCCACCACGGTTACCCATGAGAAAGTAAATCAAAGGAAACTAGATATGCTACCGTAACTCCCTCCACCAGACAAGACTTCAGACTATGCTAAACCTAGGTCAACCGAGGATACTTGTTTCTTTCTTTCCGAGCTTCTTTCTTTCTTTTTCTTTTCTTTTTCTTTTTCTTCTTTTTGTTTTCTTTTTATGACTTTTTCTTTTTTTCTTTTTTTTGTTTCCTTTTTATTTTTCTTTTCCGTTTTTTTTTTCTTTTCTTTTCTTCTTTTTCTTTGCATACACACTAGGCTTCTAGGACGTCGGATTTGAAGGGATCTAGCCTCTACTTAGACCCAGACTACCGATGACGGTATACTCATGCATCTCGTGTGAGAGTGCAGCGGAGTAGGTGGCTTTTTGTGCCATGCTCTTAGGACGTAGAAAGATGATCGCCAACCCACCACTTAGACCCGAGCCACCGAAGGAGTAACACGGTCGATGCACTCATATCGATTTTTGATCATGCTTATTAGGCACTATTTCTATCGACAGCGGAGTGTTAGTGTGTTCTTTTTAATCTGCAAAACAAGCTCGATTTTATATGATCCAATGATCCTCAATATGACAAAAGTAAAGCATCATCTACTCGAAGTATGACCATCTGGGTAGAAAGAATAAACGATAAACTAGCCTAGCAACCTCGTCTAAACCTCCCCACAAGCAACACTAGGATTCCCAAGAACTTCGACCTATTGTTTTTCAGCCGACTAATAAGCTCTAACGCATAGGGAAACCTAGCTCAATCATGCAAAGTCTAACGGAAAAGGTCAACCTCTTAAGCATTCCTAAGTTCAGGGTTCATCTCAAAACGTGGCACCGGACAAGTGCCTTGGGACGACTCTGACTCAATGAAAACAAAAACAAACTAAAAATCGCAAAAATAACCTAAAAACTAAAAATCAAGAGAAAGTGAAACGAAACCACCTGACAAACGTGAGCTGCTCCCCCAGACTTGAATTGAACAGCGTTCTCGACGTGAAGCTCCGATGGAGGATGAAGGAAGTGAATCACGTTTGTGGTGTTATTTTTTTGTGTTTTTCTTTTTTTTTTGTGAAAAATAGATAACCGAGTCTTTATACTAAATACTAAGAAAATTAAAAGCAAACAGCTGGGTTGCCTCCCAGAAAGCGCTTATTTAACGTCATTAAGCTTTGACGTCTCCATTCCTCATGCGTGCGCGATGGGTGGATCGAAAAGGGAAATGGAGTTTCCACTTTCGATCGTTGAGTGGCTTGGTAGAGCTTTAGTCGCCACTCGTCTCGCTCCAAAGTTCTACTGCTCCATGTGGGAATACTTCTCGTACCTGAAAAGGACCAGACCAACGCGACCGCAGTTTTCCCGAAAAAAGCTTAAGACGAGAATTAAAAAGTAGAACCAAGTCACCTTGCTGAAAATCATGAGGTAGGATCTTCTTGTCATGCCATCTCTTGGCATGCTCCTTGTAGATCTTAGAGTTTTCATAAGCGTCAAGACGGAGCTCGTCAAGCTCATTAATTTGCAAAAGTCGTTTCTCACCTGCGCTCTTAAGATTAAAGTTAAGGAGCTTTGTCGCCCAATAGGCGCGGTGCTCTAGCTCGACTGGTAAGTGGCAAGATTTTCCATAAACAAGCTGAAAAGGAGTCATACCAATTGGAGTTTTGAACGCTGTCCTATAGGCCCATAATGCATCATCTAACTTCATCGACCAATCTCGACGGGACCTAGACACGGTTTTCTCTAGTATGCTCTTAATCTCTCGATTCGAAACCTCTACCTGTCCGCTGGTTTGTGGGTGGTACGGTGTAGCTATCCTATGTCTCACGCCATAATGGTTAAGGAGGGACTCAAATTGTCGTGCAATGAAGTGTGAACCTCTGTCACTAATGACTAACCTAGGAACTCCAAAATGAGGGAATATGATCTTCTTAAAGAATTTCATTACTACCCTAGCATCATTAGTTGGCGTTGCTATGGCTTCTACCCACTTAGACACATAATCTACACCTACCAATATGTATTGGTTGCCACATGAAGATGGGAAAGGTCCCATGAAATCTACACCCCAAACATCGAACAATTCTACCTCTAGGATATAGTTCTGTGGCATCTCGTTCCTCCTACCTATATTTCCCATTCTTTGACATCTATCACAAGAGGAAACGTACCTATGGGTGTCCTTGAAGAGGTTTGACCAATAGAAACCTGCTTGAAGCACCTTTGAAGCGGTCTTGGACTTGCTGAAGTGGCCTCCATAATCTGAGCCATGACAATAGAATAGGATGCTCTCTACCTCTTCCTCGGGGATGCATCTCCTAATGACTCCGTCCCCACATCTCTTGTACAGAATTGGGTCGTCCCAATAGTAGTGTTTGACGTCCGTAAAGAACTTCCTGCGCGCATGAAAAGAAAGATCGGGGCGTAGTATACCGCTCACAAGAAAATTGACAAAATCAGCATACCAAGGAGCGGGGATATCTGAACCTAATGCGCATATGATGTC
>CM071875.1:26695197-26709873 GCA_036759665.1 Gynandropsis gynandra
CGCCCTCGCCCTCTACCTCTACCTCGCACTGTTCTTGCTCTTTTCGCCGGTGGAGGATCAACATATGGCTTCTGTGATCTTAAAACTCCTTTACGAACCAGCGGAGAATCCTTTGATAAAGGTCCAGCACCTACATAAAATTTACTTTATTAAACATATGGCAACCAATGCGACCCTGCGACCCATGCGACCTATGCAGACCCATACGACCCATTTGACCTTTTGTGACCCATACGACCCATACGACCCTTACTACCCACACGACTCATTAGACCCATTAGACCCATACAACACATGCGACCAATGCGACTCAAAAGACCGTACTTACTTGGTGGAACCTCCTTATCCTTAGAGGGGGCCTCTTCGACAGGACCGAGTGTAGGTTCCTCGAAAGGAACCTCCTTATCCTTAGAGGGGGCCTCTTCGGCACAACCGACTGTAGGTTCCTCGGAAGGAACCTCCTTATTACTTGGTGGAACTTCATCAGGAGCAACGACTGCAGTAACCTCTCTGGAAATGTATTCAGTTAGAGGAATGGTGGCGGCAGATGCGATATTTTCAATTAATCTCGAAATGTTTGCCAAATCCTCTTCTGAGCCATCTCCAGCGACATTTTCAGACTCTGACTCAACCGGCTCTTCGTTAGGCACTGGATATGAACGTTGAAGGAATTCGTTGTCTCTAACACTGCCGGAAGATTGGTTTACGGTGCTCGCATCTATCTTGGCAGATTTTGATTTTGCTTTTTCAGCACCTTTGGGATTTGCCGCCTCTGCTTTTGGATTAGGCAAATGAAACCCGACATCCCTTAGAAGATCTCTGTCAGTGTTGATGATTCTTTTCTCCGACTTCTTTATTTCCTTCACTAATTTCTGCTCCAGTGTCAGCCAGACTATAGCTTCTTTTCCTTCAGCTTCATCTTCATCCTCGCCTTCTCTTTCAGCTTCAGCTTCAGCATCACTATCTCTTTCTTCATCACCTTCAGCATCAGCTTCATTATCTTCAAGCTCTATCATTTTTCCCCCACGCTCTTTTTCCTCTTAGTCCCCTTCCCCTTCCCTTTCCCCTTCCCTTTCCCCTTCTTTTCATCTCCAAGAAGTGCTTTCCGCGTCAGCAGTTCTTGCTTACGAATGTTCTCCCAACAAAGTCCATTCGGATTTCTAAGATTATGTTCCATCTATATCTGAACATCGGGATCATGGCATCCCTCATAGTCGTCCAGATCAATACCTAAACCGTATTCTTCGTGATCAGCACAAAGAATACTTCGAATATCCTGAAAAACAAAAAATAGCCATTATTCCCCTCTGTGACCCTTGTTTTCCTTGTGACCCTTGTATAATTGTTACCTTAGAATCTCCGATCAGCCTTATGACTTCTGCGTACTTCAGGTTAATACTGGGTTTAACCATCTTCTTGCACATTCTTGGGCATGATGGATCCGCATTCTCTACATCAACATACCATCCCTTTCCGCCCAAACTAGGGATGGTTTCGAAAGGAAGTAACTGCAACATTAAAAAAAATCAGAATGCAAAAAGTATGAAAAAATTCAAGTTATTCGAATAATATATACAATTTACCATTAGTGGGATCATGAAACCGCCACAATACCATTTTGGTTTCGGTGATTCCCCGCTAACGTGCTTGCGGCAAGTATCCACAATCTTCTCGCATGTGTAACGCCCCCATGGAAAGTCTTCACAAAATTCCAAATCATCAACCATGTCAATGAGATCATGGCTGATAGAGTTGTCTGATGAAGGCTTGGGAGCAATAACTTGCGCGAACAACAACAAAGTTGCCAACCTCTTTTTGTCCTCGTCATTCTTCGCCTTCACAAGCTTTCTAATGATTTGTACGGGGGTCACCTTTCCACGGTCGAAATACTTCCGCCTGAATGTATCACCCTTTTTGGACTCCCATCCTTTGGGATATGGTCCGAAGTTTAATCCGGAAATTAGTGCGTGCTCCATTATAGAGTACCGGATGGGAACACCGTTTAAGACGAACCACAACTCCTTCTTGTCCCGTACAATCACGGAGTGATTTAGGAGGATAGACATTTGAACCTTAGTCAATGTGGAATCACATTGGAAATGGAATAAATGCTTAAATTGCGATTCCTTCTCGAAGTAATGCAAGTCGTATTCATCTAAGATTCCTCTCAGCTTCGTTATTGTCTCATGAGGATAACACTTGGTGGTGATCTTTGACATTCTGTCCATGTGTTTGAATTGATACACAAACTTCAGCTTTGGGGCTACCTGCAAAATGACCAATTAAATAAAGAATACATTATACTTCTACCGACTCATGCGACCCATGCGACCCATGCGACCCATGCGACTCAACCGACCCATGCGACTCAACCGACCCTTTGACTCAACCGACCCATACGACTCAACTGAACCATGCGACCCAAACCGACTCGCTAAGACAACCGACTCAAACAACCCTTGGACCCCCTGCGACGCTCAAGCGACGATTGCGACCCAAACCGACTCATTGAGACAACCGACTCAAACGACCCTTAGACTCCCTGCAACGCTCAAACGACCATTGCGACCCAAATCGACTCACTCAGACTCAACAGACTCACTGACACTCACACCCATTTCGAATTAATAAACCATTTTGGGACTCGACAACCTGCAAACCCCAGAAATCGACGCTCAACCGACCATCGCGACCCAAACCGACTCACTGTGACAACCGACTCTTGCGACTCAACCGACTCACTGAGACTCAACTGACTCATTGATACTCACACTCATTTCAAATTAATAAACCATTTTGGGACTCGGCATCCTCCAAAACCCTAGAAATCGATCTACTTACACTTATTGACGCCATTGAAGATTGACTCGTGCTCTCTTCTCCACCGCTGCTGATTCTAGCCATTTCCTTCTTGCCAACTTCGAATCGATCCCTCTCAAGTTCGAAATCACTTGTTCTTTCTTGGATTTTACTCTCCTAGAATGCGGGTTTGGCTTTTACTCTTCCAGAATGCGGGTTTTTTCACGTTCGAAAATTAAGGGTAAATTTGTCTTTTCTCCAATTTTTTTTCCGATTAAATAATTATTTTAGAGAATGATATTTTTGAAGCGTTTTAGCCCTACAAGGCTATATATATATATATATATATGATATTTCGCCTCTTTTATATGATATAAGTACTGTTGAACTATTTTTTATTAATTTAAAGAATTCGCTATATTGACGTATGTGATACGGTAGAAAAGACGGTAGGATTACAAAACCAAAAAATAAACATAAAAAAATCCAACAGGTTTTTTAAATTTGAAGGCACAACGTCTAATTCTCTCCCTCTTCTTTTACGATGATTGTGCTTGTGCTCTCCATTCTTGTTCTTGTTCTTACTATTGTCTGAAATTCTCTGTTCCTTTACTTTGGTTCTGTTTGATTCGAAGAAAAATCTCAGAATGGGGAAGCTTTCAAAGCTGCTACGCAGAATTTCTCATCTTAAGTCGTTGAAGACTCCAAATACTTCAACTTCATCTCCATCTCCATCTACTGACATCTGACAGAGATCTTCGCAAAGACCCTACCCTCTTCAGTCTCGTCAACAATTTCTTCAACACCAACACCGAATTGTCAAATCTCTGCGAAACTCTTAAAATCTATCTGGAAAAGGTGGAACGCGGAGAAACCTTCGTTCAGGATGTTTTATCCGATTTCGTAAATGCGAAAAAAGAGTTTGGAGGAGAAACGAGTTCCAGGAAGACTCGAGAGCATCTGCGGGGTTTCAAAAGTTTCTCCGTTGACGACCCTTTCGCCGGGGATTTCACCAAACTCTTCCGAAGATGTCAAGGTGATCTCATCAAGATGATCGATAAGCTAAATCAGACGGCGAAGAACCTCGACAAGAAACTCCGACGAATCCGTCGCCGCCGAAGGGTTTCGATCTCGTTGTTCCTCGCAACGGTTGCCACCGTTGTTGCCTCCGCCGTGGTGGTGGGTTTGATGGCGGCTCCACTAGTGGTTGCGGCGTTGGGAACCACCAGTGGTTCCTCCCGGTAGGCACTCTGGGTGTGATCGTCTCCTCGCTGTGGCAGAAATCGCAGTGCCTCTTGAAACGCCAAAAAGCCGCCATTAGCTCGATGGAGCGCGGGATTTGCGTTGCGTTGAGCGAAGTCGCGAAAATAAGCCTTTTGGTGAATAAACTGGAGGATCTGATGAGATCAATGGGAGAGACAATGGACGCGGCGGCAGAGAAGAAATCGCCGATTAATATGGCGATGGGGGGAGTGGAGAAAGAGCTGCTGTCGTACCACAAGGCGATCAACGATTTGAGACAAGTAGCTGGGCGGTGCGACGAGGAAACACGTTTGAGTAGAGACGTAACTTGTGAGAAGATGAAAGAGTACCTGACTCGGTACGAGAAGCCGAGTACGTTGAAGATGATAGTCTCTGCAATCGCCAGATGATTACAAAATGTAAGTCTCATCAGATTGTAAATTCCACCATTGCATTTTCTGAATCAAGATTCGGATAGATTTAATCGAAATATTCTCATCTTTCTCTACCAAAGGGATCACCTTTTTGCTCGTTTATGTCTGTTATCTTGCATGATCTGAATTTCTTCCATGTCAATTGGTGAAATAACAATCTGGGAATAATGAGTGTGCTATGTTTCTACAATTTCTAATTACCAATTTTTTCTCTTCTTACAGGATCTATCCCGGTTGTTGTTGGTTTTCCAAACATAGAAGAATTTTCCTCAGCTCCTGGCTTAATCCTTCACATGAAGAAAAGAAATGATGTTGAGTCGGTCGTAAAGAGAATGAAGTATCTTACAAATAACCCAAAAGCCTATTATGAGACACTTAGGTACAAACTTCTCATACTAAAAGTATTTGCAAAGAAATTACGCTCTGTCCAATTTTCTCTAAACATTCAAGCTTTATTGTGATTAGATGGAAATATGAAGGTGTCCTTCAGATTCTTGCAAGGCCTTGGTTGATATGGTGGTTGTACACTCTTCTTCTCGCCTCTGCAATTTTCTGGCACCAGAGGCTCGGAGACAGTAATCCATTGTATATAAGAGAAAGGGGTCATTAGAGATGAAATTCGTCTTCTTTAGGTTAGCTTTCGCTTTCACCTCTGCTTGGACATAGGACAGTGGTTCGGTAGTACCGTGGCTTCAATATCTCAACATGAACTGAACTTTTGTATCATGGTTTGATTTCTGCATGGAATTACCTGTATCAATTTAAGGAGTTTACTGAGTATTCTAAACCACTCAAGATAGAAGTAAAAGAGAGGAATGGTGAAGGTTGGCTTGTGCTTTAGCACTTGTTCTTGCTAATGTTGCAAAGAAATAGAACTGCAAAGTCTATCTTATCTTTGTCTTATGATTTATCAATATATTGGGACAGCATCACACTACTTTAGAATCCAAGTAAAGCTTGTGGATCGTTTATTTGTGTTCTTTGTTCGTGAAAGGGTTCATTATGTTTGTTATTAGGAAAACTAACACAAGTTTCGGGCTGACAAACTCAGCGGTGACTTCAGATTAACCAATGTGGAAGAAAGAAAGACCCCCGAGCTTAAGAGGTGACAGCAAAATCAAAGTGCATCGGATATATCCTCTTCGCCTCACTCAACGACAGACATTGTATAACTTCAGATTCCATGGGGGATTAAGGTCTCAGGACTCACATACAGAGCAACCCTTGTGCCAAATTCAATGTCATCTTCTTCTACTTAGATATGCTCTTGAGCACAACGTGATCTCTGTTAGTTGTTGGAGAGAATTGCATTGTTGCAGTTTCATATAATAAATCATGTTCGTTTTTTGCAGCTCTTTGATCTTTTGTTTGTTGGATTAAACACGTCGAAATGAACAAGTTAGATTTACTATGACCTTTGAATGAGTCTAAACTTACCAAATGCATAGTTGTGAAAAGGAGCTTCTTCAAACATGTTAAGAGATTACACAAATTGGAGAATTTGCGGTGGAAATAGACTTTTGATCCAATAATTTTACAATTTTAACAAAAATTTGGAAAATCGTGTGAAAGGATCCTTGCTCAATTTTCTTTTTCTTTTTGAAAAGTAGCAAACACTCCATTTCTCGTACAAAAGGCCGGATAGAATGGTGCTCATCCGGCCCAATGGATCCATTCGAACATAAGCTCGATACCTACGACTCCATTGGTGAAGGTTTTAAAGTATCGCTTTAAAAAAAACATGTTTTTCCCATCTAACGAAGAAAATAGTTTGACGAGACCGAGGTAGCTCACTGTTAAAGCGTCTACTACAACTGATATTCCCACTCTTATTGCCACCACTATATAACCACTCAAGTGAATTGAAGTATTGGTTAGCGTGGGTGGACATCTCACTCGCTCGAATATTTAGATTAACCTTTGATCAAATCAAAATTCTCCGAGACTTTCAACAACCTGAAACAAATACAAAACAACTGTCATGATTAATTGATAAATCAAACATTAACATAATTAAAAAAAATCAATTTCTTTATTTAAATAAATTCAAACGAAAACCACTATTTGGACATTGTAATGAAACTTAGTTAAAAAAATTTGGTAAGTATTTCTTATTTATTCACAAAATATATGTTGGTGCAATATCATTAAAGCTACAAAAATTTAAACTCATCCAAACAAACAATTAACTATATTACGTCACTTTTACTTCAATTGATTAACTTTTATATGTTACGAAACATTATTTAAAAAAAGTTAATAGATACATGATACAATAAAGAATATGGAATATATAATGATATAGTCTCGTATGTTTATTTTTTATAAGTCGTCTTATAATATGAACATAAATATGAAGTTTCCAAAGGAGTTTGTGTTTGGGCTAATAAATCTAAATTATATATTTCATGTCAAAGATTGTGATAGTATGATCGCTCTCACAACAACCAATAGAATAAATTATGACAGTAAGGTCACTACTACAAGAGCAAAAAATCAAATTTACAATGATAAATTGAAGTATATAGCGAGATATCATTATACAATACGAGACTTGCTCAATAATAGAATTATTTCCATCGACTATATAAAATCTAAAGAAAATATCGAACTAGTCTTTGTCAAAATAGTTTCATATTTAAAGAGATTTGTTGAAGCCATATTTCTAAATACTTGAAGGTTATATAAAAGAAAATGTAGCACGGTTTAAAGACAAAAACTTCAAGTAAAGAGAAAAGAGAGACCAAAACGTGTGTGGAGAAGTTCTGGGGTTGCTGGGCTAATACTTGTAAGGTTACCATATCTGATTAAAAGCGGATAAGAATGATTGGAACGTATTGAATACGATAATAAATTACATGTAGAAGATCAATGTGCACAAGATTCTGGCAGTGATAATTACGAAGAATTTACCAGGAAAAATCTATATAAAGCCTGGGAAAGAATGACACAAAAGAATATTGAGTTAATACATCAAAATCAAGATTGATGATGACACTAAGGACTATGCAGTAATAATTAGATGATAAAGAGACAAAAAAGAAGGTTAAAGAGAAAGACCTAAAAATCAAAGAAATAGAAGCATCTTAGATGAAACAAAGACTCATTATGCGTAGAAAATTTTGATTATGGTATGAATTTTGAAACTTTTGTAGCTCATTGTGACAACAAGAGTGCCATAAATATTAGGGAAAATCATTGGCAATATTCTATAACGAAACATATAGAGATTAGACATTAATTTCTAGGGAATAAGTTGAAAAACAAATAATCATGTATTGGTTATATTCTTACCAAATGACAACTAGTAATCTTTTTACAAAACCATTAGATATAAATCGTTTTGTTTGTCTAAAAAAGTGAATATGAGTATTCTAATGTCATTTGAAGATTAACTATTGTTGTTTGAGGTATAATTCACTATCAAACTGGTACAATTGAATTGTGTTTACAAAAAATTTATATGATTGATAATCTTGGTCTTTTGCAGTGTAAAAGATATTAAAGAAAGGAAAAAAAGTATATTGCATCCAAACACTCCATTGTCAAATGAAGCTATTTATACGAGAAATATGATATGAGTACATCTTCTTTGGTATATAATAGCAAAAGGGTTCGGGTCTAAGTGGTCAGATTATTTGAAATACTCCTCTATGAATTTATAAGAGTATACCATATAGCAAATTCGATCTAAGTGGTGGAAAATTATCAACTTTAACATCCTAAAAGTCTCAAATGGTTATTTTGCATAAATAAGAAGACTTACTAAAGTATGGATTGCAATAAATGTAACTATAGAGTTTGATTATATTATATTCAGTTTGATGAGTATATTTAAATTGGGTTAAACATGAATTTGCTCTTAAATTTTGAGAAGGTATATAATCTGGAAATGCAAAAAACAAATTATGGAAAAAAGAAAAAAATTTACATGTAGAAATTTGTGTATCATCGACATAGATGTTACCCCCAAAGAATAAACAAAAGGTTCATGTACACAAATCCTAAAATCCATGAAAAAGAAAATGAATTTGTCAAAACCTGTGAAGAGTTTATCAACAGATATCACAAACGCTATTTAATAATAATGTGAATTGTGTTTTTTATTCTTATTTCTCACCCTATGAGTGAGAGAAGGTACTAGTCAAGGGCATGATGCAATATAGTGGGCAAAAATCAGAGATGGACGATGATGTGGTTTGGAAATATTATTTCAGGTGCTTTTGTTTTTAATTGTAACTAAAATAACTAGCTTTCATCTAAGGCATGTTTTTTAACCTACTGATGTGTCGCCTAGGGTCACTAGACATTTCATAAGAATACAGACAGTGTAGTAGCAGGGTCAAACACAAATACTAAGCAAGATTAACACAAATGATGTCACGAAAACTATAGTCATGAACACTAAAAAGTGAAGGTGTATCTAATATAAACAAGTAAAATAAACTAAATTTACAATTATATACAAATGAGACAGTGTTTTTAAGTTCGAGAATCGTTCTGACATATTTGATCTCGTGAAAGATTTATGAAGGTGTAACTTTGTTTCAATCATCTTATATAGATATACCTACTCTTGCAGTCAAGATCATATTCAAGTGTTTCAATCATTGATGTCTCCATGAAATGATCTGCACCCGAAACATACTATCAATATATTTAAATTCACTCGAAGACTAAACCTCTAAAACTTCACTCATTGATGTCTCCATATAATGACCTACATACTACATGCATTATCATCAATAGGATTATTCCTAAATTGAATAACCTACTTCTCCGCATGATCATTCATGTTTATCTAATGCATATGATGATGGGATCTTAGACCAACGTTCTATTATTAGATGGATAGAAATGGATTTAAACACATTAGAAATCCAATAGAAGACTCTAGAATTTGTCTTCTTGAAAGCATGATAACATAAACCCCAGCTACATAGTGACTAGAAAACCTCTGACTCAACAAACGATGCTAAAAAACTTATGATCTAGTGTTGATAAGCCGGTGAACAAAGTTTTAGTAGCTAAATCTCTAAGATTAGCAATAAAGATGATCTCAATAAATCAAAGCATAAGTAAAAGTTCATACAATGGGTTCTTTATTTATAAGGACAAAATAATAATAAAAACTAAATAAAATAAAGCAACTTTATTAAACCCGACACAAATGTTCGATCGAGCGGTAGAGTAACGGTTGAGCAATGACTATGCTTGATCGAGTCCTCCCTCACTTGGTTGAGTCGTGCCACGCTCGGGTCAAGTGATCTATTACTCTACATACTCTATTTGTCCAGAGATATTGCTCAAATCGAGCGAATACTTGCACTGGTTGAGCGTATCGTGCTTCATCTGTCCAAATGGTTTGCTCTGATCGAGTGCCTATGGCTCTCCTAGCTTCTTGCTCCTTCTGGCCTCGTCCACTTCTAGGTAGGTTACATAAGCTCTCATTTACGTCTATTGATGCCCTTGTAGTGCATTTGCAAGTATTCCATCACGATTTAAGTGAGAAAATTTTGCACTCTCTTAGCTTTAGCTCTTGTGGCTGCTCTTTGTGTTATCGGTGTCCCGAGTGGAGTCTTATCCTCATCATCCCCTATTTTTTCAAAAGGATTTGACACCAAATCCGGATCATCATTTGCATCAGGACGTGCTCAGCCATTGATCATCTCGTTTCCGTACACGATTCTCACATGATTTTAGATATGTTTATGATGATAGTTGCGATGTTTACGTGTGATTTTGTATCCGTTTTACTTGTTTTTTTTGTTTTCATGTTCTTATAGTTTTTCATGCGTATTTTGTTTGTTTTGGAGCAAAAGGACATACACGGGACAATGTACGAGCATTGGAGATTATAACAGAGCAAACGGGACGAGAAATAAGCAAGGAATGCAACTTGACATGGGGAGACAATGCCCCCGCGGGGTGGTTTACGTAGCCCGCTCGGGCTGAACGTGAAACAGCATTTGCCCAACTCGTGCTAACCCTTAGCACGCACAGATTGATCTTCAAGAGGAGCCCACATGGGGTGTCTTCCTTAGCTCGTGCGGGGTGGTGTTCCAGAAATTGTTGCCCGAGTCGTGCTAGCCCTTAGCACGCGCAAATCATGGAGAAAATGAGGAGCCCGCGTGGCGTGCCTTCCTAGCCCACGTGGGGCATGCCTATAACAACTTCCCTAGAATGTCTCCGACGGGGAATTTGTATAAAAAGGGGCCCCAGATTTGAGTTCAGAAGCAAGCAAACACCGAGGAGAACCCTTGGAGGGTACAAAGCATCCATCAATGTATTCAAGAGCCCTCTTTGACGGGAGACACAACAACGAGTCGGAAATTGATTCGTGATCATCTCTCGCTTGATATTTCTATGCTCCTTACTCTACTGATTTCGTTTATGATTTTTAGACTCATGATTGAGTAGTAGATTTGTTCTAGGAGAAGGGATTAGCCCATGGCTATCCAGGAATCTCGTTGATTTATTTATGAATGCATCTCCCCGTTTCGTTTATCTATTCTTTGTCTGAGCGTTTATTGTCTTGTGTTTACAAAGACCACGTAAATGCATGTGTTAGAGATTAGGAGAAGAACTGAAAGGTGAATTCTAGTCCTAGAAGATCAGGCTTAGGACAACCGAGACTAGGTCACGAAAGTAGGATAGTAATGGTTGAGGGTTGAATCGGGAGAATCATGAATAGTAATGGGGTTTAGTTGGGGTGTCAGCCATGAAAATTGGGGATGACTCAATCTAGCCACATTCCTATGCCTTGAGAGAGGGTAGGTTCTACATTAGGATCGTCTGCCTTAGATATCTTAATAGGGAATGCACGATTAGATAAATCAAAGATAGGTTTCGGAGGATATGCGGTCAACCAGATTCTAGGACGTTTGTCTCTTTGTTTAGGACTCGTTTATCCACTGCATCATCATGATACTTGCATCTTATCATTCTTATTTCTTCGCAGCAAGCATTGATTTCTACTTTTGATTCTTAGTAGATCGTGTTATATTATTCCTCATGGGATCGACACCTTAACTACTACACACATGCCGTACACTTGCGGGTAGTCTTAGGTTAACTTGTTTAACTTGACACGCATCAAGTTTTTAGCGCCGTTGCCAGGGACTAATTGTCAACACGTTTAGGAATTCATATTTAGGATAATACTTGTTTTTGTTTTTCTTTTTTTTCCTTTTTTTTCTTTTTTTTCGTTTCTTTCTACTAATTCTTTTTACTTGTCTTTCGTAGGTGCATGACCCGATCTCAAGGTAATTCGAATTTGCATCGAATCGATCTTGAGATCGAGAGAACAATAAATAAGCCAAAGAAGGGCAAGGGAGAAGAACGAGTAGACACGACCAATCCACAAGCGATGAACAATAAAAATGATGTATTGGATGGTCACGAACAGCCGCAATTACCCGTCGGTAATGTGGCACAATTACAACAACATCAGGCTCTTCCACCACGTCGTCTTCGTTGTTACGTGGTGGCAAACATGAGCAACCTCCAAACTGCAATATGGACGCCTGCTGTTGCGAGGGAGCAATTCAAGATCAAGGTCGCGATGATCAACATGTTATACCAAAATCAATTTATGGGCGGAAATCACAAAGACCCTCATCAACATCTACGAGACTTCTTACAGCTATCAAGCACATTCAAAATTCATGGAGTCTCGGAGGATGCTATTTTGTCGCATCTCTTTCCTTTCTCCATTGGGGGACGAGCAAAGGTGTGGCTACAATCTCTTCCCGCTGGTTCTATCACTACATGGGACCAGCTTTGCACGATATTCCTATCACGGTTCTTCTCTCCCAGCAAGACGATTCAAATGCGAGGAGAAATCACTATGTTTAGAATCCGAGAGGGAGAGACGTTATTTTAGGCATGGGGAAGATTCAAGGACCTTTTGCAAATGTGTCCTCATCACGGTCTAGAGCATTGGTACGTAATTCAAACATTCTACAACGGGATCACATATGAGCATAGAACGATGTTAGACAACGCTGCTCGAGGATCATTCATGGACTTAAGGGTAGAAGCGGCACATGAGTTTATCGACAATCTTGCCATGAACCACACCATGTGGTCTCAAACAAGAAGTATGCCGAACAAGTCACGAGGTTTTTATGAAGTGGATCAAAGAAACGCGATGGGAAATGCAGTGAATGCCATCTATTGTGCAAATTGTGGAGAAATGGATCATATGGCTTACCAATGCACAATGCAAGAATGCACGGAACGCAATTCGGGAACTCATACAATCCGAATTGGAGGAACAACGCGAATCTTTCGTATCGAACAAGTCAACCATTGAAGTATTCGAGTTATCTACAAAAGCAGCGGCCATATCAACAATCACAACCATTCTAGCAAGTACAACAAGCTCCTCTACCTCCTCAAGCTATTTCGTCAATAGCATTGAGACGGTGATGCTCGAATTTATCAAATAGCAAGGCAATATCAACACAGCATCAAGGAGCAACAATCACTCCAAACAAAATTCAACAAGGAAATGGGGACTGCGATCAACGAGCTTAAAACTCAAATGGACTCCTTGAACACACATCAATCAACTCAAGCAAAATTCAATGTGGATATGGGAGCAGCAATTAATGAGATGAAAAATCAAATGGACTCCTTGAGCAAACATGTGAAGATGCTTGAAAATTCTATTGCGGAGTAGGCTGCATCATCCACTCGGATTTCCGGGATGCTACCCGGAAAGCCCAATCTTAACCAGAGAGAGCACCTTAACGCTATCACCGTGCACATCGACAATGTGATTGAGAGTCCACCCCCGAAAGATTGAGAAAAGGCTGCTGGAAAGTCAGAGGACAAAGGAAAGGGATTGCAATCATGGAGGGAGCCGCATCAGATTTAGAGAAGCCATACGTTGCTCCACCGGCGTATGTACCTGCTGTACCGTTTCATTGACGGTTGGTGAGAAACAAGAATGAAGTGAGATACGAACAGTTCGTACAGATCCTCAAGAAGCTTCACATCAACATACCGTTCGTAGAGGCCCTCCAACAAATGCCCATATACGCCAAATTCCTCAAAGAGATCCTTTCCAATAAGAGGCGTATTGATGAGAGTGAGACGGTAGCACTCACCGAGGAATGCATCGCCATTCTTCCAAACAAGTTGCCACCAAAGTTAAAAGATCCTAGAAGCTTCTCCATACCATGCACCATAGGGAACATCAACATAGACAAAGCCTTGTGCGATTTGGGAGCAAGCGTGAGCCTTAGGCCACACACGGTCTTCAAGAGGATGAACTTTGGAGATTTAAAACTGACGCGATCCCGACTGAATCGACGCTCTAGACTTGGTTAGTGACGGATATGCCTTGCTGCAACGAATTGCACAAGGGTGTGTGGAACGAATGGTTGCACGAGAGTTGCGGAAGGCTCTCGATATACCGTGTTCGTCTTTGATGGATGTGACGCACCAAGGAAGGACGAACGGCTCGAATGAAGGACAAACGACTCGATGGATATGACGCACCAACGAGTAGGAGGTTGGATATTACGCACCAACAACCCAAAGAATTCACAAAGGGAATTCAAGAATGATCAAAGATCAATCAAAGATTAATTTTCAAATTGATAAAAAGTTGGATCCTCATACAAGGGGGGGCGGCCATATTTAGACAATAAACTGCATATAGAATTTTTAAGGTGAAATAGAAAAGAAATTAGACATTTTCAGATATTATTCTAATAATTTTTTATATTTGTTTTTTGCACATACACAGATGACAGAAATAATCCCAAAGACATCAAGATTCTTTGAGATTAATTCAATCCGTTCACTTCGAGGGAGACTACTAGGATGCAGCACCAGGGTTTTCACATGAATATTTAAAAAACCCGTCGTCGGAAAACCCGGTGGGACAAAACCGACGAGGGGAAAAGAGTACACGCGGGTCACTTAACCTAATCAATGATCGTAGCGGGTCGAGCTTCGGCTTTGATGACGTTCTTTAGACTTGTGATATTGCGTGAACTCGAATACTCCTCGTGAACGTGGACGGTCGTGAGAATCCTGATAATAGCTTCCTTGAGCTTCGCGGCCTTGGCTCGGGTCATGGGACCAGCGGATATGATCAAGGCATCTTCTTCTAAAGCTCGAGCTCGGGTCACGGGACCATCGTATTTTGACCTAGTGGCGTCTCGGGTCGCGCTGGAGGTGGATG
>CM071875.1:26716797-26730306 GCA_036759665.1 Gynandropsis gynandra
AAAAAAGAAAAAGAAAGGAAGAAGCTCGGAAAGAAAGAAACAAGTATCCTCGGTTGACCTAGGTTTAGCATAGTCTGAAGTCTTTTCTGGTGGAGGGAGTTACGGTAGTGTGTCTAGTCTCCTTTGATTTACTTTCTTATGGGTAACCGTGGTGGACCTAGGATTAAGGCTGAAAACTCGATTAGGCCGAATTTGCTCTCGATTTGCTAGTTGATCGGTTAGGTTCGCTTTAGCGGTATTTCTAGGAGAAGGGGGATTCTCGTATTTTCATACCCCATGTATTCCACGTTTACGTTTGCTTAGGGACAAGCAAACATTCAAGTCTGGGGGATTTTGATCATCTCGTTTTCATACGTATTTCTTGCACGATTTAGGAGACGTTTTTGATACATATGTGATGTTTTACGTATGATTCTGTATCCGTTTTACTTGCTTTCGTGCTTTTTATGTTCTTACAGGTTTTTACGTGTATTTGGACTATTTTGGAGCTAAAGGAACATGCACGGAGCTAAGGAGCAACTTTGGGGATCATCACGGGACAAACGGGACGAGATTGAGCATGGAAAAGCCTCACCCGGTCGGGCACAACCCTTGCACGATCGGGCAAAACCTACGGCCAATTGTGTGGACCATTTAGCACGACTCGGGCAAGCATTTAGGACCATTTTGCCTTGTGCCCGAGCGGGCACACATGCCATGCCCGATCGGGCACCATTCCAGCACCACAGGACGCGCAGAAACTGCCCTAGCCGCACCCGAGCGGGTACACTCGCTACCCGAGCGGGTAGCGGCCCGAAACTGCTCAAAACTTAAGTAAACTTAACTTAAAACATAAGGGAACTCGTGGGGCAATTAGGGCAACAATTGGACCGACTTAGGAGGCTTAAAAGGAGGCAAAAAGACGCCGTTACAGCAAGCATACAGAGGAGAACAATTCAGCGAAGTTAGAGCAGATTCTTGCGAGGAGATAATCGAGGAGCATTGGAGATCAAGCACCACCACTTCGGTTTTGTTTGGTTTTTATGTTCCTTAGACTTTCTACTATGTTTATGTTTCTTTACAGACGCATGAGCGAGTAGTTTGTTTGTTCTAGGAGAAGGGATTAGCCCTTGGCTATCCCGAGACCGCTTTTGATCTATTTTGAATGCATCTTCCCGTTTTAGTTTATCTATTCTTTATCTGAGTACTTCAATTTACTTGTGTTTGCGCTGGCCACGTAGATGCATGTGTTAGGGGTTAGGAGAAGGACCGAAAGGAGAATTCTAGTCTTGGAAGATCAGGTTTAGAACAACCGAGGTTAGGCCACGAAAGTAGGGTAGCAACGGTTGAGGGTGAACGGGCGAATCACAGAGTTTATGGGTTTAGTTCATGGTGTCAGCCACGAAAGTAGGGGGCAACTTGTCTAGATCACGTGTCTATGCCTTGAGAGAGGGTAGATATCATGTTAGGATCGTCCGCCTTAGATAGCTTTAACTGGGATTGCATGATAGATAGGTTGGTCGTCGGTTTCGGTAGTCTTGTGGTGAAACCGGTTTCCTAGGACGTTTATCTCATCGTTAGAACCCAAGTAGTTTAGTTTACTTTCAGTATTTTATTCTTCATCACCACTCTTTCGTTGGCAAGTTTGATTCATAGTTCGGGTTTAGGTAGCGTTGCATAGTCTCTGTGGGATCGACACCTAAAATACTACACACGTGCCGTGCACTTGCGGGTAGATTAGGTTATATTTAACTCTGATACGCATCAATCGGCGTCTCGGGTCGCATGATCGGTGTCTCGGGTCGCGGCGTCTCCGGTCGCAGTGATTCCCTCTTCTTCCTTTCTGCGGGTCGCGTCCTCCTCACTGTTGATGGTCGCGTCTTCAGCGTCCTCCGGGATCATATCAAAAACCTACGAAGATGTCTTTACAACTCGTTGATCGTTCGGTAAAATATCCGGTGGGTATTGTCGAAAATGTTCCCACCAAGCTAGGTAATCTTTGTATACCCGCTGATTTTGTTGTACTTGATATTGAAGAAGATGCTATGGTACCTATTATTCTTGGAAGACCTTTTCTAGCTACTGCAAGTGCCTTGATAGATGTACAACAAGGAAAGCTCTCTCTATGTGTCGGGGATGAAAAGATAAAATTCAACTTGTCTAAATCCATGTGTGGACCTTCCTTCAAGGAGTCATGCTTTGGACTTGATTTTCAGGATGAATTAGCAAATGAAACGTTTGAACAAGTAAGTACTTCCTATCCTCTTGAAAGATGTCTAACGGGAGTGTACAATGTTGCAGGACTTACCGATGAAGAAGCCGATGTCTATGGTGAATTCATGAGTGCATTGAAGCACTAAGGAACGCCTCACATGAGGAGATACCACGTGAGATACATTCTGATTTTGCAGTGGAGAAGGCACCCAAAATCGAGCTTAAACCTCTTCCTTCTTCTCTTCAGTATGAGTACCTTGGTTGTAATAATACATATCCCGTTATTGTGAACGCTGATTTGAATGCAGATGAGACGAAGAAGTTCCTTGATTGTTTGAGGAAGCATAGGAGAGTGATTGGATACACCATTGATGATATCAAGGGACTGAATCCCTCATTGTGTATGCACCGGATACTCATGGAGGACTACCACAAACTGTCCATTGAAGCTCAAAGGCGGCTGAACCCTAATTTGAAAGAGGTAGTGAAGAAGGAGATACTAAAACTTTTGAATGCAGGTATCATATATCCTATCTAAGACAACGAATGGTAAGCCCCGTGCATGTAGTGCCCAAGAAAGCTGGAATGACGGTAGTACGAAACGAGAACAACTAGCTGATTCCAACTAGAACGGTAACGGGCTGGAGGATGTGTATTGATTATCGGAAGCTCAACAAAGCCACAAGGAAGGATCACTTTCCTCTCTCGTTCATCGACCAAATGCTCGAATGCCTAGCGAACCACTCCTACTTTTGTTACTTGGACGGGTACTCTGGTTTCTTTGAGATTCCTATCTACCCTCAAGACCAAGAGAAGACGACTTTCACATGTCCTTATGGAACGTTCGCTGACCGGCGTATGCCTTTTGGCCTTTGCAACGCTCTGGCTACTTTCTAGCGTTGCATGATGGCAATCTTTTCCGATATGATGAGCACATTATGGAAGTTTTTATGGATGATTTTTCCGTTTATGGCTCTACTTTTGATGTTTGCCTTACTAACGTTTCTAGAGTGTTGCAGCGATAAGAAGAGGTCAATCTCGTTCTAAATTGGGAGAAATGCCATTTCATGGTAAAGGAATGGATTGTTCTTGGACATATGATATCTTCGAAGGGCATAGAAGTGGACAAAGCTAAGATCGATGTGATTGAGAAACTTCCTCCATCGGTTTCGGTGAAAGAGATTCGAAGTTTTCCAGGGCACGCTGGTTTCTATCGGAGTTTCATCAAGGACTTCTCCAAGATCACGAAACCGTTGACGGAGTTGCTAGCCAAGGATGTCATGTTCAAATTCTCTAAAGAATGCCACGACGCCTTCAACAGGATCAAGAGAGCATTAGTTTCAGCGCCCATCATTCAACCATCGGATTGGAACCTACCATTTGAGATAATGTGCGACGCTAGTGACTATGCGGTTGGAGCGGTTTTGGGACAGCGGAGAGACAAAGCTTCTCATGTCATTTCCTACGCCAGCAAGACCCTAGACGATGCTCAAATCAACTATCCCACAACCGAGAAGGACTCCTTGCTATCGTCTTCGCCTTTGAAAAGTTCAAATCATATCTAGTCGGTTCAAAGGTGATTGTCTACACGGATCATGCTGCACTCAAGTACCTTTGAGGGAAGAAAGACGCCAAACCATGCCTTATCCGATGGATCATTCTTTTACAAGAGTTTGATCTTGAGATTCGAGATAGGAAAGTATTAGAGAATGTTGTTGTAGATCATCTCTCTCGCTTCATTGTGGAGGACGAGAGACCTAGCAACGAATCCTTGAGAGACGACCACATATACGCGGTTACTTCCTGTAAACCCGATCCTTGGTATGCTGATTTTGTCAGTTTTTTTGCGAGTGGTAAGCTACGTCCTGATCTTTCTTTTCATGCACGCAGGAAATTCTTTGCGGACATAAAGCATTACAACTGGGATCATCCGATTCTCTATAGGAGATGCGTGGATGGGGTAATCCGGAGATGCATTCCCGAAGAGGAGGTCGAGAGCATCCTTTTACATTGTCATGGATTGGATTATGGGAGCCATTTTAGGAGGTCTAAGACTGCTTCGAAGGTGCTACAATCTGGTTTTTATTGGCAGAACCTCTTTAAAGATGCACATCGGTACGTTTCCTCTTGTGATAGATGTCAACGGACGGGAAATATTGGTATGAGGAACGAGATGCCACAAAATTACATCCTTTAGGTAGAGTTATTTGTTGTTTGGGGTGTAGATTTTATGGGACCTTTTCCCTCATCTTATGGCAATCGATATATCTTGTTAGGCGTGGATACGTGTCCAAATGGGTAGAAGCCATTGCTGTGTCGACTAATGATTCTTGGGTGGTAATGAAATTTTCAAGAAGATCATCTTTCCTCGTTTTGGTGTCCCTAGAGTAGTCATTAGTGGTGGAGGCTCACACTTTATTGCTAGACATTTTTAAATCCCTCCTCAGGAAGTTTGGCGTGACGCATAAGGTAGCTACACTGTATCATCCCCAAACTCGCAGGCAAGTGGAGATTTTGATTAGGAAGATCAATAGCATATTAGAGAAAACCATGTCTAGGTCCCATAAAGATTGGTCGATGAAATTAGACAATCCATTATGGGCCGATAGGACTGCATTCAAGACTCCCATTGGCATGACTCCTTTTCAGCTTGTTTATGGCAAGTCTTGCCATCTCCCCGTCGAGCTAGAGCACCGCGCCTATTGGGCGACCAAGCTTCTTAACTTTGATCTGTAGAGTGCAAGTGAGAAATGACTTTTGCAGGTGAATGAGCTGGATGAACTTCGCCTCAATGCATACGAAAACTCTAAGACCTATAAGGACCGTGCTAAGAGATGGCATGATAAGAAGATCATACCTCATGACTTTCGACCATGTGACTTAGTTCTACTTTTTAACTCTAGACTTAAGCTTTTCCCGGGCAAACTACGTTCCCGTTGGTCCGGTCCTTTTCAGGTTCAAGAGGTGTTCACACATGGCGCAGTAGATCTATGGAGCGAGTCGAGTGGGATATTCAAGAAAATTGGGCAGCGTTTAAAGCTATGTCAAGCCGCTTAACCGATCAAAAGCGGAAACTCGATCTCACTATTCGATCCACACATCACACGCACATGAAGCATAAAGACGTCAATTTCACCGACGTTAAACAAGCGCTTTCTAGGAGGCAACTCAACATTTTGTTTTTCTTTTGATATATATTTCAGACTTGGTATTTTTTGAAAATTATAAAAAAAAACACCTGCAATCGTGACTTCACCTTCCTATTCTCCATCGGAGCTTCACGTCGAGGACGCCGTTCAATTCAAGTCTGGGGGAGTACCTCACGTTTGGCATGTGATCTCGTTTCATTTTCATTTGTTTTTGTAGTTTTCAGGTTTAGTTTTTTGTTTTTGAGTAAGAGTCGTCCTAGGCACTTGTCTGGTGCCACGTTTTGAGCTGAACCCTGAACATAGGATGCTTAAGAGGTTGGCCTTTTCCGTTATATCTTGCATGTTAGAGCTTATTAGATGGTTGAGGAACGAGTGAGTCATAAGTCTTTGGAAATCCTAGTGTTAGTTATGGGAAGTTTAGATGAGTTTGCTAAGTTAGTTTATTGTTCATTCTCTCTATCCAAATGATTATACTTCATATTGACGATGCTTTATTTCTTTTTCATGAGGATGATTTGATTGCATGAATTGAGTATGTTTTGCAGAAAATAAGAGCGCACACTAACACTCCGCTATCGAAAGAAGTAATGTCTCAAAGCATGATCTAAAATTGATATGAGTGCATCGACCTTGATACATTTACGATGGTTCGGGTCTAGGTGGTGGGTTGGTGATCATCTTTCTACGTCCTAAGAGCAAGTCGCATAAAACCGCCATCTACTCTGCTGCACTATTGAACGAGGTGCAAGAGTATACCGTCATCATTAGCTTGGGTCTAAATAGAAGTTGAATCCCTTCAAATCCGATGTCCTAGAAGCCTAGTGTGTTTGCAAAAAATGGAATGAGAGAATAAAGAAGATCGAGAAAAAACAAGTATCCTCTTTGACTATGTGATTAGCATTTGTTTGAAGTCTTGTTTGGTAGAGAGAGTTGCGGTTTCTCACTTAGCTTTTCTTTGATTTACTTTCTTATAGGTAGCCATGGTGAACCTAAGATGAAGAATCAAAGTTATTAGACCAAAATTTGCTCTAACTTGTTTTGTTGATCGATTAGGTTTGCTTTAGCGGTATTTCTAGGGAAAAGGTGAATTCTCACATTTTATATCTCCCAGGTGTTCCATGTTTACGTTTGCTTAGGGACAAGCAAACATTCAAGTCTGGGGGATTTTGATCATCTCATTTTCGTATACGATTCTCACATGATATTAGATATGTTTATGACGATAGTTGCGATGTTTACGTGTGATTTTGTATCCGTTTTACTTGTGTTCGTGTTTTCATGTTCTTATAGGTTTTAATGCATGTTTTATTCGTTTTGGAGCAAAAGGACATACACGAGACAAAGTACGAGCATTAGAGATTATAACGGAGCAAACATGATGAGAAATGGGCACGGAATGCAACTTGACATGAAGAGACAATGCTCGCCGTAGGGTGGTTTCCTTAGCCCGCTCGGGCTGAACGTGCAACAGCATTTTCTCAAGTCATGCTAACCCTTATCACGCACGGATTGATGATCAAGGGGAGCCCGCGCGGGGTGTCTTCCTTAGCACGCGGGGGTGATGGAGAAAATGAGGAGCCCGCGCGGGGTGCCATCCTCGCCCGCGCGGGGTGCCTTCCTCGCCCGCGCGGGGCATGCTTATAACAACTTCTCTAGAATGTCTCCAACAGGGAATTTGTATAAAAAGGGAGCCCAAATTGAGTTCAGAAGCAAGCAAACACAAAGTAGAACTCTAGGAGGGTACAAAGCATCCATCAATCCATTCTATGCTCCTTACTCTACTGATTTCGTTTATGATGTTTCGACTCATGATTGAGTAGTAGATTTGTTGTAGAAGAAGGGATTAGCCCATGGCTATCTCGGAACCTTCGTTAATTTATTTATGAATGCATCTCCCTGTTTCGTTTATCTATTATTTTTCTGAGCGCTTATTGTCTTGTGTTTTCAAAGGCCACGTAAATGCATGTGTTAGAAGTTAGGAGAAGGACTGAAAGGTGAATTCTAGTCTTAGAAGATCAACTTAGAAAAGCCAAGACTAGGTCACGAAAGTAGGATAGTAACGTGTGAGGGTTGGGGTGTCAGCCACAAAAGCAGAGGATGACTCAATCTAGCCACGTTCCTATGCCTTGAGAGAGGGTAGGTTCTACATTAGGATCGTCCGCCTTAGATATCTTGATAGGGAATGCACAATTAGATAGATCGAAGATAGGTTTCGGAGGCTATACGGTGAAACTGGATTCTAGGACGTTTGTCTCTTTGTTTAGGACTCATTTATCCACTGCATCATCATCATACTTGCATCTTGCCATCCTTATTTCTTCGCAGCAAGCATTGATTCTACTTTTGATTCTTAGTTCGTGTTACATTACTCTTTGTGGGATCGACACCTTAACTACTACACACGTGCCGTCCACTTGCGGGTAGTCTTAGGTTAACTTGTTTAACTCGACACACATCAGTCATAAATATTGAAGGTTGAACTAACATCGAACTCACTAGGTAACTTAATCTTGAAGGCATTGTCATTGATGTGTTCGAGCACTTTGAATGGTTCTTATCTGCACATGAGCTTAGGTTTACATTGTTGGGGAAAACCTTCCTTGCGTATGTTGAATCCACACTAGATAACTAGGTTGAAAGACCACCGTCACATGTTCCCTTGTTTGCATGTTTGACATATTTCTTCATCTTTCTTTCAATATTGGCTCGTGCCTTCTCATGAATATGTTTAAAAAACTCGGCTTTTTTCTTGCCATCAAAGTTAGTAAACTATGACAACGGTAAAGACTAAAACTAAGCGGCACTATGAACCGCCAAATTGTATACAAACTATATATGGGGTAAACACTTTTCCCATATTTTAAGAATATTCCTGAGCAACGCACATAATAATATCGACAAAGTCCTATTGACCATTTCCGTTTTTCATCTGTTTGAGGGTGACATGTAGTGGAGAGTAAAAGTTTTGTTCCTAACTTAGACGACAACGTTTTCCAAAATTAAATAAGGAGGTTTAGATCATAACATTCCTTGAAGATCACAAAGTCAAAAGATTTTTGCTGATAGGAGTTAGGGTGGCTTGATTCTGGTTCGACCTCATCTCATTTGCCATGGAAATCTGAGGAACGCTAGGGATAAGCAGCTCGAAACCTTCTACACGATCTAGAGTGTTTTGTAATCAAAATCACCTGGACTATCTTTAGAGTTAACCGAAAGAAAAATCGGTTAATTAAGAAACTCAACTTCCATGAAATCGAGCATGTACTTTAGTCTCGAATGAAGAGAAAATCATTTGTAAATATACCAACTAGATCATAATATTTTTATACAATTTCATTTAATATTTTTTATATAATTTCATTTACCAAATGTTTAATCATCATGGTGATGTAGCGTTGAGGAGATTTTTTGTTAATTGCTAAGTCGTTGTAGTCATCATCATATATATAGTTTGTGTGTGTGATGAAGACAAGACAAATCAAACCATGGAATCGAAATAATGCATACAAGGACCAATCACGTAGTTTAGAGCTAATAAAATAAAAAGTTACTTATCAAAATGATCCAAAACAATTCTTACCCAAAACGACCGTGGAGTTCGAAATGAACAAGTTTTTGTAACTTGTTTATGAGTAAGGTTGGCCAATCCGAAGTCTGCCCATTTAGAAGTAAGATTGAATTTTATTTTTTAGACCCGACATAAAACAAACCTATGCCTCTGTTTATTTTAGGCCTAAAAACTCGACGACAACGATATAACATGTGCTTTCGTCATCAATATAGCTCCCACCTACTTACACTTTGTTTCTCCACTCATAACAAGTATTGTCTCTTACATTTTCGTCTTTTTTTTTTTGGTTTGTTATTGTTTCGAATACGATGATAACAAGTTTTTTTTGTTTGTTTTTGTTTTGGATTCAAAGATTAGGGATCTGTTTTGTTTCAGATTCAACAACGAGTTGGTTTTTTTAATTTTGGATTATGAACAATATATTTGTCTAAGCGATACATGTGATTGTGTTAATGTGTCGCTCATGATTTCTATTTGATTCTTTAAGCGAGAAATGACTTCTTGTTTTATCATGCAAATGTTCATTAATTCTAAGCTCTAAATAATACATTACAACATCACAAATCTCATTTTTGTGCAAAGTATAAAGTTGGTTGTTAGTTTGTAACATACTTTTAGAATTTTCTTGATGAGGTTATAGGTTCTTCTAACAGAAGTGCATCTTCTATTTTATTTTAGTTCTATTCTTGGCAATTTCGAGTTAGTAGCAGCTTTGTTTAATGCAAAAATAAAAAACAGAAAATATTAACATGTTATAAATAAATTGTATGATCTTTTGGAAGGACGATATAAATCTTTTGAATTTTTTATGGAGTTAAAAGGTTTAAACCTTGAAAGATAAATCAAAGGAAAAAATTTGGTCCAGAAGAATGTTCCACATACCAATTGTTGACATATTTAAAAGATTGTATGAATCACAATATATATATACATATATATATATATATTACTGAACAAACAATTTATGTGATATATATATAAATATCATATTTATTTTAGGATTGTAAATGCAATAAAAATTATATTTTTCTCATCTACGTGGTTGAATGATTTGGTATAACCTTCTATAAGAATGGTGAAATATTGGCTTATATTATTTATATGTGATTACATATTTCATACACTTAGTCATTGTTTAGGTAGAGAGGCAAGTAATTATGGTATTTGTATAAAAGAGCTAAATATTACGATTCATTTGAAAAATCAAACTTTGACGTTATTCATAAGAATATTTGTAGTTCGAGTATCAAGGACTTGATAGACTAAAATCCATTTTTTTCCTCTGTGATTGATTTGATCCGATAATCAAGAAGAGAACTAAAAGAAATAAGAGTGGATGTTATGATGTCCAGACATTACGCAGATTTTGAAAGTACAATCCTTTCATCTAATCATCGTAAGTCGATCAAATGGTTTTACTCTCATATCCAAACACAAAACAAAAAACGTGCGAATTGGATTGGAGTTGTTAAAGTGAGTCCTAAAGGAATGGTAATAACTGAATAACGATGGTACTAAAAATAAACTAATGCACGAAGACAATGAAGAACCCATGGTTAAACTAAGCGATCTTTCATACCAATCAACTTTAACCTCCAAAAGATTTAGAAACGATATATGATGAAGATGACAAAGATGATGACTAAAGCGATAATATAGATGGTGGATGTTATGATCTAGAAGATGATGATAATTGATAATATAATTATACAACATTTTAAACAATCATTAAGTTTTTAATCAAAACTAAAATTTCTAAAGAAATTGCAATTAATAAATATTTTTAATGCAATTGAATTTATATTTGTAACCCAATTTGAATGCAGTTGCATTAGAAAATCGCGTATTCATCATTTAACGCTCTTGATATGTACTTTAATGTAATTGCATTAGAATTTTGAAAATCTGCGCGGATAACACAATTGCGTTAGAATTTGTGATGTGGTTTCACTAGAATTTTGTTTCCCAAGGTGACGTGACAAGCTGTCATTGTGTTAAGAGGATACACAATTTCGTTATCACTTTCTAATGTTAGGGCAACACAACTGCATTAACAAATTTCATAAACTCAAACTATCTGTTCTCATATTCTCATTTTAGAAATTGAGAAATAATGTTAATATTTGTCACCGAAAAATGTCGTTCATCTAAAGATTTTTGCGCGAAATTGTATTTTGAGATTATATTTGTTCACAACTATACAAAGATATATCAATTTAGTTTGGTTTAGTGTATTCGTTTTTATGTTTTTCGGCTAATATTTATGTCTAATGTATATTAGATTTTTTTAGTTTTTAGTATAAATTATCATGTTTCGATGCATAGAATTAGGTATGTTTTAAAGAGTTTGATTTAGTTTTAGACCAATTTAAATCAATTTATGTTGCTTTAAATAATATTGATTGGTTAAGTTTGAGTCTGTTTAGGGTTGAAATTGAGGTTGTTTACAGTCGATATAGAGTTGGTTGACTTAGCATTTTATTATGTGTTTCATTGACATATTTTTTCTAATTCATTTTGTTGTGTTTGCACGATTTCCCGATGGGCTCATGCACATATTTGTAAGTATTAAGGATTTATAGTCGTATTTAAAATTTACTTAATCTAATATATATAATAGTTTAAATTTCTTATAGGTTCAATATTATTGCTTGGTCTGGGTCTAGCATCACCAATTATATTAAGATAAACTATTTCGGCATGTACACAAGTTGGATTTCGATGTCACAGTCGACCAAACACTATTGGTGGACGGTCTTTATGTTAAGTAATAATTATTATCTAATAATAAAATGTTTAAATACAAACATTTTTTTTATTTATTTTTTCAAGAAAAATATTTGGAAACCCGTTACCATAATGTGGTGTACAATTGGTAGAAGGATTTAGTGACTAAGTGACTCAAATCACTAATCATAGGTAAAAAGGAGTATTGGGAAGCCGATCAAAATTCAAATAAATGCCCTCTAGATTTCATCCGTCTAGGGATCTGGAAGGTACTCATGGAGAATTGGTTGAGTCTAGAGTTCCTCGAGAGGAGCGAGAGAGCTAAAAGGAGTTGGAGGAACCTAATTGCACCAGATCATGCGTTACATCTGGTGCAAAAGCCATTCACAAAATTCTATTATGATTTGGTAATTTATTTAAAATATTTAACTTAATTATTATTTTTTCAGTATAATAAAGTTTCTTTACATGTTTCTTTTCAAGAACATGAATAAGGCTTACTAGCATTTTTAGTGGAGCTAATGTTACAGAAAATAAACTAATGGTACAGAAAATAAACTAGAGGAAGGAATTGAATTATATTTGTAACGTGATGTGCGTTATATCAAGTTATAAAACCTAGACTAACGCTTCCGCAAGAATACAGATCGTGTAGTAACTAGGGTCGAACACAAGGAATCGATGCGACTAATGAGATTAAACTAAAATTGAATAGACGTGTGACGTGATTAAAGTTGAGATTGTTAATTAACTAGACTAGACTAAATCGATGAGATCAAATTATAGCTAAGCACCATGGGTATCGAGAGTTTGCATAACGAAGTAACGAAGTTCTAAAAGGATAATTGGTCTAAGGTACTATCATGAATTCAGGGAATGCAAGCTCTCCTATATGAACTGACTGGCGTAGACTTGTCCACTATCTAGCATGCATATACCAATGTATCCATTGCGTATCTTACATGCATAGACGCATTATGACCGCTATCCTAATCCCTAGATTCATCCGATTGACCTGGCGTAGATTCTAAACCGGCTAAACCCTAAATCATGGCTAAGTTCCAAAGTCTAATGCCCTGGCGTTGGTTTATTAGGCTCCTAACATCATTCAATCAAGTGGCGTACAAGTAGAGAAAGCATTAAGAACAACCATGAAATCTGAAAACATGATAGATACCAAGTTCATTCATTCAAGTGGCGTACAGGTAATGAAAGCATTAAGTTCCACCATTCATTAAGCGTAGACTTCCTTACAACATAGCAAATCTCTCTAACCCATGGCAAAGGATCTACTCAAACATAGATACAGAAAAGGAAACACAAGAGAAGTCTAAATTCGACATAGATATAGAAAGAGAAGACACCCTATTCATAAACCGATATCTTCGGTAGATTCTCCTTGCTCCCGATCCGTAGATCCATCTTTTTCTTCCTTCTTCCTCTTGCTGTAATGTCTCTCTATCTGCTCTGATCTAATCTGGTTCCAATCCCCTCCTTCAGATCTGATTTTCCTTTTTATTTTGCCGTTCTAGATCTTAGGAAAGTTTGTTGAGATCCAAGGACCCGAGCGGGCACAGCGTGTACCCGCTCGTGCAAGCCCTTTGCCCGACCGTGTTGCACACATTTGAGCCCGAGCGGGCACCATGCCCGACCGTGTAGATCTTCAGCCCGAGTCGTGCAAACCTACGGCGCATCTTGATGACAAATAACCCGAGCGGGCACTCCATTTCCACCCGATCGGGCACGCATGCCCGACCATGTTCCTTGAGCACCCGAGTCGTGTAAAGCTACGGGGTTGTCATGGCATCAATTACCCGAGCGGGCACACTTCTGATGCCCGAGCGTGCACGACCTAAAATGTAGTTTCCG
>CM071875.1:26751274-26787443 GCA_036759665.1 Gynandropsis gynandra
GCCAGTGGTTGCGGCGTTGGGAGGCATCGTATCGTTCCTCCCGGTAGGCACTCTGGGTGTGATCGTCTTCTCGCTGTGGCAGAAATCGCAGTGCCTCTTGAAACGCCAAAAAGCCGCCATTAGCGAGCGCGAGCGCGGGATTTGCGTTGCGTTGAGCGAAGTCGCGAAAATAAGCCTTTTGGTGAATAAACTGGAGGATCTGATGAGATCAGAGACAATGGCAATGGACGCGGCGGCAGAGAAGAAATCGCCGATTAATATGGCGATGGGGGGAGTGGAGAAAGAGCTGCTGTCGTACCACAAGGCGATCAACGATTTGAGACAAGTAGCTGGGCGGTGCGACGAGGAAACACGTTTGAGTAGAGACGTAACTTGTGAGAAGATGAAAGAGTACCTGACTCGGTACGAGAAGCCGAGTACGTTGAAGATGATAGTCTCTGCAATCGCCAGATGATTACACAATGTAAGTCTCATCAGATTGTAAATTCCACCATTGCATTTTCTGAATCAAGATTCGGATAGATTTAATCGAAATATTCTCATCTTTCTCTACCAAAGGGATCACCTTTTAGCTAGTTTATGTCTGTTATCTTGCATGATCTGAATTTCTTCCATGTCAATTGGTGAAATAACAATCTGGGAAGAGTGTGCTCTGTTTCTGCAATTTCTAATTACCAATTTGTTCTCTTCTTACAGGATCTATCCCGGTTGTTGTTGGTGTTCCAAACATAGAAGAATTTTCTTCAGCTCCTGGCTTAATCCTTCACATGAAGAAGAGAAATGATGTTGAGTCGGTCGCAAAGAGAATGTATCTTACAAATAACCCAAAAGCCTATTCTGAGACACTTAGGTACAAACTTCTCATACTAAAAGTATTTGCAAAGAAATTACGCTCTATCCAATTCTCTCTAAATATTCAAGCTTTATTGTGATTAGATGGAAATATGAAGGTGTCCTTCAGATTCTTGTAAGGCCTTGGTTGACATGGTGGCTGTACACTCTTCTTCTCGCCTCTGCAATTTTCTGGCACCAGAGGCTCGGAGACAGTAATCCATTGTATATAAGAGAAAGGGGTCATTCGAGATGAAATCCGTCTTCTTTAGGTTAGCTTTCGCTTTCACCTCTGCTTGGACATAGGACAGTGGTTCGGTAGTACCGTGGTTTCAATATCTCAACATGAACTGAACTTTTGTGTCATGGTTTGATTTCTGCATGGAATTACCTGTATCGATTTAAGGAGTTTACTGAGTATTCTAAACCACAGAAGATAGAAGTAAAGGAGAGGAATGGTGAAGGCTGGCTTGTTCTTTAACACTTGTTCTTGCTAATGTTGCAAAGAAATAGAACTGCAAAGTCCGTCTTATCTTTGTCTTATGATTTATCAATATGTTGTGACAGCATCACACTACTTTAGAATCCAAGTAAAGCTCGTGGATCGTTTATTTGTGTTCTTTGTTCGTGAAAGGGTTCATTATGTTTGTTATTAGCAAAACTAACACAAGTTTTGGGCTGACAAACTCAGCAGTGACTTCAGATTAACCAATGTCGAAGAAAGAAAGACCCCCGAACTTAAGAGGTGACAGCAAAATCAAAGTGCATCGGATATATCCTCTTCGCCTCACTCAACGACAGATATTGTATAACTTCAGATTCGACGGGGGATTCAGATCTCAGGACTCACATACAGAGCAACCCTTTGCCAAATTCAATGTCATCTTCGTCTAGTTAGATATGCTCTTGATCACAATGTGATCTCTGTTAGTTGTTGGAGAAAATTGCGTTGTTGCGGTTTCATATAATAAATCATGTTCGTTTTTTGCAACTCTTTGATCTTTTGTTTTTTGGATCAAACGCGTCGAAATGAACAAGTTAGATTTATTATGACCCTTGAATGGGTCTAAACTTACCAAATGCATAGTTGTGAAAAGGAGTTTCTTCAAACATGTTAACAAATTACACAAATTGGAGAATTTGCAGTGGAAATAGACTTTTGATCAAAATAATTTTACAATTTTAACAAAAATTTGGAAGATCGTGTGAAAGGATCCTTGCTCAATAATAGAATTATTTCCATTTCTTTTTGAAAAGTAGAAAACATTCCATTTCTCGTACAAAAGGCCGGATAGAATGTTGCTCATCCGGCCCATTGGATCCATTCAAACATAAGCTCGATACCTATGACTCCATTGGTGAAGGTTTTATAGTATTTTTTTCCAAAAAAAAAGTTTTTTCCCATCTAACGAAGAAAATAAATTGACGAGACCGATGTAGCTCACTCTTAAAGCGCCTACTACAACTGATATTCCCACTGTTATTGCCACCACTATATAATCACTCAAGTGAATTGAAGCATTGGTTAGCGTGGGTGGACATTTCAATAACCTTTTATCATATCAAAATTTTCCAAGACTCTCAATAACCTGAAACAAACACAAAATAACTCTCATGATTAATTGATAAATCAAACATTAACATAATTTAATAAAAAATCAATTTTTTTATTTAACTAAATTCAAACGAAAACCATTATTTGGACATTGTAATGAAATCTAATTAAAAAATATTTGGAAAGTATTTCTTATTTATTACAAAATATATGTTGGTGGAATATCATTAAAGCTAAAAAAATTTAAACTCATCCAAATAAACAGTTAACTAAATTACATCACTTTTACTTCAATTGATTAACTTTAATATGCTAAGAAACATTATTTAAAAAAAGTTAATACATATATGATACAATAGATAATATGGAATATAAATGATATAGTCTCGTATGTTTAATTTTTAAAAGCCGTCTTATAATATGATCTTAAAGATGAAGTTTGCAAATGGATTTGTGCTTGGACTAATAAATCTAAATTATATATTTAATGTCAAAGATTTTGATAGTATGACCGCTCTCACAACAACCATTTACATAAATTATGACACTAAGGTCGCTACTACAAGAGCAAAAAATCAAATTTACAATGATAGATCGAAGTATATAACGAGACATCATAATACAATACACAACTTGTTATCATCTCGTTTTCGTACACGATACTACTTGTTTAATTTGACACGCATCAAGTTGCTCAATAATAGAATTATTTCCATCGACTATATAAAATCTAAGGAAAAAATTGAACAAGTCTCAATCAAAATAGTTTCATATTAAAGGGATTTGGTGATGCCATATTTCTAAATATAAGTTATTGCTTATGAATCTCCTAATTTCTAATAAAGTTCAGTAGAGTTGAAGGTTATAGGAAGGAAAAGATAGCACGGTTTAAAAGACAAGAACTTCAAGTAAAGAGAAAAGAGAGACCAAACATGTCTGGAGAAGTTCTTGGATTTCTGGGCTAATTCTTGTAAGTTTACCATATCTGATTAAAAGCGGATAAGGACGATTGGAAAACATTGGGTTAGTGTTGATAGAATTATAGAGAGTCTGTTATAATTCCGACGGAGTCTGGTATAACTTTGAGGAATTATTTCCAAGATTTTAAGAAGTTTTTATAACTCCAGAAAATCAAGTGTGTGGTTCAAAAATACGTGTTGCAAGTGAGAGGAGTAAATATTGCAATCCACTTGCAACGCAAACATAGATAAGTTGTAATAAGGTTGATTACTTGGTGTATAAAAGTGTGTTTGTTGAAATATCGTGTTTGATTCATATTGTGTCATACATACTTGCATTAACAAGTGGTATCAAAGTTGGTTACAAAATTATTTTTATCAAGAAAAACTTAGTTCTTGTAAGACTCAAGAGAGCAGTTATGAACACATCACATGACACAAGTCTTTAAGGAAAACCTATAATACTGAATTCATCTAATTATAAAAATTGGAAGATTAGAATGTAGACTACAAATCAAGAGACTGGTGAAAAAGCTTAGAGTCTGTAAAACAAGAATGGATTTCACCGACAATAATAGATCAAAACAGGAAGGTTATCGAGAAATCTGTTGAAGATTGAACACCTATTGAGAATCGACGTTAAACTTAAAATAACAAAGGAAAATTATAATATAAAAGAATTTAGTGGTCCATTAAATGCTCTTGCAAAAGAATATTATATTCTTAGAAGAGGGTATGATGATGAGAAACTTATAAAAAAATTCCAGATGTCTACCATCGAAGTTTAAAGCAAAAGATACAATTACAAAAACTACATTGGATACAGATTTAACAAGCTTCAAAGAAATCATAGGTATATTAGAAGCCTAAAAAATGGAGAGCTCTTAAAGTAAGGTGCATCTTCAAAGGAATACAACACAAAGGAATAGAATTTCAAGTAGTAGGAAAAAACATGAGAATTAGCAACTTGGAAGAAGAGGTTGGTTTGATAGTAAATATTTTAAATAAATATTTGTCTGGAAAATATTGCAATCATTTAGAAAAACAACTGAATTTAAAGATTGAAGGAAAAACAATATAAAAAGTCATGAATGCAAAGGTTATAGATATATGCAATGAGAATGTCTTACAAATCAAAACAGTGATGCATTTTTTAAGAACTTACATGAATTTCAGTGTGTTGGCTGCAAAAGATATAGACACACTAAGAATGAGTGTGGATAACCACAAAATAGGCAAGAAAATCTATACCCATATTTAGTGAGTTAGAACATGAATGAGAAATTAAAGAAGAAGAAACAACTAATATAGTATCATTTCTTAGAAGTATTGAATACGATAATAAATTACCTGTAGAAGATCAATGTGCACATGATTCTGGCAGCAATAATGACGAAGAACTTACCAGAAAAAATCTATATAAAGCCTGGGAAAGAATGATACAAGAGAATATTAAGCTAATACATGAAAATCAAGATTTATTGATGAGGCTAAGGACTATGCAATAGTAATTGGATGATAAAGAGACAAGAAAAAAAGTTCAAGAGCAAGACCTAAAAATCAAAGAAGTAGAAGTATCTGAGATGAAACAATACTTAGAAAAGATCAGAAAAAATAAAGATGCTAAATAGTGGAATCAAAAAACTAAATCATATTTTAACAATTGGAAAGACGAATCTAAACCATTTTGGTTGAGGATATTTTGACTCAAGCAAATACAAAGAAGAGGTAGTTTAATTAAGCAATATAAAACACATCGGGCAAATATCCAAATCAACAAAGGCTTAAGTTTATAGTTTTGTATTAGTTGGAAATCTCACAGACGTGTTCATCCATCAGTTATGTACACCTCACTACAAAATTAATCATAAAAGAAGAGATATCGGAAAGTGTTATCACTATGGAAAGCAATGTCATATTCGTGCTTTTTGTTATCAATTGAAGAATAATTCATTCTTAAGGTAAACCCTCTAACTTTTCTCAAGTGAAAATTAGAAAATTTTAGGTAAAGAAAGATGATCTTCATTGTAATGTTGCTTATACTGCAACTAATGATAGTCGTGATGATACATGATAATTTGATAGCGGTTGCTCTAGACACATAACATATAACAATAGTTTGATCTCAGATTTTACTTAAATCAAGGATGGAAACATATTTTGAAATGGTCAGAAAGGAATAGTTATTGAACAAGGGGTAATAACCTTCATAAAAAAAATATTTTGAGTATTATGAACAATTGTTATACCAGAAGCAAAGACTCATTATGCCTAATGTCGAAATTCGTTGCAGCAAAGACTCACTATGCCTAAAGCAAAGACTCATTAAATTGGGTCAAACATGAATTTATTCTTAAATTTTAAGAAGGTATATAATCTCATTATGCAAAAAATTTATGGAAAAAGAAACAATTTTACATGTAGAAATTCGTGTACCACCAACATAGATGTTACCCCCAAAGAATAAACGAAAGGTTCATGTACACAAATCTTAAAATCCATGAAAAAGAAAAGGACTTTGTCAAAAACCTCTGAAGAGTTTATCAGTGGATATCACAAATGCTATTTATGTTATTGAGTGAACTAACTAATAATGAGGTGAATTGTATTCTTTATTCTTATTTCTCACCCAATCAGTGAGAGAAGGTACTAGTCAAGACCATGATGCAATATAGTGGGCGAAAATCAGAGATGGACGATGATGTGGTTTGGAAATATTATTTCAGTTGCTTTTGTTTTCAATTGTAACTAAAATGACTAGCTTTCATCTAGGGTATGTTTTTTAACCTATTGATGTGTTGCCTAGGTATGATATATTATATACACTAGACATTTCATAAGAATACAGATCGTGTAGTACCAGGGTCAAACACAAAAACTAAGTAAGATTAACACAAATAAATTCACGAAATTTATGGTCATGAACATTAAAACGTATAGGAGTATCTAATATGTACAAGTAAAATAAACTACAATTACAATTATATACAAATGAGACGATGTTTTTAAGTTATTCAATTGTTTCAATCATTGACGTCTCCATGAAATTATCTGCTCACTAAACATACGATCAATATATTTACATTCTCTCGAAGATTAAGCTCCTATTCAAAACTTTGCTCATTGATGTCTCCATCTAATGAACTACATTAAATGCATTATCATTTAATAGGATTATGCCTAAACTGAATAACCTACCTCTCAATATGATCATTCATGTTTATCTAATGCATATGATGATATGATCTTAGACCAACGTTCTATTGTTAGATGGATAGAAATGGACTGAAACTCACTAGCAATCCGATAGCAGACTCTAGAATTTGTCTTCCTGAAAGAAGGATAACATAAACCTCAACTACATATCGACTAAAAAACCTCAGACTCAACAAACGATGCTAGTGTTGATAAGTCGGTGAACAAGATTTTAGTAGCTAAATCTCTAAGATTAGCAATAAAGATGATCTCAATAAATCGAAGCATAAGCAAAAGGTCATACAATGGTTTTTTTGTTTTATTGATAAGGACCAAATAATAATGGAAACTAAATAAAATAAAGCAACTTAATTAAATCCGAAACAAATGTTCGATCGAGCGATGGAGCAACGGTTGAGCAATGACTATGCTTGATCGAGTCCTCCATCACTCGGTTGAGTCTTGCCATGCTCGGGTCGAGCAATCTAGTACTTTACATACTCTATGTGTCAAGAGATATCGCTCAAATCGAGCGAATACTTGCTCGGGTTGAGCGCATCATGCTTCATCTGTCCAAAAGGTTTGCTTAGATCGAGTGCCTATGGCTCTCCTAGCTTCTTGCTCCTTCCGGCCTTGTCCACTTGTAGGTAGGTCACATAAGCTCTCTTTTACGTCTCTTGATGCCCTTGTAATGCCTTTGCTAGTTTTTCCGTCACGATTTAAGTGAACAAGTTTTGCATTCTCTTAGCTTTAGCTCTTGTGACCAGTCTTTGTGTTATCGGTGTCCCGAGTGGAGTCTCATCCTCATCATCCCTTATTTCTTCAAAAGGATTTGACCTTAAATCAGGATCATCATCTGCATGAAAATGAGTTAAGTCATAAACATTGGAGGTTGAACTAACATTGTACTCACTAGGTAACTCGATCTTGAAGGCGTTGTCATTGATGTGTTTGAGCACTTTGAATGGTCCTTCTCTGCACATGAGCTTAGATTTACATTGTTGGGGAAAACCTTCCTTGTGTATGTTGGATCCACACTAGATCACTGGGTTGAAAGACCACCTTCATTTGTCCCTTGTTTTCATATTTGACATATTTCTTCATTCTTCTTTCAATATTGGCTCGTGCCTTCTCATGAACATGTTCAAAACCTCAGCTCTTTTCTTGCCATCAAAGTTAGTAAACTCTGACGACGCTAAAAGGGCCATGTCTAATGGTGTAAACGGGTTAAATCCATACACGATTTCAAAAGACTAAAACTGAACGACACTATGACTATCCCATTGTATACAAACTAGACATGGGGTAAGCACCTTCCCATATTTTAATATTATTCCTGAGCAACGCACATAACAATAACGACAAAGTCCTATTGACCATTTCCGTTTGTCCATCTTTTTGAGAGTGACATGTAGTGGAGAATAAAACTATAGTTTAAATAAAATAATTATTTAATTATTTCAGCAAAAATTTTATTGGAATTCTGAATTTGAACAGGTTGCGGGAGTTCGTCTTAGAGCTCTCGTAAACAATTGCAACAAAGATCGAGAGAAAAAAGGCAAACCCATTTGGATTACATAATGATCCTTCTTTTAAGCAAAGAAGCGAGCAAGCAAGTCAATCTCGTCGTTCCAATAAAGAAAGATACAGGATGAATGCACATACAGCTGGTTCTCGTTCTTTCGCAGAGGTTTACAAAGATTTGGTAAGATTTTTAATTTTATTTAGGATTTTATACGATTGATATTTGCTTTTAAAACATATATTTGAGATTTTTTTAGACGAATAAAGGGATCCAAATCATGGTACGTAGAATTGTTGCAACATACACACACTAAGAAATCTGACGATTCGTGGGTAGATGTCAGAGCGAAACGTATTCATGACGATGTTCAGAACATGGCATTGGGACGAGTGTCCCAAATTTCACCGAGAGAAGACGGGACACAGCCTTCCCTAAGTCAGGAAGAATTCAACGAGTTGTATTTTAAGGTAAATTTATTACAATTTAATATAATTTTGTTATTTATAATTGTAAATAATTTCGATATTTCTTTTACAGCAAGTAACACCGTATAAAGGTCACATATTTTTTCTTGGAGGAATGGCATCACAACATGAAAGTTTCTGCAAAGGCAAGACAAAAGCGACAGACGAACTTCGAAATACCGTATCCTAAATGCAATAAGAATGAGAAAAAGAAAGTCAAGAAACACAAAGGCGTTGTGAACAATTACAAAGACAACATCAACAATTGTTAAATATGCTGAAAGAACAATTGTCGTCTGTCAATTAGGATACGTTCGGAAACAATGACACTGAGATAACTCCGAACTATCACCAAAAAATTTGTAAATAAACGTTAATGATGTAAAAACACTAATTAATTAATATTATTTTTAAATTTATAACATTTTAATTAAAAATTTTATTTTTTAAAAAAAGAAAAAGTTTCAGACGAAATATTTCGTCCGGAGTTCGTTCAAATTTGCGGACGGAAGTCGCCGTTCGCAAAATATAAGGACGAGGATCGCGACCCGTCCGTAAAATTTAAGGACGGCCGCGACCCGTCCGTAAAGTTTAAGGACGACCGCGACCCATCCTTAAATTTTGCAGACGGGTCGCGACCCCGTCTGAAAATTTGCGGCGTCTTCTAGTACGCAAACTGGTCGTGTTTTCCGTCGAGTTGCGGACGGTCATGCAGTCTGTAATTACGAACGGATTACGGACTTATTTTTCCGTCCGTATTTGAGGACGGATTGCGGACGTTTTTATTTTTATGACGCGCGTTTGCGGACCACTATTGTCCATCCCTAATCTGTCCATAATCATGTTTAGAGACGGATTCTTCAATCTCTAAATCATCATTTTTTAGTAGTGAATAATGAAACTTTAAAATAATTTATATTTAAAAATATTATTTTAAATTGTAATTTAAATCAAGCTTGTTATTTTAATTGTAACTTGAATCGTATTATTCATTTGAAATAGAAGACCCAAGATATTCAAATTTTTCATTTGAAATCCGAAATATGAAGGGATTCTACATTTCTTCTAAATGTTTTCTGCTTTCTTGTTTTGATCAAAAGATTATTGTAAACTTCGAGAAACGAAAGAGAGATTGAAACTGTTGAACCGGATTGAACTTAGAGATGGAATCATGTGTTCTTTATTTTTGTATTGTTTATTATTCTATTTGTATTCTTGGTGCATCTCACAATCATATAAATCAATTCTTCACTTGAAATGCAACCTATCCTTTTAATTGGTATACAACACATGATTTTCATAATTTTAGAGACCTTTAAAAATTCGAACACTCATATTTAATTGGCGATGTAACGTCTAATTAAATATTCGTACGATGTACTATTCTAATTCAAACGATGACTTAGCTAAAAATTGCTACAAAAACGAAAACTTAGGTTCATAACTTTGGTCATTCAAAGGGAATTAACTAATATTCAAAGATAATACAAAAAAAATAAAAAATATAAAAAGAAAAGTCATTGTCAAAATCATAATTGGTATATCGTTATATGAACCGATGGAATCTATCTTTTTTGTCTTCAACGTCTCGAGTGCATTCATAGTTCCAACACCACAACTGCCAAAACAAAAACAATTAAGTCAATGAATTAATTCTAAAATACTTCCATAACGCTGTATATATATATATATATATATTCACACACATTTAATATTAAATAATTATAACTATTAAATCAAATTTTGAATTGAATTAAATCCATATTCATTTAACATAATATTATACTTTAATTTGTAATTCTTTAAATATTCCGATTCAAAAAGTTGATTTTATATTTGAAGGTAGTTATGTTGACTTGTATATACCATGACATTGATCATATAATTATATATATATATATATCTATATAATTCTATACAATCATTAACTTTTGAAAATACCTTCTTAGGTTGAATCAAATGAACGTCATTTCGACAATATATATATATATATATATATAAGAAAAAGGAGGAAGTAATTTGCATACATTCAGAATCAGTGGTGATCCAGTTTCCTCTCCTGTAGCCGAAATGATATTGTGGTGTGGTTCCCACTGAAACGGCGAGTTTTGGTGAAGAAAGTGTAGAGACTTCAGTGTAAATGGACGATAGATTCGAGCATCTGAAGCTCATCTTTGGAGATTCATCGCTCATTGCTTTTCTATTTTCATCTTTCTCTTGTCTCCTTCGCGCCATTGATCTCTTTCTAAACTCTAAAATCTATCAAAGAATATATGTATGATATTAAATAATAGAAATTCACATGCAATTATTTTCTAAGGCGATGATTTAAAGTTTTGGCATTGAACAAGAGTTCCAACCATTAATCCAATAAGTTGACGTTAAGGGTGTGAAATGCATCGGTCGACCCGCGGATTAACTTTGACACGATATATATAAACGCGAATTGGTTTAATATTTTTTACCATGACAAAAAAAATGGGATAATGGATATGATCAAATTTTGTTGTCAATCCATATGAGCCAAAGATCAGGCCACACGTTGTAATGCTATCAAAGTCGAAAATTTTATTTATTTAAGAAATATTTTAGTAATTGCTATTTTTAAGTATTTCTTTTTTAATATTTTTTATATTATTTAAAGATAAATTATTTTATATAATTAGTAAGTTTTGATAGACTGAATCAGGTCATATAGATTCAATCCATATTAAATAAAGACTGGATTGAATTCAATTAAATTAAAATCGAGCTCATCGTTGGTTGTAATGAGTTGGATTGAATTCAATCAAAATGTATACTCTAAGTTCAAGTTATCATTACCTTTTATAGAAGATATTCATTTTACTGGGATGAAATGAAGTTTACCTTAGGGGAGATGAATTTGGCGGCTTTGTCGGATTTGGCGGCTGCGGCCCATCTGATCAGTTCCTTCATTCTGGAAATGGTAGCCCTCGCTTTCGTCTGTTCGTTCTTCACTTTCTCTTTAGAGTTGCCTTCAAGATTCAAGCTCGTTGCTTCGGTTATCGGTAAGACTTTGATATTGTTCGAATCGAATCTTCTTGAAACAACTTGTACTTCTTCTTCTTTCATCTTTTCGATCGAACGAATCAAATCTTCCCACCTTCTTCTTCTACTCTCTGAACCAACTAAGCTCAGAGTGCCATAGAAACATGCCTCTTCTACTTTTCTTCTACAAAATCTCCATCTGAATCTTCTAAATCTCTTTCTCTGTCTGTCTTTAGACCCTTTTGATGTTTTTTTCCCACTTATATCCTTCAGATATGCTCTCGAATCTGTGAAAATATATATCAGATCAAAAGGGTTACATTAATTTTCCAGTGATAATGCAACGAATTTAAGAGACGCATGCAATGTGATTACTTACTTGTTATTATTACAGTGGACTCATGAGGACTGGTCGAACAGGCTTCCTCTTTGGCCAACTTGAAGAGCCATTGAAGAATCTGGTCAAAATTCACAAATGGGAGCACATGTCACCATTATGATACTTTTACATTATACATATACATATATATGCATACACTCGCATCCATCCATACACACTCTTGAATATTGTGTATGCATGTGTACAAGGCTAACCTGCATGTTCGTCGTCGTGAATATTCTGAGACTCTTTTGGATATAGAATATTATATTCTTGGTTTTGATTGATTAAACCCTAAATGGCTAATATATATATATATATATGTTTGTGTGTGTAAGTATATATAGATCGGGTCAAGGGGCAGGTCTTGAGAGAACTGTCTGCACTATTTCAAACAGATTCTCATGCAGACATATGATGCTTTGGATCTGAAGATGGAGACAAGACACAGAACCAAATAATATATTAGTAATAAAAGAGTTTATAGTTTGTTTGTTTGACTGATTTGTGCAAGTGCTTGTGTTATATATATAAGCAAAAATATCGTATATATTTCAAAATAATTAGGTTTTTTGTGTGTTATGAAACTATCTAAAATAATTTCATGTATTTTTTTAATAATATTCTAATATATAATTTGAAAGCGTACGATGATGTTACATGTCTCGTTAAGCTTTTAGTGGTACTTCCTCTCAACCATACACTTGTATCTCCTTTTTTACGTACAAATTCTCAGCGGTCCCCAAGTGAAATTCTTCTTCATAATTTTCTAGATCGTTCCAAATAATAATAATAACAATAATAACAATAACAATAATAATAATATATTAAGTATAAATGTGTATAAAGTATGAAGAATTATACTAAATTATAATTTGAGTTAAATTCATACACATATTTGAGATTATAAATTTGATGAGTTGTTCGGTCTACATGTAATTCATTTTAGAGATTAGTTTTAAGGATTGGGGATTTATTTATCCAGTGATTTTGGCATTGGATAGAGGTTACCAAAATGGATACTAAGTGAATAGATTGAATTCAATAATAAATATAAGAGGGTATTTTAACCTTCTTTTTTAGAATTTAAATTATCTTGATTTAGAATATTTGATATTAAATTTTTTATTATTATATCATTAATGTTTAATTATTATATTATATTCTTTTAATATTATGTTACAATGTTGTTGTATTGGTTTGGATTTTTTTGTTATGTAGAATTCTATTGAAAAGAAATATATAATGTTCACGTTTATAATCTAAAACAATATTGAAAAATCGTAAATGGTGACTAGATTAATGAAATTTGCACTTTCTATTTGGTTTAGGAATATGATTATAGATTTTGACAATTTACGAATGTGTATTGGATTTTGTTTTCATAATGTTAAACGTTTGATCTGTTTATATTCAAATCAATATATATATATATATATATTCAAATCACCAATCCAAATTTTTAATGATATGAATAATTGTCTGATTATGAAAAACGACTAAAGAAAATGGTAAAACGTGTCTGTTTAATCATGTAGACATGTAGATATATATGTCTTTTTATGTGAAGTGTTAAATAAGAAAGAACGTGCTGGGATCACATGGTCCCTACGAATATAACTATTTTTAAATTTAATAATCAGAATAATAAAATAAAAATAAATAGTCATAATACATCATTCTAAGTATATAAAAAAAAAAGCAATTATACATATTTCATCCGGATTACATGTTGAAAAAAATTATTGGGTTGATTTGGGGTGCGGAAGCGTGTTTTTATCAATACGAATATGAGATTTAGTTATGTTTAATGATTAGTTTTTTCGGCGTTTCAGCGATGAACAAATATAGAAACGATTTCGTAATACCTTTCGCGTTGAACGTGTAATTGTCGGATGTGGTAGACTTGATAGTGCTAGCCTTCTACGCGTATCCACGCCGAGATCGGATCTGCCTTCCAACCGTTGGAGCGGAATTCAGGAAGAACGAAAGAATTTTTTCGTTCTTCGTTTTTTCTTTTGACGACTAGGGTTTTGATTTTTGCGATTGTGTAATCTGATAACGAAAATTCGTTTTTCGTTTCTTATATAACTATTAAATATTTTTAATAATTACAACTTAAATCCTCAACTATTGATATATTACATAATATGCATAATACTTTCAATCTCTCACTTGCCTTTATATAATATCTCAAACAGTCGAAGTGCATGTATCTCTATACACATACATGCTCGTACATCTTATGTACTAATCCCAAAAGAAAAACAAATACAATTATATTCTTTGGTGCTAGCGGATGAATATAACTGCATTCCACACTGATTGTCTAACAATCACAAGCAGATACCGAGACACTCGTATGCGTGTGACCTCGTAGGTTCATCACTAAACCGGTAGCCAATTAGTCTCCACTAATTAACTAATCGAGGTTGGCGTCAAGCAACACTCCCCAAGGACCGGATAGCTGAAGTAACATCCTTACTCATTTGAGTAACAACCTTACCCAAAACAAACCAGGGTGAAGTTGACGTTAGTATTTCCTTCCATCTTTACAGCTCCGGATGCATCCTAGGCATGGTCATAATTGTCAGCCTTACGGATCATCAACTATGTCTCATGTCAATCACAACTGACTCATTAATGAACCTAAGAAACACCTTTCTTCATTCATTCAATGTACTATGGCCAGAGATTCGTACAGTCATTGTGATTACTGACGACATAGAGCTCAAAATCTTACCAAGAGTTGATGGATCTCATCTTGACCAGTCACTAACTACGCAAATATCTAATTATTCCCAATATCTATTAAACTAGTACTCTCAGATACTAGGTGTCCAGAATCAAAGAATACTAGCTGAGATGTTAGTTACTATGCTGATCTCAGGTCTAAAGAAAAACTAACTATCTAACTATCTGGAGAAATCTTATGACAGTTCATTGGTTATTTAACCATTAAGCATTTCTCCCTTTAGGTCAGTTCAGTTATCACATCATTATGTGTATCACCCGTATATGTGATTCAGTAAAAGAGATCTACTGATTTCTATCACCATAGAAACTTATCACATACATGTTGTTCTTTCCGGATCACTGTAGTCCGGGTAATGATCCTACGAACAAAAACATTCAGATTAAATCATACCAAAAACTTGACTATCTTTATTATGATCTCTATCATAATGTCAAGTTTCATATTTAATCTTGGACTCTATCATACACTTATGAAAATTCATAAACTGAAAATAATGCCATATATTATTAAAAATAAAATCGATGTCTAAAATGTACAACTTGCTACATGTCTATAAACTAATGCAGCTAGTCATCTCTCTCAATCCGATTCTCAGCTTATGCTTATCAAACTCCTTTGACCCAAGCACCTTTGTGAACGGATCTACTGCATTTTCCTTTCCATCCACCTTTTGGATTTGCACGTCCTCACGCGTTATGATCTCTCGTATCAGGTGAAACTTCCGCAGAACATGTTTCGATTTCTCATGAGACCTTGGTTCCTTCGCCTGAGCAATAGCTCCGCTGTTATCACACAATAAAAGAACGACTTCCTTTATCAAAGGTACCACACCAAGTTCATCTATGAACTTTCTCATCCAAACCGCCTCTTTAGCTACTTCGCAAGCCGCTATATATTATGCTTCAGTCACCGAATCGGCTATAGTAGCCTGCTTGGAACTCTTCCAACTTACTGCGCCTCCATTTAGACAAAACACACAGCCTGAAATGGATCGACTATCATCCTTGTCCGTCGAGAAACTCGCATCAGTGAATCCTTCTAACTCCAAGTTAGAACCACCATAAATGAGGAACTGGTCCTTAGTCCTTCTCAAGTACTTAAGGATGTAAGGATGTTCTTAACAACCTTCCAGTGTTCCTCACCAGGATCTGCCTGACACTACACTTAGTGCGTAGGCTACGTCAGGCCTAGTACACGTCATGGAGTACATGATGGCTCCCACTGCGCTAGCATAGGGAAGCTGACTCATGCATTCTCTTTCTTCCGGGGTCTTAGGACAATCCTCTCTAGAAAGAGAAATTCCAGTGCCTATCGGTAGATAACCTTTCTTGGAACTTTCCGTGTTGTATCGTCTCGCGATACTATCAATGTACTTGGATTTTGACAATGCAAGCAACCTCTTCGATCTATCCCTATAGATCTTTATTCCCAGAATATAGGCCGCTTCTCCTAGATCCTTCATGGAGAACTGATCAGACAACCATGAGTTCGTATCTTGCAATGCCAGAATGTCATTTCCCATGAGCAATATGTCATCCGCATAAAGCACAAGGAAGACAACCGTGTTCCCACTAAACTTCTTGTACACACAAGGCTCTTCATCGCATCTAACAAAGTTGAACTCTTCAACTGCCTTGTTAAAGCGAATGTTCTAGCTTCGAGAAGCTTGCTTGAGTCCATAAATGTACCTCTAAAGCTTGTATACCATATGACTTTGAGTTGACGACGTGAAACCCTCAGAATGAATCATGAAAACCTCTTCCTGGAGCTCTCTGTTAAGGAAAGTTGTTTTCACGTCCATCTGCCAAATCTCATAGTCATAGTACACCGCTATCGCAAGTAGAATCCGAATAGATTTGAGCATTTCCACAGGGGAGAACGTTTCTTCATAGTCAATTCCTTCTCGTTGACTATACCCCTTGGCAACTAGACGAGCTTTATAGGTCTCTACCTGCCCGTCTGCTCCAATCTTCTTCTTGTACACCCATTTACAACCGATTGGTCTGGAAGCCTGTGAAGAATCAACCAAAGTCCATACTTTGTTAATCTTCATAGATTCCATCTCGGATTCTATGGCGTTCCACCATTTCTCAGAATCTAGGCCTTGTATAGCCTCTTGGAAAGTCAACGGGTCATCATCTCTATGACCGACCACGTCCTCTTGCACCATCAGATTAAGTTTGTCAGGTGCACGTCGAGAACGTGTTAACCTTCGCAAGAAAGGTTGTGTAGCAGGTTCAACCTGCACTGGGATATCTTGTTGGACTTGTTCCTGAACTTGTTCCTGGACGGGCACTGTTACTTCAACATTTGATGTTGAAGCGCCGGAGCCTAACAACATATCTCCAAGCCAAGATTGATCATTTGACATCTCATGTCCATGAGCTTGTGTTGGTTCGTCGGATTCTTGAATCTCGTCAAGAACTACTTCCCCACCATGAATTCCTTCCTCAAGGAATTCCCTCTCAAGAAAGGTTGTCGTTTTGGCCACAAACACTTTGTGCTCAGACGGGTGGTAGAAATATTATCCCATAGTTTCCTTGGGATATCCTATGAACCTACACTTGTCAGACCTAGCATCAAGCTTGTCTGGCTGAAGTCTCTTAACGAAGGTCGGATAACCCCAAACCCTGATGTTTCTCAGGTTTGGTTTTCGTCCCTTCCATATCTCATATGGAGTCTTAGAGACTGCTTTAGTGGGAACCTTGTTTAATATTTAAGCAACTGCTTCTAAAGCATAACCTCACAGGTTTATTGGAAGATCTATGAACCCCATTATGGATCGGACCATATAAAGCCTGATTTCTCCTTTCGGACACACCATTATGCTGTGGTGTTCCAGAAGAAGTCCACTGAGACAAAATCCCATTTTGCCTTAAATAATCGACAAATTCATGACTAAGATATTCACCGCCCCGGTCAGATCTCAACACCTTGATACTCTTTCCGGTTTGTTTCTCCACTTCACTTGGAATCTCTTGAACATTTCAAAAGACTCGGATTTGTGTCTCATCAAGAACACAAATCCATATCTCGACATATCATCAGTGAATGAACGTGATGAAAAATGAATATCCACCCCTGGCTTGAACTCTCATAGGTAGGTTATACATCGGTATGTATGAGTCCTAGCAGTTCTGTAGCTCTCTCTCCCTTCATGAACCTCCTACTGATCCTCAGCCCCTGCAACATATTGCAGACGTTAAAACTGTTACCAGTATCCAATACCCATCTAGATGAATCAATAGTGGTTAAAGAAATCATGAAAACATTTTCCATGAATTTCTTACCTTGTTTCTTGCCCTTGAGAGACTGCAGGTATTCCTTGCAGTTCCTCTTCCAATGCCCTTTCTTCTTGCAGAAAAAACACTCGGCTTCTGATTGGTCGACCTTTGTGACACTGCCCTTAGCCCTGGTCACACCAGTCTTAGACGCACTCTGCCTGGTTTTGAGCCTTTTCTTGCCCTTCCTCTTCTGATAAGAGGATTGCCCAACCATCAGCACAGATCCCGATACCCTCTTCCCAATGGACATTTGTTTCTCATACTCAGTGAGCATGTTGTGCATCTCATGCAACTCAACGTCCAGCTTGTTCATGTTGTAGTTCACCACGAACGGGGAGAAGGACTCCGGAAGTGAGTGCAAGATCATGTTCTGTTGCATCTCCTTGCAGAAGGTACACCCCAGCTTCTCAAGCTGTTCTATCAGACTGATCATCCGTAGAACATGGGATCCCACAGGAGAGCCCTCACTCAGACCGGACTTGAACAAAGTCCCTGAAAACTTGGACCTTGCCGTCCGACTCTGCTTACTGAACATCTTCTTAAGATGCTCCATGATCTGCTTGGCATCCATATGCTCGTGTTGCTTGTGGAGTTCGCCACTCATTGACACCAAGATGAGACACTTCACAGTGATACACTTTTCCTCATACTTGGTTTATTCACTGAAAGCCGCGTCATTCGCTGGGTCTGGCACTTGAGGAGTCGGTTTGTTGATCACATCGATCAGTTTCTCATGTGTCAACACCAGACGCAAATTGTGTTGCTATTCGTCGAAGTTCTCACCAACCAGCTTGTTGGTCTCGAGGATTGGACGCAAGTTAAACTGAGACATTCTCATGAGATCTGAAAACGAAAGGAAAATTTACAGCAGAGAGTTAGACATCGTAAATATCATAAAGACATGGACTTCATCTATATGATATTTTTCGGTAACGAATGTTATGATAACATTAGAAATCTTATTTCCAATTAGCGTTAATCTATAAGTATATGTCCGAGCCCCTTGATAGTCAAGATGTTTCCCAAACATATAAAATAGATTCTTTATAAATTTTATCTCCATAAAATTTATAGTGATTTTATTTCGGCTCTATATCATATAGTCACCTGGTAGTCAGGTCGTTCCTATCGATATAGTTGAGCTCATCCTTCAGCTCATGGTCAGATAACAATTAAGTTCATGTCCCTCTGGATAGTCCAGACGTATACAAAAACTAATTGTTCCCTCCCACTAGACATTTGATGTCATAGACGTATGAATCGAATTCTTGAACTACATGCCTCCTGGTAGTCACGCCGTACCATCTAAACGAGAACCTATTCAAACGTCTACAATGAAGAAAAAGCCTAACGGTAAACAATATATCATTTAAGAACTCAATTATTAATTTTAAATTAAAATTCTTTAATTTTAAATTTAAATTTTAATTAATTTTTTTTTAAATTTTTTAAAAATTTTTTTTGCACGCGCGTGACCCGCGCCCGCTCGGGCTCGCTTGACGCACCCGCACGGGCAAGGGGGTTCGGTCGGGAAGGATGATGAGCCACCCGCTCGAGCTAATGTGCGGTTAGGGTTAGGGTTTCGAAAACCCAACCGTCGCCACCCACGTCTGGTCGCCCGTTCGTGCTCACCAACCGCCGCTCGGGTGCCTGCGAGCCGTCGGCTCGGGCGAATGAGTAGTTAGCGTTCGTCTAGGGTTCCTGAAACCCATCCCACGCCACTTGCCCTATCGCTCGACATCCGCTGCGATTCGCTCTGGCGTCGACCGTCGACCATCGCAACCCTTACTCGAGTCGGCTTGATTATGCTCGTAGTTCGCTCCAGACCGTCAGGATTCCTTCCAGCCGCACGCTCAACTCAGCCACACGATGGATTCACGAAAGTCACGAAAAACCGCCCTTTTCCGCATCTCCTTCGTTGTGCCCGTCCAGGCGGTGTCGCACCGGTTTCCCTAGGACGCACCGACCCTTCGTCGTCGACCGCCGACCCTCGTGCGGCCGGCTAGGGTTTTAGCCGCCGCCCAATTCGAGTTTCACGCGATCTGGGTTATCTGCGCGCGCGCCTTTCGCGTTTTTAGATCCGATTTTTCACAAAAAATTCCAAAAAACTAATCCTAAACAGACGACCAGACGTTCTGATACCATTGTTGGGTTGATTTGGGGCACGAAAGCATATTTTTATCAACCCGAATATGAGATCTAGTCATGTTTAACGATTAGTTTTTTGGGGTTTCAACGACGAAAAAATATAGAAACAATTTCGTAATACCTTTCGCGTTGAACGTATGATTGTCGGATGTGGTAGACTTAATAGCGCAAGCCCTCTATGAATATCCACGTCGAGATCGGATCTGCCATCCAACCGTTGGTGTAGAATTCAGGAAGAACGAAAACAGTTTTTTCGTTCTTCGTTTTTTCTTTTGACGGCTAGGGTTTTGATTTTTGCGATTGTGTAATCTAATAACGAAAACTCGTTTTTTGTTTCTTATATAATTATTAAACTTTTTAATAATTACAACTTAAACCCTCAACTATTGAAATATTATATAATAGGCATAGTACTTTCAAAAATCGAATATTGCTTCAAAATATATAAGAGACTTATTTGTTTAGGGTATTAAGTGGATATATAAAATGATCCAATTTGATATAATCTATTACGAGTTAGACTATATTTTTTTACTCTAGTTCAGTCAATATGATTTAAAATTTCAGTTTACTCTAATCTAATAGAATCTACGGGTTAAAATATGGATTATATGGATTTGAGTTTAATTAAATCCAAAATCTAATTTAAGAGTTTAGTGTTGTCTAATACCATATATAAGAATTCATCTTAGTTGATATGAGACAACACATGTAACACTTTATTTCATGTTCAAATTTGATCCTGGAGTGAATATCGCAACGGGAGGTCCATCATTAGATCATTCAAATCAAACGAACTAGAATGTGATATCAAGTCTAATATGAATTTGGATCTTATTAATCACAACAATTAACTCAAGAGTTTCGGATTATCCATATTATATATAGGAGTTCAAAATTAATGTCATAACCGCAGAAGGCAACACAACAAAACAATTATTGTGAATTATATATTTTTTCTAAAACTCGTGATACCAAAAATTAAATTTTTTAAAAAAAGATATATAAATAAAATAATATAACAAAATAATAAAAGTATTATTAAAAAATTTTAAATATAAAATGACACTTAAATTTATAAAAATTAATTATTAATATTATTAATATTTTTTAAACTATAATATTAATATATTATAACTAAAACTAAAAAAAATAATAGATTGTGGGTTGGTCCATAATTCATATAAATAGCAAAAAATTTCAACCCATTTTTTTTTTTCAAAATAAGATTTTTTTTAATCAACATGCTATTTTATGGTCGGAATTAAGATCATCGCGTATGTTGAGAGTCCATTTACCACCTTAGATTTTTTTAGAAATGGATAGGAACCATCAATAATAACATAAATTCAAATCTCAAAAATATAAATAATTCACGTATATAAAAAAATGTAATAAGAAGTTAATTTTAGATTAGAGGAGATGTATTGAAACGTAAATAAGTAAAAGACAGTAAATCCATTTGGAAAAAAAAATCATGAAAGTTGTACAATTAATGTTTATTATCAAATTTGTATTAATTGTTGTTTTAATTCGAAGAATGTGTGTAAGGAGGTCCATTGCCTTTCAGTGTCGAATTAAATACCGTGGCATAACATGGCGAGATGTTTAACGTGTATGCCTTGTGCCCTCATGTTTTCGTTTCAAGATGACGTGGCTTAATCTCAGCCCTTACATGATGATGTGGATATCATGCAAAAGTCTACGACAGATGCATTTTCCAATAATTTTTATTTTTTATATTCTTAAATAAATAAAATCTAAAAAGTTATTCACGCAATCCATATTATTTAAGAAAATCAAATAACTTAGACTTAAAGACTGGTTCTTACATATTTCGATATGGATTTGACATATACAGGTCTAATTTTTAGGTTTTTTTATCTTTCATACAATATAATATTATATATCGAATTTTTTTTAAAAAAATATATTCTCATTCTCGTGATAACTCGATTTTGGATGAAAAAAAAATATTTCTCCACATACTTTGTATCAATGTTTGTATCAATGTGTGACAGTCACAGTAATCAAACATTTGAGGAGTCAAAAACATTCAAACTGTTTGTTTTATTAAATCTCAAAATGAAAAACTAAGTGCATTGTTAATACGCGGACATATTTATTGACTATAAGGATGTAGCTTCCCGAGTTTTCTATATAATAAACCATTTTTGTTCGTATAGTTTTCAAGAGTATTCTGCAATTTAAGAGTCGTAATTGCATATGATAATTATAGCCCAATTTAGAAGTTAATTAAGTCTTAAAATCTATATATTAAAAATGCATGTTTTCCCTGAATTCTGAGAGCTTCTCGTCTCTCAGCCTTCCACCTCAGCTTGTCCATTTATTGAACTTTTATCTTCTCTCTCCCACGATCGTTTTTCAGTGAATGTGAAAAAAGTTTCTAGATCCCACGATCTCTCTCCCACAACACGATCTCGGTAGCGAAGGTGAGGAGAGCAAATGGAGAGCCATCGGCTGGCATACCGAGAGGCTCTCTTCTCTCCCACATCCATTCGCTCTCGACAGTGAAGGCTTGTTTGAAAATTTGGTTTTGTTGTAGACATGCTTGAAACATTGTCCGAGGATACCAATTAGGTTTGTTAACATCTGTCAGCTTTCGTTTTCAGACTGGTCGAGAAGATAGCGTAGGAAAATTTACAAAAGTAGCTGTCATTGCTGATCCACAGGTGATGAACTGTTCATATTCCTGCAAGATTTTGGTAGTGAAATTTATCATCTCAAATGGATAAATGTTTTCTCTTCACAGCTCATGGACAAAACATCGTTCTGTTTACCATCGAAAACGCTCGCTCTGGAGGTTGCACAATTTTATACTGATCTGAACCTACGCAGATCATTTCTTCAATCTATTTTGCCTACCAAACCGGACGTGATTTTTTTTTTGGGTGATTATTTCGATGGTGGGCCATTTTTTTCCGAGGAAGAGTAAGCTCTCCAAATCTTTCTTTCCCCTTTTGGCATTTATTGAATCTGGAAGTTTTGAGAATACAAATGAACCATTCGCGATGCGTGTTTTGTTGAAATAGAGTTTCCACTGTTGCTGCAACTCACTATTTCTGCAATTTGATTAGATGGCAGGAATCCTTAAGCCGCTTTAAGCATGTATTCGGTTTGAATTCACAAGGCAAAGTTGGAGAAATCCCTGTTTTTACATTCCGAGAAACCATGATATTGGCTATTCTCGGGTTGCCTCTCATAAGCCAGAGGTATTTGAGCCATCATATCACATATTTTAGACATGTATATTATTTTAACGGAATGTTTCAACAGGTACTCGATCGCTATGAAAAGGAATTTGGGATCAGGTATCGCAAATTTATGATTGGAAATGTGGAGTTCATCAGCATTGATTCACAAGCCGTTGATGGTTGTTAAGAACTCGGTTTATACCAACTCTCGAAAATTTAATGTATTGTTTTCTCCTCATAGTATACCTTAGACTTCTCAGAGTGACATGGAATATTAATTTCTAGGAAATCCACAAAAGGTTTTGGCAGCTAAAGCTTGGAATTTTGTAAAAAAATGTGTCTGCAAGTATGTTATCCATCCTTTGATTCATACTTTAATGCTTCTGGCATAATGTAAGTTCTATATTTGACACCATTCTCGTCTTTATAGATGTAAAATCAAATCCTAGAGTCTTGTTAACACATATCCCATTATCCCACGATCTCTCTCCCACGATCTCGGTTGTGTGGGTGCGCAAATGGTGAGATGCCGAGAGGATCTCTTCTTTCCACATCCATTCGGCAAGTGCTTGGCTCTTTTCCAGATTTCCGGTTGTGCTGCCGAAATGAACAGGTTGCTTTCCTTGATTTCAATCTGTCCTTCTTTGATTTATTTACCAATTGCTTTTTTTCCTCTTTCGCCTTTGATATTGATATGTAAGTGTGGAGGCAAAGTTAGGGTTTTGATGAAGGCGTGCCTCTTTTTCGGATGCTTTTGATATTGATCTGTAAGTGGAATTAAGGGTTTTGATATTGATCTGTAAGTGTGAAGGCAAAGTTAGGATCGATATTCTTCAGAGGAAGAGGACCGCGATGATCAAGTTTTTCAAGAAGGATTTGGCTGATCTGCTTGCGAATGGCCTTCACGTCAATGTTTATGGCAGGGTAAGTTCATTCCTGTATATATGTTTATATATCTTGTGTCTTCTGGTTTTACCTTTTGTGGAATTGAGTGAGCGATTTTCCTCCTATTATTTAATTTATCGATATTTGTTTTGGCTTCTCTATTTTCTGTTTCGCTACGAACAATATGCCGAAAAAAAGGAGAGTAACAAAATGGTACCGATTCTGAATTTGAAATCCGATGCTTGTGGACGATATGTGCTTGGACTGTACAATAGATATAATTCTCAACATCAATATGCTAGGTGAAATCTGAATTTATAGCCTTTTCCTTGGTAGGATCTGAATTTATAGTAAAGGGTTTGAAGTTTGAATTTCCAACTCTGAATCCTACCCTCGCTAGGTCTACTTCAAATCTGGATTTGATTCTTGTTGCTGTTCATTTGAAGACCATGACAGCATATTCTTCATTTTGACATTCATTTGACAGATTATCAGTTGGATGCAAAAGGAATTGATGATATCCATGCATTTGTTAGTTGCTTTATGTTGAAAGAAAGGAAAATGCTGGCAATTTGGAAGAAACCTCACATCAGATTGATGCTTTTGTTAGTCAATTTCTCTTCTAGATTATTTGAAAAGTGAAGGGCTTGTATCATATGCTTTAAAGAACAAAGTAACAATGGAGTCTGGTTCAGAGAAAAGATTTCCTCTCAATGCAAAAGACTACAAGTTATTCAAAGAAGTAGGTGATGGTGTTAGCGCCACTGTGTATAGAGCTATATGCATTCGTCTTAATGAAGCAGTTGCAATCAAGGTTCTTGATCTGGAAAAGTGCAACAACATTCTGGTAAGCATTCTGAATCTTTTTTAATCAGAATAATTTTAGATTTTTGTTATATTTAATCTGAAATGAATGTTTACATGCATGTGGGATGGCATCCGACGGGAGGTTCAAATGATGAATCTTATTGATCATCCTATTTTGTTACGAGCATATTGTTTTTTTACCACTGGGCATCACCTCTGGGTTATGATGCCTTACATGGCCGGAGGATCATGTCTCCAAATAATGAAGTCTGCTTTTCAAGATGGACTTGAGGAACTTTTTATAGCTACGTTACTCCATGAGACTCTGAAAGCTCTTATGTATCTTCATGCTCACGTGCATATTCATAGGGATGTAAAGGTATATTTTCAGTACTTTTCCCTCTTTTTCTATGGATATTTTGGTTACTATTACTGTTTTTGTCTTATTGTCTTTGATTTATTGCCTATATTTGTCCCTTGATATTGTTGCCTCATCATTGTTATCAATATATGTTTACTTATTTTTGTAGGCTGGAAACATTTTAATTGATTCTAATGGTACCCATAAGTTAGTTGATTTTGGAGTCTCTGCTTGCATGTTCGATACTAGGGCTACACACCGTTCGAGAAATACATTTGTTGGAACTCCTTGCTTGTACTTTTTCTTATCTTTATTAATGTCTTTGGATTTTTATTTGACTTAAATTTGCCATCTCATGCTTGTCTGCACAGGATGCTCCAGAAGTTATGCAACAATTGCATTGATATGCCTTCAAGTGAGTCGATGTTATCTTAATTATTGTTTCTATGCATTTCTTTCTCAATGATTTACTCTGGTGGTCTCCCTTAGACACTAGCCTGTGTATAGAGCAGATATATGGTCGTTTGGAATCACGACACTTGAAGTAACACATGGCCATGCACCTTTTCTAAGTAGTCTATCTAATTTCTTAATTTGTTTGCTTCTAGCGTGGGTTGCTTTGTGTCTCGGGTTTTGTCGCTTTTTTGTTACCGGTGTTAGCGAAGAACACTTACATCTCTGAGAATGTTCTAATGCTTGTGTTTGTCGCTTTTGTTGTTACTGGTGAACATATTATCACTTCACTTTTTGATTTTTCCCTTTGCTTGTGTTTGTTGCATTTGACCTCTCCGATAAATAGCTTAAAAGTTTCTAGGTTTTGGTTACTTGTAATCTAATGCAACACATACATCACCAAAAACCGCTCTATTCAAGTTTGTTTTCAACTCGTAGCACACATTAATATATCACATTTGGTTTTTAATCCGAGTAGTTGGTTGTAGTATATCTGTGGAAGTGAAGGCTAGCAGGGAAAGATACATTGTAGAAATTTTTAGATTGTAATTTTAGAAGCTTTATGCTATCTCTAAATGATCTATTAATTGATCATGTTTCACATCGTTCTTCATTCCATTTATGTTCTTCTGAAACTACAGTGTGTGTTTGCTGCCAATCCGGTCTGAACAACTTACTGATGGCATATGAAGACAAATTGGCTTATGCATTGTGTGCATTCTCATTCTCACTAGGGCCTGGTGGTGAACCTCTAACATTTGTGGGGAAAACTCCGGTAGGTTGCACATTGTCACTGCTTTAACATCAAACTCTCTGAATCTGTTAGAAGTTGTTCTCCATATTTCCACACATGGAAGATACGGTCATTTCCAAGCCAAAGCGAATGTTTTGTGTTATTCTTTTGATCATGGAAGTTGATGTTGTAGGGTAAGATAGTTCTTGCAAGAGGACCTACTGATTTTGGGTGGGATGGAGTGATTCAGAAACCATGCTCATACGGTAGGCTTACTACGCAGTAACTTTTAGATTATTTTTTAGGTATCCATGTAGAAAATTTAGACATCTTTAAAAATGAATGTTTCTTTTGAAATATTTTTTATTATTAATAATTTTAATCTTTATTTTGATATTTTTTTAATGTTAATAAGTTTTATAATAAAAGTTTTGTTTTAGACTTGCTTTTAATGGTCACTTGTATGAATATATCTGTCAACGAGAGATTATTAAAAATAACTAGGAAAGTTCAATCCTATTCATTAAATACTTTAACCATTATGAATAATTATAATTTCAGAATATTGTTTTTTAAGTTGAAAGAAATTGGACTCTGATCTTAAAAATGAAAAAAAAAAAAGAATATTGAACAAAGAGGATATATAGATATACTTATATCATCAGCTCGAATTTATCCTCAAATTTGTTGAAAAAATAAATCTAATGAAAAATATATATAAAATAAACAAAAGAATCCGTATACACTTTGGTACGCGATATGTTTTTGGATGAGATATCAACAGGTTGACATTCGTCTTTTTTAAACCCAATTTTTTGAAATACGAATTATTTTAAAAAATCATATAAACACTAATAATAAATTTTACTTTTTCATATATGATTCTATTAAAATATTTCATAATGTGTGAATGTTTTGGAAAAAATTTATATTATAAATCATTCTTATTAAATAATTGTTAATAAATTTTTATTTTCATTGCTTCATTTCGTTAAATTATATTTTAGTCATACAAATACTAATTTATTTGGAAATAATAATTTATTTAAGATATGAAATCAAATTTTAGTATTTGTTCGAGTTTGAATCGGTTTGATTTGAATCATGTCACATATTTAAAATAACATAAAAATTATTTGTAAGTCTTAGTTTTTATCATTTCCCATCGTTTTCAGCACTCAAACGTTTGTCTACCATTATTCACAATACTCTTTATGCCATTTCTTTTTTTTTTTCAGTCAATGCAGAAGCCCTAAACGAACGAATTTCATTCCAAACGAAAACCAAAAACACATTTACCTCTGTATACGTTATTATTTTCATCCATTTATATTAAAAATATTGCATGACTTTTGTTTCGAACATGGTTTTTTCAAATTTGGTTTCTAATTTTGAAAAAAAAATTTATTTATGGAATACATACAACCAACAACATAAATTTAATTTGTATAGATCCCGCGCATCGCGCAGGTTGATTTTCTAGTCAATTTAATAACACTACTAATAATTAAAGTCACATGTTAATCTTTTATAAAGCCTATATTATCTATACTAGTACTAAAAGGCTTCCGCACGTGAACAGTGCATGCAGAGTGATGTGGCAGTCCTTGGGTCGTTCGATTTTTCTGTCGAACGTGTGTCTGCTCAGGATTATGCGCTTCGCCGTCGGGTTTTTTTGGCCCATATGGCTTAACCATTCGATGCAGCGCATGCCTCTTCTTCGCTTTGTCCGCCCTTTACAGTCGTTCGATGAAAGCCTGATTCGTTTGTTTTTGACGGCTCGATTTCGCCACCGACCACTTCCTTTTCGTCTCAGCCGTCCGATTTTTCTTTTAGGATTTGGTCGACTCCCTTTTGGTCTTGGTTTGTTGGAGTATTTAGCTCTTTAACCTCCCCAACCGGTGCTCTTTCTCCTTCTCTTCCATCTTGCTCTATCTTAGCCGGAGATTTTTGGGTTCCCGAAATTTCCAGCGGCCCGATCAGAGGCAGCTCCATTTACGCTCGAAAGCTCGATTCCGTCGCCGAGCACCTCCCTTCGTCCCCAGTCGTTCCAATTTTTTTTAGGGTTTGGTCGATTTTGTCTTTGTTTTGGTTTGTCTGGGTATTTGGCTTCTTATCTTTCCCCACCGGTGCTCTTTTTCTTTCTTCTCGCTCTTGCTCTCTTTTAGCGAGAGATTTATGGGTTTTTCTATGTTATTTTTGCATTTTGGCCGGTTTTTCCCCACTATTTTGTGCGTCTGTTTTTCCCTTTGGCCAAAGCTTCTGGGTTTCTCCAGTTCGTTCTCTATTTTTGTTTGCATGTTTTTTCAGTTGTTTGTCTCTGGTAGATTGTGTTCTTTTTCCCTTGGTTTCCTTTGTGGGTGGTCCATTTTTCCCCCTTTGCTTTGCTCACTTTTATTGGATAGGTTTGGGTCTTCTGACGTCGTAAAATCACTTGGTCTTATGCATTGTGTGATTTGTCTACTATCGTTTAGTATTTGTTTTTTATTTGCTTGTGATTTCTTTTTCTAAGATGTTTTTCTATGTTTTAGTTGGTAGTGTCTAGGTTTCCCGGTCTGTTCATCCCTCTGTGTATTCTATGTTAGCATTTTCTCTGTTGCTTGAGTTTGTTTTATGTTGTTATTTCGGTAGATTGATTTAGATTTTCAAATCTGGTTATAGATGTGAAGTTAGATCTTTTCCCGGCTGCTATATAATATGTTTTACCTGTTTGTTAGCGTAATACTTGGTTGTTTAGATATTTCTGCACATATATTTAGGATTTTTTTATGTATTGTTTTTGGGATAGATTGTTACGATATTTATTTGTGATGTTATTTGTAATTTTAATATTCAGTGGGCTGCAAATGGTGGGCTGAGCTTTATAGTTAGATTAAATTGGTATTCGTACTGGACTTCTACGTAACATGCTTCGAGTCCCTTCCTTCTAAATATGGACCGTGAATATTTCCTGGCTCGGGCTATTCACTGTGCTTCTTATATATGGCCCTTTTAGGAAGTCCATCGGTCCATTATCATTTAGATTATGTCCTTTAACTTTGAATGTGGCTCAGTTGTTGTTATTCATCTGCTCGCATGGGTATAGATCTGTTCTTCCGGGAAATTGTTTATAAGCCTCATGTCCAATGAGCTTTATTTTGGTTGGTATTAGATCCACTTGGGTGTCCATTCAGGCCATTGTTTATGCTTTTGTTTCTCACTGTATTCTTAGTCGCCGAATTTGCTTACGTAGCTTGGTTATACTGTTGTCGTTGACGTATGCTACGTTATTAGCTTAGCTGTACAGTTTTCACCCCACATGTGCGCATGGTAGCTTCTCCCCCTTGTATGTCTGTTTAGCTTTTTACTTTGGTATATTACGTGGTTGTGTCTAGTAAATATTCATTGTTATTTATTCAATGCACTGCTACTCCTTAGCTGAGTAAAACATACGTGTGTGTGACGTGTTTCATTTGTACCGTGTCCTCTGTCTGACTCGGCTGAGTCCGTTGTCCAGGTACGCTGATACTTCACGGTAAAGTTTTTTTCATAGGGGTTATAAATATTGGCATCTTTAACCTGAAAATTTACCCAGTTGACTTCAACTTCAGCTTGCTAAAAACATTACGTATCTTTTACGTTTTTTCCTATGCATAGAAACCATGTACTGCTCTCTTACTGACATACGCCCTGCACAAGAGATCTTTCAGGATTTGTGTCCATGTTGTATGCGTCTAGAACTTTGATGTTATGCCTGTTCCGAGATCGACTTCTAACTGGGAAGTATTGGTGTGCGACGAATGGATAAGATTGTGGTTACCTCCTGAATGCTTTGTATTTTTCATTTCTGCTTTAAATTTTATATTTAAACTGTTCTTTCGTGATTTCAGGGCAATCGTATCCAATGTTCTGTTCGTCCAACTTCTGGTACCACCATCAACGATTCCTTGTGGAGGGAGTATACTGCATAATTACAAACTTCAACATTAGTTGAAGTTTCAAAGAATACCGAGCATCCTGCCTCATTTTTAAAATAATTTTCACGTCTACCACCGTTGTGAGGTCTTGTGGTGATTTAAATAACTCTGACATTTACTTTAATTTTGTGCTCTAGTCCGATATATTATCAGGTGTTTGGGAAGACTCTATTCTAATCGGTATGTTTTCTATAAATACTATAGAAACATTGAAAAGCAATGCATATTTTTCTACTGTGTCATTTATGTTTTTATTATTAATATTAGTTCAGTTTAATAAATTTTCCCGTAGATGTTGTGGGTGAGGTCATTGTTGCTGGTGAGCTGAGTGATATCACTTATGCCGAACGAACGGTCAGACGTCTAACAATATAATTGCACGATGCGCAGTACCTTTTCCCGTTTTCTTTGGTTTCTAAGTAAGTACTGTTACACTGATATGTTGGTGTTTCTATTTTACTGAAGATTTGATTAACTTTTCAGTTCCGAGGTTATTGAGTGCACCATGTGGGTGACATTTGCGTACGAAAAATACAACTGCATCCGCCTCCACCAAAATGGACCGTTTTCTTATTATTTGTCAACTATTTAAGATCCAAACTTGGGGTGGTAATAATTCCTCGTTGGTCTTGCATTTTGCATACATTATTTGTTCTTCACGTTTCAGTACTGTTTTTAAAATTTGGATGTTTTGTTTGAAGCGTGTTATTGTTTTCCCTCCAGCACATCGATTGCAATTTCCGTCATCATTGATGTAGTTACAAATATGTTAATAATATACCTGTATTTATGGTACACATTATTTTCTGTATTAGTTATGCTAAGGGTTATTTGCTGTAGTGGTGACTTTTTCTAATACTGTTGTTTGAGACGCTATGTCATGTTTTTTGTTTCGTTTACTTACATTAACTTTTCCATGTTATGTAACGGACTTGTGTTTCTTGCAGCAATAAAATCGGTTATTAAAAGTTGATCACCGCAAGGAATTTTCCTTTGCATTTCGTATATAAAAATCGTTGACTTTGTCTTCTGCTTACAGAGCGGCGAACAATACGCAACATCCAATTTTCAAGAAAAATCTATCTAAATCAGAATTTCGCGGTCATAGGAGAAAATAAAACGAAGTACGATGAAATTTATCCCGGCTATATTTGATGAGGGTTTCATCATATCTAATATCGATATGTTTCAAAAGATCATACTGATTTTTTTTGTAATAATATTTGAACCAGATATATATCCTCTTCCGTTGATAATCCAAAGATGATAAGTTTGCTCGCTCCAAGACCCTAGCCCAGTGAATTGCTTGATTTTTGGAATGCTTTTACGGTTAAAACCATTACAGATCTGGGAAAGGTAACGTAGGTAAGTTAGTTATGTCATTTTATTGTACCATTAATATTTTGTTATTAAATACTTATATGATTTTGTTTTTGCAGACTGTAACTTGCATAGTTCCAGCGTTGATCACCGAGGTTCTTGATAGAGATGACTGGTATTATTTAGGATGTAATACTTGTTCGCGAACTCTATTGCAGATGATACATCAGCTCGGGTAATTGTCAGACGGTTCTTTTGCGATTCATGCAAGACAACTACAAATAACCCCTTCCCTAAGTAAGTTTGATGTGCTTGCATGTCATCAGTTAATTCTTTTATATTTACATTGACTATTTTGGAGATATTTTCAGATTCTGTGTATATGTAAAGGTTATCGATGATACCGGTGAAGCCATATTTCTCATATTTGACAAAAAAAACCGTTCAGTTGTTGCAGAAATCTGCTCTCGATATCAGAAATGAAGAAACCGAGGTATATTATACTTACTTAAAATTCTGAGATAATTTTTTTTAAATTACCATATGTAATGATATTTAATTATGACAAACATTTTTAATTCTGTTATACAGACCTCCTCAACTGAAATTCCTCCAAGTCTAAAAGCGTTGGAGAACCGTAATTGTCTTTTTAAAATAACAGTTTATCCTTTGCAACAAAGTCAACGAACTTCGTCGTCTCGTGGACACTCAGAAGTGCTTTGCCAATTTATCAAGTTAGTCGGCTACCAGATAACGAAGACATACTTCGGTCTATATCCAGGAAGGTATATTCTCTCCTTTATCTTTCTTCAAATGCATAGATTTTAAATACCATCTTTTATTAATCGTGTTATTCCTTTCTGCAGAACCCGTCATTTGTCCCATTTACGCAGGTATAATATTAAATATACTTTTGTTTACTGTGTATCCTTACAAAATTTGATTGCTATAATAAAATTAGGGATATATTGAAATGATCACTTTTTGTTCCCTTGGTAAATTTGTTTTAAGTTCTCCCCGGATAACAGCTCTATAGGGTCCATTCCCAGCTCTCTCTCTCTACCAGTCATTCCCATGGGAAGCGGCATGTCGACGAGCCCATGTGGAGATCACTTTAGAATAGGTAAAATCAATGGATCCAGAAATCGGTAATTCAAAGCGTTTAGAATAGAGCTCATGTGGGGATCACTTTATATTTTCTATATCACCGTGTTCGAAACATTTTGGGGTTCACCAAGGGAAAGACTCGCTTCTGTGTATGATATTGTAATCAGAAGTTTTTACAAACAATGTCCTACGTTTTGACGTGTTCAAACCTGTACACAGATTCAGATCGTTTTTCCAGTTTCGCTCATGCTCGAGCTACCTCTCATGTATAATATTATAAGCAGATGCCTTCTAACAATTTTATGGTTTTCTCTAAAATTATTGCACCTCTGAATATTTCAATATTTACTGATCAACTATTTATGATTGCAATTCGGAAATGTTGACGTCCATTATATAGTTATGCTTCGAATGATTCTTTCCAAAATAAATTTTTGAGAAAATCAAATTTAATATCTTGTGAAACGAATTTCAGTGAAGCCGAATTGCAAATGTATTTGCCGATATATGTGTCCTCTTTGAAGCCAACTGTTCAGCTCCTCAGTCAAATGATCAAAGGATGATGTTATCTACGCCAATTCCTCCTGGTATATAATTATCTATAGCATTGTAAACAATTATTAGCAATACTGACGGTGCATGTTATAAAGTAATGTATTCAAGCTTACGCAATCATTTATTCAATGTTGTTATTGTGTACAGGCATTATTCTTTACGCAGACATCGGGGACCAATCTTTTTCGTGGGAGTATTACAACGTGAAAATGTGGTTTAGCGAATGTACAAACAAACAAAAAGAATTGCTGCGATGACTCGACGTTCAGCCTATGTTGTTCAAAATAAAAAATATCGTTGCCAAAATTATCAAATATTTGAAAGCCCTTTTCCAAAGGTCTCATAGATATTATGAACATTTTAAACAATACATTCGTGCAATTATTATGGTATTCACGTTTACATTGATGGGTGGTCATATTGATACTTCAGTAAATATTCATAAAAAACCGTATATATTTAGAATACAAGGACAAAACTACCATCGGATTGGAAGTTTGCTACCTAACTTCGGAGAACCTGCGAAATTTGCACGGTTATATGTTTATGACACAGATAATGAAAGCTAAAACAGAATAACCGCTATCAGGTACATTAGCAATATGCCACTGCGATTGTATCTTCCCATGATTAATAACATCACTAACCAAATATACATATGTTTTGCAATAGTATACAGCGATCATCGGTGCGATTTCAAAACAGTCTTTCCGAAGATATTGTGAAAAATGTTCAGCGAATGCTTGATCAACACAATCCTTATGTTAAAATATTTGGAATGGCTCGTGACAGATTTAGCGCATGTGACCAACTCGAAATGAAATTATGTTTACTAGAAGGCCACAAAAAAGACAGATCATATAATTTACTTGAAGTTACAGAAGTAGTTGCGTTGATAGTAGGAGATTTAGATAAGAAATTAAGTTCAAGAGATATTATTTTGCAAAAACACAGTAATGAATACATGAGGATAAGTGAATTGCACCCTTCCTATTTTCTACTGCAATATCCATTGTTGTTTCCGTATGGCGAAGATGGTTACCACCTCGACTTAGATTTATGCCTAATGGCTTCTCTGTAGCTAAAACCTTGCTCGCAGATCAGTTTAAGAGAATTCATGGCATATCCTCTTCAAGAAAGAATGAATGAATCTTCTCATATAATACATTCTAGGAGGCTTTTCCAACAATTTGTTGTGGATGGTTTCTGTATGGTTAAATCAGAAAGAATTTCCTATATAAGAAACCATCAAAACAAATTGCGATGTGATTTTTACAATAACATACAATATGCAGCCCACTTGGGAAACGCTTTCGCATCCGATATTGGGAAGAGAATAATATTGCCTTCGTCGTTCACAGGTGCTTCATGATATATGAAACAAAATTATCTAAACGCATTGGTCTTCTAAAAAAATTTAGGCTTTCTAGATTTATTTTGAACATTCACGTGTGATCCTAAATGCTCTGAGTTACAATGAATTTTGAGTTTCTATGATGATACATCAGAAAATAGGTCTGATCTTTTAACAAGGTTATTTAAAATTAAACTTGACGATTTGTTAATAGATTTAAAACAAAACAAATGTTTTGGCGAAATAAACGCAGGTAAATTCAATTCGTTACAAACATTTAAACTATATTTTCTTCTTAATCTAAAAATCATATGTATAAATTTTTTGGTGCAGTTATCTACACAATTGAATTTCAAAAGTGAGGCCTTCCCCATGCACATATTTTGTTATTTCTTAAAATACAATCAAAAGTTCCAACTTCAAGCGATATCGATGCAATTATATCTGCAGAGATTCCGGATAAAGCAATGAATCTTGTATTATACAATGCAGTTCAAGAAACAATGGTACATGGACCTTGTGGATTAGCTAACTGATCATCTCGTTTTCATACGTATTTCTTGCATGATTTAAGAGACGTTTTCGATATATATGTGTTGCTTTACGTATGATTCCGTATCCGTTTTACTTGTTTTCGTGCTTTTAATGTTCTTACAGGTTTTTACGCGTATTTGGATCATTTTGGAGCTAAAGGAACATACACGGAGCAACTTCTGGGATCATCACGGGACAAACGGGACGAGATTGAGCATGGAAAGCTTCCACCCGGTCGGGCACAACTCTTGCACGATCGGGCAAAACCTACGGCCAATTTTGTGCACATTTCCTGCACGACTCGGGCAAGAATACCCGACCAACTGCCTTGTGCCCGAGCGGGCTCACATACCATGCCCGATCGGGCATGCATTGCAGACCACAGTCTGCGCGTTCCACCCTAGCCGCACCCGAGCGGGCACATTCACCGCCCGAGCGGGTCGCGACCCGAGAAAACAGGAAACTTAAGTTAAATTAACTTAAAACATAAGGGAACTCGTGGGGGCAATTAAGGCAACAATTGGACCAACTTAGGAGACTTAAAAGGAGACAGAAGACGTGATTGGAGCAAGCTTACATTGGAGATTAAATCAGTTCGTGGTTGAGGAGATTCTTGCGAGGAGCATTGGAGATCAAGCACCAACACTTCGGTTTTGTTTGGTTTTCATGTTCCTTAGACTTTCTACTTTGTTTATGTTTGTTTACAGATGCATGAGCGAGTAGTTTGTTTGTTCTAGGAGAAGGGATTAGCCCTTGGCTATCCCGGAACCACCTTTGATCTA
>CM071875.1:26809731-26832680 GCA_036759665.1 Gynandropsis gynandra
AAAAAAAACTTTAACAACTAGTTTATCAAGATGATAATGAAATTAGAATACTTTAGAATGAGTAAATTATTACAAAATTCATTTATTTATTTTTTATTATAGTTATATAAATAATCATTTGTTTCTTGTGTAAGTAGGTATGCACAGAAAGACGAAACCAACTTAATAGTAAAAGGTTGAATAATCTTGTTTATTTTTAATTCAACGTCAAGTTGATGGTTTAAAATAAAAATAAATGAACAAGACTTTGAAAGTGTTTCTATCTAATGATCCATATCATTTTCAAGATTGAATTGTTGATAATGGAAAAACGGACGATGAATCAATGGAAGAATAATATGAAGGATCAAACTAAAATGTGTGTACGTGTGAATGTTCAAAAGATCGAGCAAATGGATGATTTTCTTATAGATAGAGAGTTTTATGAATCATATTTTGATTTCGAAGAAGAAGAAATTAACATACAGTTTGAATTTGATTAAAAACATTTCAATAAAGAATATAAAAAAAGTTGAATGATTATAAATGTTTTAAATTAAAAATTTGGATTAATATTACATTATATATATATATATAAATCCGCCTAGCCCGCCTAGACACCGCCTAGGCTCCGCCTAAACGCTCTAGGCGCTAGGCGCTGGGTGTCCGCCCGCCTAGCGCCTAGCGCCTAGCGCTTTCTTGAACCTTGATTTTTAAATAAATTAATTTTAAAAATAATTGAAAATAATTACTTCTAAAATATATATACATATTAAAAATTAGATTAAAGCAATTATAATTTCTGAAAGAAAAATTAATTTATTTACTGAAACGCCAAATCCTATTGAAAGCATTGCAGCACATGTATACCCAAATATTCAAATTGAATACCAAAACCCATTATTTTTTCAGGAGCGAGCAATATTATGTCCTATGAATGAAATTGTTGACGAAATAGACGATGCACTTTTAGCTAAAATTCCAGGTTGTTCAAAGGAATATATAAACTCTGATTCATTATGTAACATTGATCCTAATAATAACGAAATATTCGAACTATACAGTACAAAATTCTTGAACAGTTTAAAATACCCATGAATTCCTAATCATTATCTAATACTCAAAGAAAGGGCACCCATTATCCTTCTGCAGAACATTGATCAAATGCTTGGATTATGCAATGGAACCCGACTTCAAATAACGCAATTAGGATCAAATGTAATAGAGGGTAAAATAATAACAGAAAATCACGCAGGCAATAAAGTTTCCATACCTCGACTTCCTCTGATTCCAACAAATACAACATTACCATTTCATTTCAAACGTAAACAATTCCCTGCTATATTGTGTTTCGCAATGAAAATTAACAAAAGCCAAGGACAAAGCATCAATCGAGTAGGTATAAATTGCCGAGGCCAGTTTTCAGCCATGGAGAATTATATGTAGCCATTTCAAGAGCAAAAAGCGAACAAGGATTAAATTGCTTATTCTAGATGATAATGGTCAATGTACAACTAAAACACCGAATGTTGTATACAAAGAAATTTTTGCGAATGTAGAAAATCACGGTGCATTTATATTTGCAAAACTACGTTTATTACATTCTCAATATCCTCTCTCACACAGTATTTAATATATCAAAATAATAAATGCCTCACATTACGCTTACCCCGCGCGAAGTGCAGGTTCTCTGCTAGTATATATATATATATATATATATATATATATATATAATAAAATCAGATCTTTGATATTGTTTTTAGGATAGAGAGAAAGTCGAAACTAACAATTTTATTGAAAAAAAAGATACATTATCCTCTTTGTATTTATATCATATCACAAAACCCAAATCAACTAAAACCAAATCAAGAAATAATAAAGATTCTGTTAAACCAAGTAATCCCTTATTAACTAAATAAATCCTAACAAAATGTTTCATTCGTTTCAATACTTTGGATAAAAAGTAAATACCAGTTACTCTCATTTTGGAGATTAAATAATAGAATTGTTGAAATGATCTACAAAAAATAGGTCATTTTCAACTTATATATCCGTTAGAAATGGCTATACTTTCGTTGAAAACGATGCTTCCCAGCAGATTTCAACAGATTTGGAGCCGTTGGAAATCAATCGTTAAAAATCCGCATCCGTTGTTATTTACAACGGGAGTGCAACGGATAATATCCGTTGACACCTTTCAACGGGGGTGTAACGGATATATCCGTTGGATAATGGCAATAGATGTCTGTTACAAAACTTGACAAAGGATGCCCGTTGTATTTTTGTAACGAATATCTGTTGTAAGTCCGTTGAAAGTAGAATGGCGGGAATTAAAAGCTTTCATCTGATACCAAGTTGGGAAAATGGCAGAAGCTGTCGACATATGTCTATTGCCTAGAAAAGGCGGGAATTTTTTCATTCCAACGGATGTCCGTTTAAAATTGCAAAAAATATCAACGGACATCGTTGAAAACTTTACGAAAGATTAAAAAAAATTAATAAACAAAAATTTAAATAAAATTAATTTAAAAAATTATACAAATAAAAAGCATAATTTATTACAAACCATCTTAATTAGTAGTTTCATCTTCATCCCCGTGATCGCCAACATCTCGTGAATGGATTGTATCAGAGTCGATTATTGGGTCTTGTTTGGACGTTGTTTCCCCCGTCGGTTTTGGTGATTGATATGCTCGACCGGTTAGCAATTCGATAATGATGTCCATGTGACGCATCTTTGCTCAAGTTTCTCGAAGCTCCAATTGCTTTACTTGAAGAATATCTTGTGTTGTTCGAAGTGTGGTTTTGAGATGCTCGATATGTCGTTCTTATGTGTAACTCTCTGGAACCACAGGGGATACCATCGTGGCATCCTCGATCGAAGAACCAAGACTGTATAGACGCCTCTTATACGGTCCTAATAGACTACAAAATAAAACACGTTAAAGTTAACATCGTTAGAAAATATTTTATTTAATTAAATAATTATAAACAATAATCTTATTATTTAACTATATATAGATTTTGTTCTTTTGTAAAGAACTAAGATCATCAGGAGTTGTACCGTAGGCTTGTGATTGTTATGTGGTCTTCTCCATCACAACTGTCACGGTTCGTTCCGCCCGAGGGTCAACGAGTTAAGGTTCGTCAACCTCTTTCATTGCCCATGTCGGCTTGACATTCTTCTTGTAATACTTGCGCTTGGCGTTGTTCATCATCAAGCGCAACCGAGCTTGCATATCGTGCATCCAAGCTGTGTAGATGTGTGACGTATCCTTTTTCCGCCATCTATATGCGCGCTACAAAATTAAATTACAATAAATTAGTTTATAAATAAAAGTAAATAATAATTTAAAAGTTAAATTTTATATTAAAATTACTTATGATCAATCTACATCATCATTGGTGGCGTATAATTTCTGGCGCCACCCGCGTGGAATAGTACAGTCAATCTTGTAGCGATCCCTGAATGATATTGTTGTTCGTATGTTTTAGAATATCATCAATATCAAACCTGCACGTGAAAATTAAATGATTAGATAATATTTATAATTAAATATAATACGAATTATTTAATTTAAATCTTACCATAACGTCTTGTCAACACGTTCAGGGTCCATAATTGGGACGGGATGATGATCGTCGAAATTATCAATCAATGTGTCTATGTCCACTATATCATCTTCTTCCCCAAATATCGGCGGTGCTGATATAGGTGAAAGAGGTCGATATGGTGGCGGTGGAGGCGATGGCGGGGCTCCTGCCGAACCCGACAACATACCACCGTAACCGATGAATCGTCGAGCTCATATTGTGTTTTGTATTTAAGGTTTTGAGAGAATGTTTCTTTTGAAATTGTGTTGAAAAATGAACTATTCAACAGATGATATACAAAAATTTCCAACGGTTATCCGTTGAAATTGACAACAGATGCCCATTGGAAATTACGTCACCTCAACAGATGCAATTAATTAATGCGACTGTTGGGTTCTAATTGGGCATCCATTGCAAATTCCAATGGGTGCCCATTGGAAACGTGTGTTTTCGAGGCAACGGACGATGAAACGACGATACGTTTCTCCTTTCAACAGGTATTCGTTGCAAGTTCCAACGGATGTCCGTTGAAAACAAAAACCAATGTTCTAGGCGTAGGTTAGCCAAGATGACAGTTTCCAACGGGCATCCGTTTCGACGTCTTCGCGTATTTATTCTCCATCTATGTCAGTTCTTGCGAGAATCTCCTCCTGATTGTCTATATCAATTAATCGTATCAGATTTGGAATATCAGTTTGCAACAGATCTTCCTTTTCATCTGTGCTTTGATCTTTACTATGGCCCACCGCTCCTCTCTTCAACGTTTCAATGTTATTGGATATTTCACGTAACATACTTGTGATTAATGGATCATACATACCATATTGTCGTGTCCGACTGATTTCAATTCCTCTCAATAATTTTTTTCGTGTACCACGTCCTATGGTTGCGCCGAACCACTGACATTTTAAAAGCAGTACCTTTAATCCAACGAGACCGAGATATTTCACACGTAGGATTTGGTGCAAAATACAGTAGAAATTATCGCCCTCTATTTAACTATTAACGCAAACATCGTAATTGTATGTGCTTCTATATTTTTCGTGGTCGTACGTGAGGAATGTGTATCCACGAGTAAACAAAATTTGTCAACACATAATATTTCGTGCAGGACCATTAGCCAAATCTTTTAACCAGGTAGGATGTCTCTCATTAGAATATTTGACCTATATAACATAAAAAACAAATGAATACTTTATAACATAACATTTTATATATATATATATATAAATGTACGAATATATATACGCTTACTTACGTAATCTCTTAACCACGAGCCATAATGTTGAACTTTCATTTCCGTGAATTCATCTGCATTTAGATGAGGATATGTACCCGTTACTTCTTCATCAAATATCCTATAATGAAAGTGTGTTATAACACATATATTTTTATAGTTTACATATTTGTGTTTAAAAGATGGATTTTTCGTTGTTTCGGTACCTTCCGAAAGGTAATAGCTCTTGAAAATTTAGTAATATATATGTGTGGTTGTGATTATACTCCTCTGGTATTAGCCAATATTCTTCGAATTTACCTCTTGTATGTCCAATCGGTGTAAACATATCAGAAATTGTGCCAAATTTCGGATTATATTGATATAAATAGTTTGTGTGATCTTCCATTGAACGTCTTTGATTCGTCGAAATATGCCACTCAAAATAAAATATGCTGAATATGTGATTTCTTCCAACAAGTACTGTTTAACAATAGATCCTTCAACCGATGCTTTGTTTTTTGTTGTTTTCTTTAAATGAAAGAAAAACCTTTCGAAAGGATACATCCATCTGAATTAACTGGCCGACTGAGTATTGTCTCATCTGGTAAATATATTAGCAAATGATCCATGACATCGAAGAATGAATGTAGAAAAACTTTTTATAATGAGCATAATACTTCAGAGATATCATTTTTATTAATTTTCAAGTCATCCCTTTTTAAATTTCTTGAACATATATCTCTGAAATATATGCTAATTCTGCATAGCACATCGTAAATATTTTGTGGTAAGAGATGAGCAAATACAATTGGAATGAGCCACTATATGAAAACGTGACAATCGTAAGTTTTCAACCCGATCAGCCTCGAACCAACAATAGCCACACACCGAGCAATGTTTCATGCATATCCATCTGGAAACTTAACGTCTTCTTTTAACCACCTTAATAATATAATTTTCGTTGGCCCAGACAATCTAAATACTGGGATAGGTGTCTTTCCATCTCGTAACTCCAACTCAGGTCTTCCACATATTTTCTTTAACTATTTTTTTTATTGTATATTATCCTTAGTTTTCCCCGTCACATTAAAAATATTGTTGATGATGTTACCGAAAATTTTTTTGTTATGCGTAACATCAAAATTATGATATACTTTCAGTGATTTCCAATATGGGAGTTTCCAAAAGATACTACGTTTATACCAGTTATGCCATTCATCTTGTCTTTTGGTTTTCGATGCCCACGATCTCCACCGTATTCTATCGATTCTTGTAAATCTCCCATTGTGTTTAATCGTTCGTAAAGGATTTGCATTCCGGTTTGCATGCACGTTGCCTCTTCTTTTTGTACCACGTTCTTTCGAAAATGGTTTCATCTTTTCTGAAAGCATGTCCACAGAGGAGAAATCTTCAATGACAATCAAACCAACATGGTTTCTTCCCATATACTAGTCGAAATGAATCTTATCCTCCATACAATATGGACATGCCAATCTCTCGTGTGTGCTCCATCCAGATAACATTCTATACGCAGGAAATAGAGGGTGATAACTTCTACGGCATTTTACACCAAATCCTACAAGTGGAATATCTCGGTCTCGTTGGCTTGAAGGTAATTCTTTTTAAATGTCAGTGGTTCGACCCAATCGTAGGACGTGGTATATGAAAAACCCGATGGGAAGGAATTAATGTCAATCCGGCACGTCAATATGTTAAGTATGATCCATTCATGATAATACCATTCATCACAATAGATCAAGCAGATCAAGTATGTTACGTGCAATATCCAACAACATTGAAATGTCGAAGAGAGGAGTAGTGAGCCGAAGTAAAGATCAAGCCACGAGGAATGATAAACTCATATGACAAAGAAGATCCATTGCAACCTGATCATCCGCAACCGATTCGTTTAATTTATACAAATCACGAGGAGATTCTCTCAAGAACTGACATCGAAGGAGAATTCATGCGCGATTATGAAGACGTTGAACCGAAATATGCTGAAGATGAAAACGGCGATGAACTCAATGAACAATCGAAGGAAGACTCGCCAACCGATGAATCTACTGAAGAAGAAATGTAAATACAATAATGTGTATGATGTGTAGTAATGTAGATGATGTGTAATTTAAATTATGTGTAATAATGTAGATGATGTGTAATCGAACAATCGAAATTTTAATAAAATCGAAGAATGTATAAATTATGTTTAATGTTTTTAGAACTTCATATGATCTAATACCAACAGGCATCCGTTGGAAATATTAATGGGTGCCCGTTGGAACACGAAATAGCCTCCGACACTTAGAAAACATTTCTAAGTTTTCTATAATTCTAACGGGGATCCGTTGGAAAATTGTAACGGACATCCGTTACAAATATACTTGTAACACCCCCGTCCCGAAACAACCTCGGGACTAGGAGTGTCCACCATCACCTCCAAGAGGTGGCTACACGTGTCATCGCTCAAACGCATTTATAAAATAAATATAAATGATTTATTCCGAAATAAGAATGGTCCGGACCAAATAGCAAAACAAATATGTAAATATCATAGTCACGATAAATAAAATAAATACGAAATGCAAAATAAAACTCATCGAGACCTCGTGCACGCCTCTCCCATCAGTCCGCTGTGAACATTCATGTTGCTGCTCAACCTCATTACTTTTTCTCCTCGCCATATCATGTCCATCCACGACAGCCCAAAAATTGGGTGAATACGAAATACGCACTCAGTGAGATCAATACGGGTACCTACTATGTGCCACGTATTCTCCTACTCGAAATGAATATCATAAAATAACATATATCCAAAGTCTAAACTAAAGATATACAAATCACTCTACCCAACCCGACTGAGTATCCAAAATCTAAGACTAGTACCACACTGGATCATAACACACAGAGTCCACATGACTCTAGCTCGGGCATACGCTTGCAAAGTCCAAAGGACCCCAGCACACTGAAACTCTCGCAAGGTCACAACGTACCCCAGCTATTAGTACAATACACTAAAAATCTCGAAAGGTCACAACGTACCCTAGCTATCAGTACCATACAGCGCTCTGTCGCTCGAAAGGTTACCACAACCCCAACACGGTACGATGTTGGCAGATCCACTGATCTGACTAACTCGACGCTCCGTCGCTCTCAAGGTTACCACAACCCCAACACGGTATGACGCCGGCCCAGATCCAAGTGTCGCAATACTAACGCATCGACCCGATACTCCTCACGTGACAACTCTCACCAACGCGCTCGCACACGCCTTCTTCCGAAGGTTCGAGTGTGAAACCACCCGATCGAGCACACTAACAAGATATTCACTCGGTTTAAACACCGAACCAAAATATCGACGTTCTCCGACCCCAATACTTGGTTGCACGTCAGTTCTTTAGATCATCTCTAGTTAGTTATACAACTCATACTTATCATCAATTCTCATACGACAAATTTAACGTTTTCATCCAATTCCACTTGTAACGTCTCATTTTTCCCATTATGATCCTATAAATTCTATCGTGATCATGCTTCATTTTAAAAATAATCTCTTGAAGATCTTTCTTCAATTTCTTCTTCTCTCTCTCTCTCTCTCTCTCTCTCTCGCGGCTGATCGGCTGCCTCTATCTCTTTTTTTTTCCTTAAGTGTTTAAACCCTAATAATTAATAATATAAATATATATATATAGGTAAGTCGGTGATACCGACTTACCTTGTATCACGGTAATCATAATTCTCCCCCACTACAAAGGAATTCGTCCTCGAATTCTATATCTCTGATGTTTACGGTTGCATTTGTATTTAGTGAATAGAAGAACCATACAACTCGTCTTCAAACAACTCGGGGTACTCATGTCTCATATCTTCCTCTAATTCCCATGTTGCTCCTTCTACACCATGATGTTCCCACACAACCTTTATCATCGGAATTTGCTTACGCCTCAACTGTTTCACTTGGAGATCCACAATGCGTATTGGACGTTCTTTATATGTTAAGTCCTTCCTCAAGGTTTTTGATGGCTCAACAAGTATCTTCTCTGGTACTGATAAACACTTACGCAACAACGATACATGAAACACATCATGTATTCCCTCTAAAGATGAGGGAAGCTCCAATCGATAGGCCACTACCCAATTCGCTCAATCACTTTAAACGGTCCTGTGAACCTTGGTGATAGCTTGTTCACTCGACTCCCACCTGATCTCCCTCGCCTCGCTTGAATTCGCAAATACACCATATCTCCAACGTTAAACTCAACATCCTTCCTTTTTAGATCTGCATAACTCTTCTGACGATCTTGAGCCGTCTTCATTTTCATCTTAACAATTCTTATCTTTTCCATGGTCTCTTCGACAATCTCTGCTCCAAAGATAGATCTCTCCCCCACTTTAGTCCAGCACAAGGGTGCCCGTATAATGCTTCATATGGTGGCATCCCAATGCTAGCATGATAGCTATTATTGTATGCGAACTCAACAAGTGGTAAATGATTCTCCACTACCAGACCACTCCAACGCACATGCTCGTAATAGATCCTCAAGCGTTCTTATAGTTCTCTCAGATTGTCCATCTGTCTGTGGATGATATGCGGTGCTCATGTGCAATTTCGTTCCTAACTCTTTTTGAAACGCCTGCCAAAGATGTTAGGTGAATCTCCCATCTCGATCTGAAACAATGCTTGATGAAACCCCATGCAATTTCACAATTTGTGCAATATATATATCCTTGCTAGCTGATTCACATCAAAAGTCTTCTTTATCAGATTGAAATGAGTCGATTTAGTTAGTCGATCCACGACTACCCAAATAGCATCCTTACCACTTTGCGTCCTTGGAAGACCCATCACGAAATCCATGGTAATATGATCCCACTTCCATTCTGGGATTGGTCGACTTTGTAATTTCCCGCTTGGTACTTGTTGCTCCGCTTTAATTAATTGACACGTTGGACATTTTACTACCCATCGAGCAATATCCTTCACCCTGGCCATTGATAAAGCTGGCAAACATCCCGATACATCTTCGTCGATCCCGAATGAATCGAAAACTTAGATTGATGAGCTTGGCTCAAAATCTCTTCTCTGATCCCTAGATCCTTCGGTACGCAAACTCGCCCACTAATCATCATTAGACCGTCTTCCCTGATCTGATACAACTTGTACCTTAGGTCTTGCTGATTATTACGAATCTTCTGTAACCTCTCATCGAATAATTGTGATGTACGAATTCTACTCAATAGACCAGCCTGATTTACGGCTTGCAAACCGACACTCTCGGACTCAGTCTGCACTTCCTCTAGTCTGAAAGCACTTATCTGGCTAATCAAATCACCAAATTCTTGCATAGCCGAAACCTCAACTCTTTTACGGCTCAACGCATCTGCAACAACATTTGCCTTCCCCGGATGATACGCGATGTCCACCTCATAGTCTGCGACAAACTCCATCCACCTTCTCTGACGTAGATTTAACTCTGGTTGCGTAAATATGTAGTTTAGCCTCTTGTGGTCCGTAAAAATCTGTACCTTCTCCCCATAAAGATATGCCCTCCAAATCTTTAACGCGAAGACCACAACTGCCATCTCTAAATGATGATTCGGATAATTCTCTTCATGCTTACGTAACTGCCTTGATGCATAAGCAATCACGTGATCTCCCTGCATAAATACACATCCTAATCCCGTCTTTGACGCATCCGTGTAGACGATGTATGGAATTCCTGGTTGTGGTAAGGCTAACACTGGGGTTTTCGATAGCTTCTCTTTTAGCTCCTTGAAGGACTTCTCACAATCTTCATTCCAAACAAAAGGTATATCTTTTCATGTAAGTCTCGTCATTGGCTTTGCTAGATTAGCAAAGTTCATAACAAAACGTCGATAGTACCCTGCTAATCCTAAAAAGCTCCTTATCTCTGTTGCATTCTTCGGTTTTTCCAACTTACAATCGCTGACACCTTCTCAGGATCGATAGAAAGTCCTTTCTCCGACACGACATGTCCCAAAAATCCAACACGTCTCTTCCAAAAACTACACTTTTTCAACTTCGCAAACAATCGTTGTTCTCTAAGATGCTCTAACACTAAGCGCAAATGTTCCTCGTGTTCCTCTGGGCTCTTGGAGTAAACCAAAATGTCATCTATAAATACAATAACGAAACGATCCAAGTAGCCCCGAAACACATTGTTCATTAGCTTCATGAATGCAACAGGGGCTTTAGTCAAACCAAATGGCATGACCGCAAATTCGTAATGCCCATATCGTGTTCGAAATGTCGTCTTCCTAATGTCACCTTCTGCAATTGGAATCTGATGATATCCCGGTGCTAAATCTATCTTTGAAAACCAAGTCGCAGCTCTTAACTGATCTAATAACTCATCGATCCTCGGTAGTGGGTAACGATTTTTCACAGTGACTCTATTTAGAGCCCTATAGTCAACACATAGTCTAAAAGTCTCATCTTTATTTTTCACAAATAGGACCGGTGCACCCATGGTGATGTACTCGGTTGTACAAAACCTTTCTCAAGTAGCTCATCCAATTGCTTCTTCAACTCTGCCATTTCCGCTGGTGCCATTCGATATGGAGACTTTGATATTGGAGCATTACCCGGTTCTAGTTCAATCTCAAATGGATCCCCTCGCGTTGGTGGTAAGCCCTGTAGTTCTCTGAAAACATCTGCAAACTCTCGCGCTATAGGGATCTCCTCGACTTGCACAGATGGACCTTCTTCTTCTACCGATATGTTAGCAAGATATATGTCACACCCTTGATCTAGTAATCGTTCCATACGCAACGCTGAGATGATGTGAATCCCTTGACACTTAAGCTCCTTGCCGCTTTTCTGGCATCGTACTTGACCGCGACGACAATCCATCACAGCTCGATGTCTTGACAACCAATCCATTCCAAGGATCACATCATAGTATTCCATCGGAATGATGATCAGCTCTGCAGCTAGTTCTTCTCCTTCTATCACCACGGGTACCTCCTTGACAACCCCTTGAGATTCTAAAATCTGACCTCCAGGAGTATGCACTCGGACAATACTCGTTAGATCCTCAGGTTGAACAACTAATTTATTAGCCATCGATGGACTCACAAAGCTATGTGTCACACCGGTGTCAAATAACACATGAGTAGACATGCCTCCCATGATTACAGATCCTACATAATACGAATATTTTAAAGAATCTACTTCTTAATTCTCTCACGGAACTCACCTCGACATAGACAATCATTATATGTAAGGCATATACACATAATATAGAAATATGACATACCAGCGATAGGTTGAACGTCTCCTTCTTGGCCCTCGCGTTCATTCTCGTAACCTCACATGGCATATACTCGTGGTTGTACAGCCCTACGTTTTGAAACATGTTCTTCAAGCTTCCTAGTTCTAACCTGTGGCGTTAGACCCGTCGGTGGTCGTGGTGGTGGTGGCTTCAGACAATCCTTTAGAAAATGATCCATACTACCACAATGGAAACATCCGTCGAATTGTCCTCGCCTCATAGTTCCTCCCATTGGCTGGGGGAAATCACGAAACTGATGCTCTAAACTTCCACATCGGAAGCATCCTACTCGCCTATCAAATCTTTGGAATGCCCCTACATGCTCACGTCCACAACGATGAGATGGGTACCTCGATGTTGATATGACAGGACGTGTCAGAACTGCTTTCCTCTGATCTGATCTTCCCCGAATCTGTTGGACAACCTGTTTCCCCTTGGCATCCGAAGACTTCAAGATGCCCTCCTCGATGAGTCCCTTCTCTAAACTGAGCATATCGTCTGATCTCCGGTCGTAAAAATTTGTTGACCTTGAGAACTTCTGAGGTTACTTATTTAGCCCCAAATCGTGATAACTCCAAATAAGTTTCATAATACTGAGCAACAGTACGGTCACCTTGTGTGAGCTATAGAAATGCCAACTCCATCTCTTCACGAGCAGCGTGTGGTATATATTTAAACTCAAAAAGTTGTTTAAACTCTTCCCAAGAAAACACATAATCAGGACGTTCCCTCTGAATCTCTTCCCACCAAAACACCGCTTCTCCCTCCAAATTGTGGAGCGCAATATCAATCTTAAACTCAAATAGACATCTAGATGATCGAAAATTCCGCTCTAATCGAAACATCCACTCCTCTGCCTTCATGGGAGGTATCACACCGCCACGAAATGACTTTGTACCCCATTTAGCCATGTGATCCATGACATAGAAATACTCTAACGTCTCCGCATGCCTCTGATTAAACACTGGAGGAGGCATTGGTGGTGATGGCAACGGTACTTGCGGCGGAGCAGGTGGTTGTACTGGTGGTGGTGTTGGTGCCTACACCGGTACTTGTGGCGTCGCCGAACTCTCCTCTTATTCATGTTGTCGAATTTCTGCTAATAGCTCTCTCAACATTTCTCTCATGACATCTCTATCTATTCCACTTCGCGATCTTCGTTCAGATGATTGAGACTGCGTACGGCTAGTGGAACGAGAGCCTCCACTCATTCCACGACCAAGACCTCTAGTAATCATCCTCCTCGGAAGTGTCTCCTACACACAATTAACTATTATTAGTTTCCACAGCTCTAAAACCACTAGACATTTAAGGACATGTGTGCTACGGCCTCGTGGCTTTATTAAAACATTTCGCAAAACATTTGATATCCAGTGAACACGATAAAAACAAAAATGACAACCAGAGCTATGATACCAATTTGTAACACCCCCATCCCGGAACAACCTCGGGACTAGGAGTGTCCACCATCACCTCCAAGAGGTGGCTACACGTGTCATCGCTCAAACGCATTTATAAAATAAATATAAATGATTTATTCCGAAATAAGAGTGTTCCGGACCAAATAGCAAAACAAATATGTAAATATCATAGTCACGATAAATAAAATAAATACGAAATGCAAAATAAAACTCATCGAGACCTCGTGCACGCCTCTCCCATCAGTCCGCTGTGAACCTTCATGTTGCTGATCAACCTCATTACTTTTTCTCCTCACCATATCCTGTCCATCCACGACAGCCCAAAAATTGGGTGAGTACAAAATACGCACTCAGTGAGATCAATACGGGTACAAACTCTGTGCCACGTATTCTTCTGCTCGAACTGAATATCATAAAATTACATATATCCAAAGTCTAAACTAAAGATATACAAATCACTCTACCCAAACCGACTGAGTATCCAAAATCTAAGACTAGTACCACACTGGATCATAACACACAGAGTCCACATGACTCTAGCTCGGGCATACGCTCGCAAAGTTCAAAGGACCCCAGCACACTGAAAATCTCGCAAGGTCACAACGTACCCCAGCTATCAGTACACACTGAAAATCTCGCAAGGTCACAACGTACCCCAGCTACCAGTACAATACACTGAAAATCTCGCAAGGTCACAACGTACCCCAGCTAATAGTACCATACAGCGCTCCGTCGCTCGAAAGGTTACCACAACCCCAACACAGTACGACGCTGGCAGATCCACTGATCTAACTAACTCGACGCTCCGTCGCTCGCAAGGTTACCACAACCCCAACACGGTATGACGCCGGCCCAGATCCAAGTGTCGCAATACTAACGTCAACGACCCGATACTCCTCGCATGACAACTCTCACCAACGCACTCGCACACGCCTTCTTCCAAAGGTTCGAGTGTGAAACCACCCGATCAAGCACACTAACAAGATATTCACTCGGTTTAAACACCGAACCCAAATATCGACGTTCTCCGACCCCAACACTTGATCGCACGTCAATTCTCTAGATCATCTCTGGTCACTTATACAAATCATATACTTATCATCAATTCTCATACGACAAATTTAGGGTTTTCATCCAATTCCACTTGTAACGTCTCATTTTTCCCATTATGATCCTATAAATTCTATTGTGATCATGCCTCATTTTAACAATATAATCTCTTCCATAAATCGATCACAAATCCGAAATTAGGATGGAGAAAATCATCACCTTAGCTTCCCGACGATTCGACGATTCTGGCTAATTGGCTAGCAACAACAACGATCAATTTTTCCCTATTATGGATCCATTCAATTTCATAAATTTCCATAATATAAATCTTAGAATTAAGCGAATGATCACAAAAAATTAACTAGAGATTTACCACAATCTCGATTGGAATCCACCCACGAAGAACGCGATAAAAAATTGAAGATCTTTCTTCAATTTCTTCTTCTTTCTCTCTCTATCTCTCTCTCTCTCTCGCGGCTGATCGCCTGCCTCTATCTCTTTTTTTTCCTTAAGTTTTTAAACCCTATTAATTAATAATATAAATATATATATATATAAATACATAGGTAAGTCGGTGATACCGACTTACCTTGTATCACGGACATCACAATACTAACGGGAATCCGTTGGAAATATTAACAGATGCTCGTTGCAAAGTGTAACGATGCCTATCCTAGTCTGCAGGAATTTCCAACGGGCATCCGTTGGAAATTGTAAAGGATGCCCGTTTAACGGGAGATGAGCCGTCGTTTCGTCGTCCGTTGCCTCAGGAACACGCATTTCCAACTTGGTAAGACAAAACGTCGCGTCACTTAATTGCATCTGTTGATTGACGGCATTTCCAACAGGCATCCGTTGGAAATTCCAACGGATGCTCGTTGGAAATTTCTGCATATAAACCGTTGAACAGTTTCATTTTCAACACAAATCAAAACTTCGAAATCCTCTCAAACACTCCCTTTCACATACAAAATCACATTTATATACACTAACCAGAAAAATGAGAGCTAGACGATTCATAGGTTCGGGAGGTTTGTTATCTGGTTCAGCGGGAGCTCCTCCCCGGCCTCCACTGCCACCATATCGCGCTCCTTCACCAATATTGGCACCGCCGATATTTGATGAAGAGGACGATAAGGTGGATATTGGTTCCTTAATCGATAATTTTGATGGGCGTCCTACCCTTCAAATTATCGATCCCGATCGTCCTGCCGGGACGCTATGATAAAAATTTTATTATTTGCATTTATATTGTTATAATTTATAAATATTATCCAACTTTTTAATTTTAATATGCAGGTTTGATGTGGATGATATTCTAAAACATACGAACAACAGCATCATCCAAGGGTCCTTATAGGACCAACTATATTATTCTTGGCAAGTTACGCCAGAAGTCATTCGCCACCGATGTCGATGCACTTTTATCGTAAGTGTATTTCAAATTACATTTTATTTAAAATGATTAGTTATATATGTTATAAACTAACTCATTATAAATTATTTTGCAGCACGCATACAGATGGCGGAGGAAGGATACGACGCGCATCTACATGGCTTGGATGCACGACATGCAGGCTCGAATGCGCTTGAAGATAAACAACGCCAAGCGCAACTACTACACCAAAAATCGCAAACCGACATAGGCAGCAAATGAGGTTATCAATCAACTGATTCAACTATTGGGAGTCTGAAGACTTCAAGGCCAAGACGAGAAGGCCAAAAAATGTCGGTACGGTGAGAAAGTCCCCAGAGATGGTCCGCATCGCCATACTTCGGGATCAAAATCATTCCCGAAGAGGAAGCAAAAATTGGTAAGTTTATTAATATTTAAATTTTTGTTTTTTTACAATATTTATCTAATTAAATTTGTTTTGTATAACAGATGCAACGGATAGGAAGAGAACCAACTCTTCTTGAGCTGGTATTGGAAACCCACGCCAAGAAAAAGCCGATCATCGGGGAAGAGATCGACGAACCCGAACTCGTCGATCCTCGAGCTGAAAGAACCGTGAAAGCTCTGATGGAGAAGATCACACAGCAATCACAAGTTTGCGGTTCAACTCCCGACGAGCTCAGTCCTTTACAAAAGGACAAAATTTATTTAGAGGTAAAATTTTATTCTTTTATCTTTCGATTATTAATAAAATATTTTATAAAAATATGACTCTAATTTCGTTTGTTTTGTAGTCAGTTATATCGTATAAGGGGCATCTATACGGTCTCGAGGCACTTCAAAAAGATATCGTCGAGGACGCCACGATGGTACCTCCCGCGGTCCAAGAGAGCTACACGCAACAACGGCGTATCGAGGATCTCGAAGCACAACTTCGAGAAACTCGAGCCCAAGTGCAGCAACAAAAATCCCAATTACAATAGTTGGAGAGCGTCATAGAGTTGCTATCCGGCTAGGTGAGGAAATCAACGTCGCAGCAAGAAGCGGGTATCGATTCGGATGCAACGCTTTCTAGAGGTGCTGGTGACCGGGGAGATTACACTGGCCCAACCGATTTAAATGAAATGTAATAGAATTAGGTTTAATATTTTTGTAAACAATTTTATTATTTTAATTAAAAACTTTTTATTTTAGTAAATTATTTTTACTTTTTTATCTTTTTTATTTTTTTAATTTTTTTAACAAATTTCCAGCGGATGCCTGTTGCAATTTCTAACAGACATCCGTTGGACGCGATTTTCCTGCCAAATAGTAATGGACGCCCGTTGTCATTTCCCGCCAAGTTGTAATGGACGCCCGTTGCTCTTCCTGCCAGTTTCCAACGGATGTCATTAAAAATTTTAAAATCCCGCTCTTTTTTCCCGCCTAGATGGCAACAGACATCCGTTACAATTTTTCAACGGTCGTCCGTTGCAATTTTGTAACGGGCATCCGTTACAAATTGTTTCACCGGACGTCCATTACAAAATTTCAACGGCGTCATCAGTTGGCCGTCTAGTTACAATTTGCAACGGATGCCGATTTGTAACGAGCAATTCCCAACGACCTCGGATCTGTTGCCGTCCATTGGGAATTGCTCTTTCCAATGAATTTTAGGTGTTTTCCAACGAATTTTTCCGTTGGAAAACGCTTGTTTTTTTGTAGTGGTAAATATTTTCTTGATTGTATATTATCCTTAGTTTTCCCTGTCATATTAAAAATATTGTTAATGATGTTACCGAAAAATTTCTTTTCCATATGCGTAACATCCAAATTATGATATAATATCAGTGATTTCCAATATGGGAGTTTCCAAAAGATACTACGTTTATACCAGTTATGTTATTCACCTTGGCCTTTTGGTTGATGCCCACGATCTCCACCGCATTCTATCGGTTCTTGTAAATCTTCCATTGTGTTTAATCATTCGTAAAGGATTTGCATTTCGGTTTGCATGCATGGTGCCTCTTCTTTTTGTACCACTTTCTTTCCAAATGGTTTCTTCCCATGTACTAGTCGAAATGAATCTATATCCTCCATAGAAAATTAACATACCAATCTCTCGTGTGTGCTCCATCCAGATGACATTCTATAGGCAGGAAAGTCGCTAATTGTCCACAATAAGACAACTTTCAATATGAATTGCTTCGTACTCATTTCATAAGCAAGAATTCCATCGTTCTGCAAATGTCTTCATTCATGAATTAAGTGTTGCAAAAAGACATCAAAACTTTTCTTCGGATGTTCTAGTCCTAGAATCAGCAATGTCAGAAACATTACTTCTCTTTCCAAACGCATATTGAAAGGCAAATTATACGGAGACAAAATCACCATCCACAGGGAATATTGACTTCCAAATTGTCCATATGGACTAAAACCATCGGTGTACGGGCAAAGTTAAACATTTCTCATTTCATACGCGATTTCAGGAAATATTTCGTTAAAATCTTTCCATGTCTTACCATCCGATGGATTTTCATTAAAATCTTTCCAAGTCTTACCATCCGATGGATGTTTTATTATTCCTTCGCCCGCCAAGTGTTCTACGTGCCATCCCATTGCCACATCGGTTTTTTCGATTCGAGTAACCTTCTCAACCTATTTGCTACATGCATATAGTCATTTTTTGTACGGTACATATTTACGTGAATATGGTTTTTTGGACGAAATATGCTTCATAGACAATTTCTTCATTTCTTTCTATTTTTTGTGCTTCTTGCACATTATCTCTAACGCCAGAATTTTTTCCCCGTGAAATAACCAAATTTCGTAATTCTCTATGAAACTCGCCTTGTAAAGATGTTTGCAAACTATTTCCTGATTTCGATACTTCATGTTTTTGCATCTTTTGTAGGGACATAACATTTTTCCGCGTTCTTGACACAAAGGTTGTATCGACGCAAAACTCATGAATCGCTCCAATCCGTGTAAGAATTCTTGAGTATATATACATCCTTTCTCTCGATCTATATATATCTTTATTTGAAAAAAAAATAATAATTTTTTGAAAATATATTTTTTGTTGATGGATTGATGGTAGAAGCCTTGATTTTGATCAATAAATAGTGATTTTTTCAACGAACATTCGTCTGAACCCTCAACGAATACCCGTTGAAAAGTCACGTTGAAATATTCCAACGGAAACCTCGAAATTTACAATTTCAACAGTCATTCGTTGCCAATGTCAACGGAAATCCGTTGTACAGTGCAACAGACATCCGTTAGCCAATTTTTTGGGTTTCCAACGACCTTTTAACGGATCTTAGCAACAGATAGCATTCATTGCTCGTCCCTTGACAATTGGCGACGGATATATGACTGTTGAACATTTTCGGACATCCGTTGTAATCTGTTGGAAACTCCTATCAAAGGACGGATTCGTTGATCCATCCGTTGATATTACCGTATTCTTTTTTGTAGTACAAGTTGTATCACATCTTGGAAGATGGTCTGATAAGGATCACGGGTAAAGAGTATGTGTGCCTAATAATATAAGGATTTGATATTAGATTCTGAGCAATGCTCACCAATCTAATCTAGGGTCAACAAAGCTATATTACAACATTCTCACTGCTTGATGAGTACCAAACTGTCAGACATGTCAACTAATAAAAGCAAAGAAACAAGTACCAAACGGAAAAGTACAAAGTTTGCTAATTCTCAAATGGAAGTGGGATCGGGTCAGTATGGATTTTATGATGAGTCTTTCAAGAATGTAGAGTGGTAATGGATGTCCTTTCGTTGGTCCTGGATACTAAATAAATCGACTCATTTAATTTTAAGTAAAGAGAATTTTGATATGGCTAATTTATCTAGTTTGTATGTTGTGCATATTGTGAAGTTCACGGGGTTCCAATGAACATTGTGTCAGATTAGGATGAAAGATTCACCTTACATCTTTGGAAGTATTTTCATAAAATGTTAGGGATCAAATTACACTTGAGAACCCCGTATTATCTACATATATGTGGATAATATAACGGAATTATAAGGGCGCTGGAGAACGTTTTATGAGCATATGCGCTAGAACGATCTAGTAGTTGGGAGGACCACTTGTTATTTGTTAAGCTCGAGTACAATAATAGCTATCATGCTAGCATTGTGATGTCATCGTATAAAGCTATATACGGGTGATGTGTTGCACACCTTGTGTTGGACTAAGATGGGGGAGAAATCTATATTTATAGCTGAGAGTGTAGAGAAAACTGTAGAAAAGTTGAGAATTGTTAACACGAAAATGAAGAAGACTTAAGATTATCAAAATAGTTATTCTAACCTGAAAATAAAGGATGTTGAGTTTTATGTCGAAGATATGGTATCTGTATGGTTTAAGTGGGGTGAGGGATACATGGTGGGACCTAGGTAAACAAGTTATCGCCACAGTTCACAAGCCCATTTAAGGTGATAAATCGGATGAGATTAGTCTTCTATTAACTGAAGTTTCCATCATCATTAGAGGGGATATATGACGTGTTTCATGTATTGTTACTACAGAAGTATTTATCAGTATCTACCTAAAAAACTCGTACAACCCTTAAAAACTTTTGAAAAAATAATTAACATATAAAGAACATCTCGTATTCATCGTGGATCACCAAGTAAAAGACTTAAAGCGTAAGCAGATTCCGATGATAAAGATCATGCGGGAACATTATGGCGTGGAAGGAGCGACATGAGAATTAAAGGAATGCATGAGTATCCAGATTTGTTTGAAGATGAGTATTATGGTTCTTCTATTTATTGAATACAAATGTTGCCCATAAGAATCAAAATTCGATGACAAATTTTGTTGTAGTGAGGAAGAATTGTAAAGCCCACCAAGCCCATAATTATATATATATATAATGAGTATTAAGGTAATCTAGAGAAAGAAGAAAAGGAGAACGCAATTGCTTACCTCGGTCGAAGGAAAGAAAAAAAAAGAAAAGGAAAGAAGAGAAAATAAAAAGAGATATAGAAAGATTCGCCAATTTTTCGTGGTGTTTGTCGTTAGTTAATTCTAATCAAGAGTATGATAATTCTATAGACATCTTCTTCTAAATTATTTCCTCAATTTAAAAATTTATATTATGGATATTGATTAATTGAATGGATCTATGTTGTTATTGGTAATACCATAATGAATCGTCAAGTCATCGTGGAAAATTAAGATGATGATCTTTCCCCATTCAAAATTCGGTTTTAATTTTTATTTGTGGAGATGTTTTTACATATGAAATGATGCATGATTATACTAATATTTCCAAGAAATTCATAACGGAAAAATTGAGATGATATAAGTGAAGATTGGATTAAACCCTCGAATTACCATATGAAGATTGATTACATGTATGTGAGCTGGCTTTTTTGTTGAACCTTAAATGATTAGAGATGATCTAGAAAATTGACGTTGTAGTTCATCAGATCAATGGATCTGTCAGCGTCGTACCGTGTTGGATTTATGCTAACCTTTCGACCAATAGAGTGTTGTATTGTATTGATGGTTGGGGTACATTGTGACATTGTGAGATCTTCAGCGTGTTGGGCTCTTTTGGACTTTGCAAGCGTATGCCCGAGCTAGAGTCTTGCGGATTCAGTGAGTTATGATCTGGTGCAGTACTAGTCTTAGACTTAGGATACTCACTCGGTTCATGTAGAGTTATTTGTGTGTCTGCCGTGTGATGTGAATATTTATTTTATGATACGCAGTCAAAAATGGGAAAATATGTGGCGTGAAGTGTGTGCACGTATTGATCTCACTGAGTATGTCTTCGTATTCACCCTTTTGTGAGCTGTCGTGGATAGACATGTTATAGTGAGGAACTGAAACAATGAGGTTAAGCAACAACGGAACCCACAACATATCAATAGGAGAGGCGTGTAGCTGGTCTCGATAAAGTTTATTATGCATTTCGTGTTTATCTTGATTATGATTTTATATATTTTCTTCTGCTATATGGACCAAACCATTTTTATTTGAAATATAAATGTTTATTTTATTCTATAAATGTGTTTGAGCGATGATACATGTGATCACCTCTTGGAGGTGATTGTGGACTTTCCTAGTCCAAGGTTGTTCTGGGATAGGAGTGTTACAATTCAAAGTGAACATTTTGAAAGAATATATGAGTTTAGAATATGAAATAATAGATGATATGGGATAGGGACTTGAAACAAAATAGGAAGAGAATGGTTTGAAAGATGATAACAATGTCAATCATTTAGGTAATAAGGGAGTCATATGTTTCTCCTAGATCTTTTAGAAAAGTGAGCATAAGTTGTAGGATTAACATCAATTGATGTGAGAGAATAAGTAAAAGGAATAACATAGGAAGAGTTATAGGAATCTAGAAAATTTGAAGAGGGACTGTAAGGAAGAGCATAAAAAAAGGAAGCACAAACTTGATAAAAAATCAAAACATTAGTAGAAACATTTTAATTTGGACAGGGAAAAAGACTCATGGAAAACAAAATTTCGAGAAATAAAAATTTATTAGAAACTAAGTATAAAACTTTGTAATCCTTGTAGCCTATAAAGGATATCCTGAAATACAGAGGGGTGAACTCGAGGTGTGAACTTGTGTCTACCAATAAGGACAATGGACACATAACATAAACACTTGAATATTTTTAAATGATCATATGGAGGGGTTTTGCCATTTAACAATTTCAAAAGGTGTTTTATTGTGGGATATCAAAATAGGAGTTATGTTTATTAAAGGCGGAATATCAGATATACCCTCGTAGGGCTAAAACGCTTCAAAAATACCCTTCCCTAAAATAATTATTTAATCGGAAAAAAAAAACTGGAGAAAAGACAAATTTACCCTTAATTTTCGAACGTGGGAAAAACCGCATTCTGGGAGAGTAAAAGCCAAACCCGCATTCTGGGAGAGTAAAAGCCAAACCCGCATTCTGGGAGAGTAAAAGCCAAACCCGCATTCTGGGAGAGTAAAAGCCAAACCCGCATTCTGGGA
>CM071875.1:26835706-26898938 GCA_036759665.1 Gynandropsis gynandra
CAGGGTCGCATTGGTTGCCATATGTTTAATGAAGTAAATTTTATGCAGGTGATGGACCTTTATTGAAGGATTCTGCGGCATATGTTGAACCTCCTCCGGTACCTAAACGAGTTTTAAGACCATGGAAGGCATATGTGTAACCTCCACTGGCGAAAAGAGCAAGAACATTGTGATGGAGAGGGCGAGGGAAAGATGATGGTGGAGTCCAAGAACCCGAAAAAAAGGTTGTACAAGAATCCGAAAAAAAGGTGGTTCAAGAACCCGAAAAAGGTGGTTCAAGAAACCGATAAAAAGTTGGATGAAGAACCTTCGTTCTGGTGGAAGCCGAAGGGATTAGAAAATTGGTGGAAATCTGAACTAGATGTTGGCCGGGGACAAGAGTTTTGGAAGGTTTTATTAACGCCTGACGTATGGTTAGAAGATGATGTAAGTTATTTTAAACCCGAAGTCACAGAGGTCATTTTGTGTGGTATATGTATTCATGTGTGTTAAATTTTTTTATACCCCTGCGACCCTTGTCCCTCTTCGACCCTTGGACCCCTGCGACCCTTGTCCCTTGGGGGAACTTCAATACTATCATTTACAAATCATATGAAAAATTTATTATTTATTATTTACAAATACAATTACTTATTTACAAATAATATGAATAATTTATTATACTTACTATTGAATCGGGGGAACTTCAATACTATCATTTACAAATCATATGAAAAATTTATTATTTATTATTTACAAATACAATTATTTATTTACAAATAATATGAATAATTTATTATACTTACTATTGAATCGGGGGAACTTCAATACTATCATTTACAAATCATATGAAAAATTTATTATTTATTATTTACAAATACAATTACTTATTTACAAATAATATGAATAATTTATTATACTTATTATTGAATCGGGGGAACTTCAATACTATCATTTACAAATCATATGAAAAATTTATTATTTATTATTTACAAATACAATTACTTATTTACAAATAATATGAATAATTATTATTTCGTGTCCATCTGCGACCCTTGTCCATCTGCGACCCTTGGACCCCTGCGACCCTTGTCCCTCGGGGGAACTTCAATATTATCACAAATGTTAACCATCCAAATACAAGACACAAATGAAAATCATCCAAACACATCTGAAAATCATCCAAATACAAGACACAACTGAAAATCATCCAAACACAACTGAAAATCATCCAAATACAAGACACAACTGAAAATCATCCAAACACAACTGAAAATCATCCAAATACAAGACACAACTGAAAATCATCCAAACACAACTGAAAATCATCCAAATACAAGACACAACTGAAAATCATCCAAACACAACTGAAAATCAAACACTGTCATTTTTAGGGAAAAACTGAAGCATGGGTAATGCTGAATTATCAAAGATTTCGACTACGAGGTTACAACCCTCGGTTAGTCGATGGTCGAGACAAAACTTTCTCCAACCCCTGCTGATGGAAGCGCCACCACGTGCCACGGGCCTTAGCCGTGCCTCCCACGCCGTGGAGTATCCTAGCATCAGATATACCTTAGACCGTCTATGGCAAAGACCGTTCGACCTCGCAAACCCTATCGGAAGTGTCTGCGACATCCGAAGAAAGGAATAAAAATCGTGAAAATCCTTACCCATGCAAGGAATAAAACCATATTGAAGTCACTTACCACTTCATCTGCGGCCAGATTCGAACGAGTGACTGGTACCACAGTTTCTCGTAAAATCCTTGGAGCAGGAGTGGCGAACTTGACAAGGAAGACCATGTCACCTTCGTGAGTGAAAAGTAAGTAATCCCCAACACTTAAGTCTAGGTCGTTGGCGAAATCTTTCCACCCATCAGTGAATCTGGAGCCATCCAACTTGACATACCATCTTCTGATAGACCCAGTCCATTTAAGCGTTGCTATTTCCCTCGTGTTCCCGTACATGACATCATCGAAAAATATCGTCGGGATGTCCTGTAACAAAAAATGAAAAAACAAGTCAAATCTTTACATTCTCTACGTGTAACATACCGACAGAGAGACTGATGAAGAAGATTACAATGTAGTTCTCTTCCAGATAGCGCGGAAAAATCTCTCTGAAGAAAGAAGGGAACACGAACATTTTCGGAAAAATTGAAGGAACGATAGTAGAGAGAGAGTTTGTGTCGTTATTGTTAAAAAGGAAACGACTGTAATTCGAAAAGACATGACCTGGATATCGAATCGCCGTCAGAGGGGATTCGAAAAGACATGACCTGCAGATGTTATTTTTTAAAAAAATTTCAAATATGATGAAAAGTTCGGCGGGAATTTTGGTGACGGAATTTTCGGCGGGTCGCATGGGTGCCATGGTCGCATATAAGGATCAATTTATGCGAAATCCACGAATTTACGATTACGAATTAATTAATTCCAAATGAGGGTCGCATATATTGATGAATAGATGCGAACTCGGCAAATTTACGGGTTTAAGATGATAAAATGACCAAAACCAAGCAAACAATACATTTATAACGTCAAACTAATTAATTACAAATTAGGGTCGCATGGGTCGCATATATTGATGAATAGATGCGAACTCGGCGAATTTACGGGTTTAAGATGATAAAATGACCAAAACCAAGCAAACAATACATTTATAACGTCAAACTAATTAATTACAAATTAGGGTCGCATGGGTCGCATGGGTCGCATGGGTCGCATGGGTCGCATGGGTCGCATGGGTCGCATGGGTCGCATGGGTCGCACGGTCACATTACATGCAAAATCTACGAATTTACGGGGTTTATAATGATAAACCGTAACAGACCAATCAAAACAATACATTTACAACGTCAATCAATGGTTAAAACAGATTATGACCCATGTGTCCCTATTTGAGTTGTGTATAACCAATGTCTGTGCTACAAAAGCGATAGTAGTGTTTTAAGAACTCGTCGGATGAGTTTGACAAAATTTCGAAAAATACATTCAACATTGTTTTCGAATGTCGATATTATTTATATTATAGTCTATTTTGATCCTAAATTGATAATGACATATTGATAATGGCATATTGATAATGGCATTGGTCGTATGGTCGTATATAATGATCAATACATACGAAATTGACGAATTTACGGATTAACAATGATAAAATGTCGAATGGGTTCTAATTTAATCCATGTGTTCTAATTTAATCCATGTGAGGGTCGCATTGGTCGCATGAGTCATATTTGTTCGCATGAGGTCGCATTGGTCGCATGAGTCATATTTGTTCGCATGAGGTCGCATTGGTCGCATGAGTCATATTTGTTCGCATGAGGTCGCATTGGTCGCATGAGTCATATTTGTTCGCATGAGGTCGCATTGGTCGCATGAGTCATATTTGTTCGCATGAGGTCGCATTGGTCGCATGAGTCATATTTGTTCGCATGAGGTCGCATTGGTCGCATGAGTCATATTTGTTCGCATGAGGTCGCATTGGTCGCATGAGTCATATTTGTTCGCATGAGGTCGCATTGGTCGCATGAGTCATAATGAAGAATTTATCGAATTATAAGGATGAAAGTCCCAAAAACTTTAATCAAAATAATACAAATAATATAGTATTACACAATTACTAACTTACTAAGCTTTCTTTTTTTTTTGAAGTCGGCGTTGTCTCGGTTGTCACGTTCCAAACACTGGCAGTGATGCTGGCTTTTGAAGATGGGGTTTGTAACGATGCAGCAGACGGGGTTTGTGGCGACACAAATGGGTTTTGTATCGACGAAGAAGACGGGGTTTGTGGTGACACAAATGGGTTTTGTACCGACGAAGAAGACGGGGTTTGTGGCGACACAAATGGGTTTTGTACCGACGAAGAAGACGGGGTTTGTGGCGACACAAATGGGGTTTGTCTCGACGCAGCAGACGGGGTTTGTCTTCTCCGAGCCTCACCGGGTCCAGGATAACGATTCACTTTAGGCCTCCCGCTTAGCCTTTTCTGAGACAGTATAGGAGGTTCAAACACATGCTGAGACACGTCAGGGGGAATGTCCCAATCACTGCAATCAGGAACCGGATACACGGTTTCTTGGTAAGCCAAACGCCATGTCTCCCGAAGGTAGTAGTGTGAACATAGATCTGGTATCTTGTCACCTTTACCAACCTTATGTGCTGCCGCAATTGCGTGACTGCATGGATACTTATCTACGTCAAACATTTTGCATTCGCACGTTCTTTTTTGAAGACTCACTACAAATCTTCTACCCATCTCATTTCTCACCTCATACTCATCAGTGAGACTGTTCAATTCAATAACATCATACTTGGATGCCTGTCCAAACCGTGCATGTAACGTTTTCTCAACGTAAGGTGTTAACTTTTGAGAATCATCACCGGTAGCTGCTTCCAACCTATACCTATTGAACCATTCCACTGTCTTTCCCAAACAAACATCTAATAGCCCTAGGATCGACAATTTTTTTGACTTCTTCAACGTTGAGTTTATTGACTCGGCGCCATTAGTTGTTAATAAGTTGTACCGTTCCCTCTTAAATTTGCATCTTGCCCACTTAACGGGATCAAGTTCCTCTTTCTCCAAATACTTTGCAACATTAGGATACCTGGCCTTCAAATCATTCAATAGCACTTCAAATTCGTTCTCCGTGTATGCTGACGCACATCTGAAGAACATTTCCGCCACAGTATCACCCCTTTTCGTCTTTCTACCATGGCCTTTATTGACGTAGCTCTTTATATTTTGCGATATATGACGCGCACAAAAACCATGATCAGCTTCTTTATACACTTCTTTGACTGCTTTGATCAAGCTTTTATGGCGATCAGATATCACAACGACATCACGTCCGTCCGGTACCACCTGTTGCAATCTTGACATAAACCACGTCCATGATTCGTCCTTCTCTCTGTCGACTATTCCCCATGCAAGAGGATATTGGTGATGTTCACCATCTTGCGCGGTCGCCACAATCAATGCTCCCTTGTACACTCCTGTCAGAAATGTCGCATCCACGGCAACCACTTTACGCATGTATTTCCATCCCCTTATAGCCGCTCCGACAGCCATAAAAAGGTATTTGAAGCTTTTCCCATCATTGTCGAACATTAGATTTGCGACAGATTCGGGATTTCTTATATAAAACATGTGCAACCACCCTGGAAGCCTCCTATAATGTTCAAAGTCATCACCACGAATATCCTTTTGAGCACCGCATTTGCCTCTTAATGCCATCAAATACGATACATTGGCACCATATTTTGCTTTTACACGAGCCATCAATTCTTTTGCTGGAGGTGTTTCATAACTTCCGGCAAATTCCTCCTTCAAATAATCCTTAACCATTTGCGCTGTACCCTTTGTAGCTTCGGTGCGTTTACATACAGGTGAACAATTATGAATGGGATGATGTGTTCTCACACTAAACCGTTTGGAATTCGGGATTGCTGCCACACGTAATTTCCATTTACAACCATTTCCGGAAAACTTGCATCGTACTTCCCACAGCTTCGTATCAGATCTCAATGTTGTATATCTAAACGAAGCTTCGATTGAACCCTTCCTTACAAATGCCTGTACATGCTTCTTGCTATCAAACTCTTGCCCAATTTTAAGATCCAATCCATCTCCGAACTCGAAGATATTATTTTCGCCATTGTGAACAACCATTTGCGAGTTGTTCTCACCATCACCATACTTATGCTCTGCTCGCACATCAGAAACAACTTTATTCTTGTCACAAGCAACTCCATCAACTACCACAGTCATGGCACACCCACATTCTTCTCTTAACTCGCTTGTATGTTCACTATCAGAATCATCCGTCTCCGGATTACTCTCATCAACTCTACTTTTATCTAGACCTACAATAACACAGTCATCATAATCTACAACACCTCGATCCTCACCTTCTTTAGCAATGCTTCCAAAAGCCGGAATTAGAGGCTCAATTTCCCTCTCAATTTCGATTTCACAATTCACACCTGCCGATTCTATCTCCACATACAGCAGTGGTCGAATTCCTCTTATGCGATCGAACAGATAACAAATAAGATGTTTGTCATTCATTATATATGTCGGCTTCCTATTTTCACAAATATTGGGCAAATAGCTTAACTTCAACTTCGTTGTATTATTATCCACCATCATCTCTGCGCATAACTCATCAATCAGTTGCTGGTATGTCAGACTAACCGGAGGACATAAGAAAAATACTCTCTGGTTTTCCTGAACTCTACCAACCCATTCAAATTCTCCATTTGGGTTTTTTTCCCATTTACCATCATACAAAAAATAAATCAGTGTGATTTTCTTATCCGCCGTATCCATTACACCTGTAACAAAAACATAAAAAGAGGGGTAAATTCCGTGACCCACAGCGACCGTGCGACCCTTGGACCCCTGCGACCCTTGGACCCTTGCCACCCTTTCAACCCTCTGCGACCCTTGGACCCCTGTGACCCTTTCAACCCTTTGCGACCCTTTTAACCCTTTGCGACCCCTTTCCCCTGCGACCCCTTTACCTCTGCGACCCTTTGAACCTTTTGCGCCCCTTTTCCCATCCGCCCCTTGGACCCCTGCGACCCTTTGACCCTTTGCGCCCCATTTACCCTTGGACCCCTGCGACCCTTTCACCCTTTTCGACCCATTTACCCTTGGACCCCTGCGACCCTTTCACCCTTTTCGACCCATTTACCCTTGGACCCCTGCGACCCTTTCACCCTTTTCGACCCATTTACCCTTGGACCCCTGCGACCCTTTCACCCTTTTCGACCCATTTACCCTTGGACCCCTGCGACCCTTTCACCCTTTTCGACCCATTTACCCTTGGACCCCTGCGACCCTTTCACCCTTTTCGACCCATTTACCCTTGGACCCCTGCGACGACCTTTGATCCCTTTGACCCCTCGATGAGACTGTGACCCAGTGCGACCGTACGACTCTGTGACCCACTCTGTCACCTTTGACATTGCAATAGACACAAGAGAAACACGAAAAACTCACTATACATACCTGGTTTTTCTGCGGAACGTGCTTAATTGCAAGCTTCTTTGTTGACAACAAAGGATTTCAACCTATTGGCAGCGAATCTGATGCCGATTGCAAGCTACTCTCGCCGAATCTGTTGTGGTGTGGGGGAACAGTAATTTTCGCGCGAGAATTAGAGGTGCTCTAGAGGAGAGAGAAAAAATGTCGTAAAGGGTAACATGGGATTATCAATATTTTAAGGGTAGATTTGAAGTTGAAACTTTTTTTTTCAGCCAAGGGTATTTTTGAAGCACTTTAGCCCTACAGGGGCATTTTTGATAATCCCCCTTTATTAAATATGCAGCAATAGACACTCATTGCAGTTAGTAAAGAAACGTTCTAGCTACATTTAAAATATGATGTTTTCTTTCATAGAGTTTTGTTTGGGGGTATGTGTAAAAAAAAAGAAATGAGAGATTCATTCATGAGCTAAAAGTTAATTTAATTTTAATTCTAATATAATATCAGTTTTATTGATTTGATAGTGGTGTTGAATTGATTTTCAATATAATTCAAGAAAGAAGGGAAGATGTTTTGAACATCATACTTTAATTGCAAAATATAGACCCAAATTGACCTAGTAGAGTCATCTATTATACAAAACAACTATTTGTAGTCATCAATAGACTCAACACTAAAAGAGCCTCAAATATCAAGATGTAACAAATGAGATTTTCTTTGTTTTGCTAGGGGAAAAATGGTACAGTGATGAGATTTATCTATATAAGAGGAATGAATACAATATTTTGAAGAAAAAAATTGATCTTTGAAAAAAAAAATTGTTCTAGTCTCTCGTATTAAATTTCAGATGAGGTAATAAGGGGTAGATTTAAAATGTTGAGAAAGTAGAGATTGTTGGAAATATCCCCATTCTCGATCATCTAGTCCGAGTAGGATCTTGTAGGATGCAAGAAGATGAATTGATGGAAATAAAATGTTAGGATTCTCGGTTAATAAGCTGACACTAATAAGGTTGAAGTGAAAAGAATGGATATAAAAAAATAAATTCAAGGATCGTATTAGATGAAAGAATTATAATTTTTATATGAGAAACTAAGAAGTGATCACCGTTTAGATGAATTAGATATACACGAGTTAGAGTTTTTAGCTTAAAAATAGGAAATAGCATGGCAAACATGGCTATTTGCACCAAAATCAATTATCCAAACATCTTTAGAATATTTAGATTAGAATTTGTAGAAGATAATATAAAGAAAATGATGATGAAATTGTCTATATTTAGAAAATTTGAATGAAGATTTTGAGAAAATAGCCATTTTGAAGCAGTGGAAGAATCAATCCTATAGAGAGTTTGGAAATGATAAATGAGTTGGCGAATTTGCTCTTTTGGAAAGAAGAGGAGTCAGAGACATTCTACTAGATTTAAGGGTTGGATGAGTAGAAGGAATGGCCAAGGCATCTTGGGAAAACAAGTTTAGTTGAGGAGAACAATTATGATAATAAGGAAGATGATATTTAGGTAAAGTAGGATTAAAATTTTTGTATCCATTAGGGTATCCATGATACCACAATTGAAACTAACAAGACATCTATTGTATGAATTATTAGTATGACCACGAGGTTAAATTGAAGAATTGATAGATCGAGAAGGGTTATTATTTGAAGTTGTAGATGACTGGAAAATTATAGTATACGAGGAGTAATGATGCATATTTATTGTTTATCTTGAATTACTAAATTGAAACCCTTTGAAACATAAAATATTGGGTCAATTAACAAGATCTATAGATGAACAAGAGCATATGAATCATCTAAACCCCTCAGAAATTTAAGCAAATATTTATGATCTTCTCTATTTACAAATTTATGGACATGTTACAAGAACCTTGGTTATATATGCGATTAGGTGATTTTTCTAAGTTTTTATGTTCTTACCAAAGGATAATGAGGCAATTATCGTAAAAAATAATGTTAAGAGAACCTTGTTTAAGGTTACATAAGTCTATTCAATCCTAAAGATTAATGGTATATTATTATGGCTAAACCTATCGTGAAGGTTTTTGCTATATTGCAAATCCAGTGCTCATGTGAACAATACTATCTCTATTTCTTTTGATATCAAGTTGATTATCCAAGAACAAGTTATGTCAATGCAGTGGTGCCAAGTATCGAACTCAATATCATCAAGAGGGGGTTCTCTATTCTTACTAGTGACGAAATCTAATTTGTTCCTTCAATTGAATGTCATAATCTTTGACATCGACCAAGTGTTGAAATTAAGTTCGTCGGTGAATTTCTCATAGATGAGCAAAACACAACTCGTATTATTGGTGTGCAAGTACAGCCGTTTTTAAAAGTCATTTGTGAAAATAAATTGAATAGTAGATGTTGACATTGTGAAAAAAGGTATAATAAAAAGAAAGAAAAATAAAAAAATATGACTGATTGAATCTCGAAAACGATATGAAGAATCGATAAGATAAAAAGATAAAAAAAAATCAAAGGATTAAAATTTAAAAAATATTTTGATATCATTTTAGGAAAACTTTTTAATTAAATAATAAAAATATACAAGTTATTCTCTCTACATTTATATTACATTCACAATAAATCAGTAAACCAAAATAAATCAAAATCACTTAAAAAAATCAAGATTCTAAATTAACCTAGCTAATCCCTAACTAACTAAAAAAATTCTAACAAAATGTTACAATCATTTTCAACAATGGTTTATTGAAAATGTTTGATCTTTCATATTTTATTAATAATATTTCACAATTTATAAAAATTTCTAAAATTTTAGTAATGTTCTCATAATAGAAATAAGTGCGTATATACATAGGGTGAGTACCATAAATGCACTAAAATGTCTCAGTACATTGTTACATATATCATTTACCAAATACGGCCACCAATAATTTAATAGTGAAATATACAATTTGTTTATTAATAACAACATAGATTTATGCTGATCCTAGTAAACTATGAACATCGTATAGCCCAAGATTGCATATCAATTTTAAAGTGCTTTTATTAATAAAATAATTTCTAAAATAAAAACACAGATCACATGATTTATTATATATTAACTAATATTTATATATATATATGTAAACTATAATATTACTTTTCAAATAATACAAAAATATAACAATTATTTTAAAACATTGAAATGACATACATTGATGTATCAATTTAGAATTAATCATCATAACATGATAATTTAAATGATACTTTAAAACAAATTAATACGTATTAATGGAATTTTCACTTATTAATATTTACAACTCGTACTAATTAATAAATTACAAATCTGGCATATGCGGTCTAGCACATATTTTAGCACAGAAAAGCTAAGCAATATAAGGCAGCATCCTCCTTATAATCATTTGAAACAAGACATTCGATATATTATTATTTAATTATATAACTTACATAAGCCAACCAAAGCATACAAATACGGTACCCGAAGTTTCATTTTAAATCTTCGAAGCAGAAACTGATACTTATCCCTCAGGACTTTGAACTCCCAGAAAAAAGGCTCTCTTTCTTGCGACCATAGAGAGGTTTCAGAGCAAATCCGAGAGAAAGACCCATTGGATTTGTTTCATACCTGACAGAAGAATGGCGTTGGCCATTGATGATATGACGAAAAACCGATGATTATATGCAAGAAAAGGTTGTGACTATACCAGATGAACTTGATTTGATTCAATTATCGGGGCCGACCATCACTTGATCTTGAACGTGCCAACCTTCGACGTCTTCTTGGAACAGGGGACATGTCATCGCCAACATTGCTCAACATACGCAAATCTTCAGCATTGTTGTTATGTTCATCTTGCAGACCCAATAGGTTTTCTCCCCAAAGGTATCGCCTTTCTGAAGAACGCCGATGATTTCTCCATGCCCGTGATCTGTGGGCTCTGGATCCACCACCACCACTACTGCCGCTAGAACCTCCATGATCAAGTGATCCGATCATCTGAAACAAAAAGAAAGTGGTCCACCAAGGTGCGTTTAGATCACCCGAGTTTCCGTTTTCCCTTTCACCTGCGAACCTATCTCCGTTTTCAATGACGTAGTCTCCAACCACAACAGCACCAGGTATGGCAGATCGAATCGCACTGACGATATCACCGTACTCTCTTTGGTGCTCAAGGCGTCGCCAGGCTCTCTCCCTGGATGGATCGATGTCTGACGGCCGGGTTGTTGGGTGAACCCTTCTGGCATGCCGACGCAACTCTCGGTAATTTCCAGTAAAAGAACAGGATTCACGGGAACAACTTCGTATCTTCAAGTTGAGATAATTTCTTACCTCTTCTACTACCTTCCATCCTAAAACAGTACCGCGGCAGAGTGGACATTTTAAATGTGTTCTCTGGTTCTCTTCCTCAGACTGTTCTTGTTCCACTCTCCTCCTCAAAGATTCGGAATCTCCAATGTCCAGTTCGCCTTCAGAGTCTAGGGTTCTAGTCAGATGGTAAAAGCTACTTCTACTAGCTGTATCACCCTCAAGCTGTGACCCATTGAGATTTGAACTTAAAGCTAAATTCACTTCAGGAGTATCAGTAAGAGTGTTTGCAGATTCGGACTGTAATTTCTTAAACCGGTCCAGGCAATTCGAATGTCGATAACTCGTATCACAAATATAAGACCTGCAACCTTTGTCATGTGAGCTGCATAGCAGTAGAACAGCATTATGTGGGTGATCCATGCAAATAGGACATGAAACCTCATCCAGTTCTTTGTGAAGAGCATGAGCATCTGATTCGGTACATATTTTTCGCTTTACACCAGCCATCTTGAATGCACTGTGTAAGCTACTCACATATCGAGCAAGTTAGAACACTTGACAAGTTTAAAATATTATGTTACTTTTATTTTCTGAAGAGACAAAATTGCAAAACAAATTACGGCATAAGTGATCAGGAGGATAACTGCTTTCATGATATGCACTGTGTATGCTAAGGATTATATTATAAAAAACAAGAAGAGAAAGGTATCGTATACCGACACTGTGTATAATCATAGTAAGGCAACTTAGCATGCAGGAATTGTCAGACCACATCAAAACTAGATTGACAAATGATTAAACTTTTCGAAGGGAGATAGATAGCTGAACAAAAACTTACCAATTGAGAGAAACTCTAATAGCAGCCTGTTGAAAATCTACTTAATTATTTGAAAGGAGACTTTAATTTACTTTATGATGATGAACACTTTGTTAAAATGCTGACCAATTCCAACCACCAACGAAGCAAACACTATCCAACAAATAATCCTTGAGAAACTCGAACGAAACGAAATTCTGCATGTACAACTAAAGAACTATTTTCCTTAAGCCGCAAAGCAGCCCAAGTATCCTAAAACCTGCATTTACATTCCAAAGACAAGTGCCAGTCAAATTCAAGAAAATATTGACATATAGCTATGCAATCACGAACAACCATCAATTCAAACAAGAGCACCAAGCAGAAACACATCGACGAATAAACATGTCCATTCATCATATCTCATCTAACATTCAGAACTCTCTTCCACACTAAACTTTTACAGGGGATGACAGCATGAAGCAATTTCTAGAGAACACAAACAAATAAAACTATAAGACCATCAACCATAATCCTCTAGCGTTACCAACAATCTACCTTGTGGTAGTAAGAAACAGGGAACTCGAAACAACTTTGGTCGACATGGAAGACATGAAGTAAAATTTGTTCACAAGACGCTTCAAATCAATCGAGACAGATAACTCGAATCAGTGACCATAATATAAACTTTTTCACCCGGGGAATTGGCTAATCGGATGCACCTAAATGTAGGATTGAGAAAATTGATCTATCAATGAAGGATACTTCTAATACACAGATCAAAGCAGGAACATCAATCGATGGGCTAGACCTTCAGTTAAAAGTTCAAGCTTCAACTTAAATTCTGAAAACTGATAATTAGGCTTAAAAATAAACAATCCTCGAAAGTAAACCATCAAGGAGTCACCATGCTGATTCTGATCACAATTCAAAATTCCCCCAACCCAATTCAGACCTAAACCTAAAACCTAAACATACACCAACACCTAACCCTAACCCTAATCCAAACTCAAAATCTGAATCTCCACACAAATTCGGAAGTCCAAGGCGAAAACGACCACGATTATTTCAAAGCACAAAACAACATCAATCAAACAAAAATCAACAAGGGTCAGCCACAAATAATCTATCAGAACTAAATTTCGATCAAAACGAGACAAAATAAATCCAAAAAGTGAAACAAGATGTGCGTAATCAACAAAATTGAACAGAAGACGAGGAATTACAAATTGGGAATTAGGGATATTATCTTCTCCAATGATTCGATTTTGGATGATAAAAATTTTCTCTTTTCTAGAGAATTGGGTGATGCATATGCTTAAATTTAGGAATTCGGTTTACGAAATAAAAGAGAACCGATGATTCGCTTATATAATATCACGAGAGAACTCTTCCACTAATTTTTTTAAAGAAAAAGGCAAGAGTCTTTGGAGAAATAATCTACTATAACCGTAATACTGATCCCACTCATGGGCGTTCCTTTAGATTTACGAAATTTGGCACAAATCTGACGGTCATAAATTACGAGGCCATGTGAAATTGGGCTTGACTACGGCCTTGCTCCAGAAGAACGAGGTCATGTATATTATTTTATATTTTCGTATTAAAAAAGATAAATTATTAATATTTTATAATAGAACATCAAATTACAATAACTTTTTTGTTAATCGCGTTATTATTTACCGAAATATTTATTAAAGTATTCCGAAAATGGATTTCGGTATTAAAATTTTATATTTATTTCAAAATGTACCAGATACAAATACTTTAAATATATATTTATCAGATACAAATACAAATTATATGTTTAATTATGCGGATATATATATCAAAACTTTAAAATATAATTTATTAAATATATATAAAATTTAATTTTATAAGACAAATGATAAATAATAAATTATTATATATTATATAAATATCTTTATTAATTTTTTTAAACATTCATTTGGAATCGAGAATCTTAACTATTTGTCATCATCCTCTCGCCAAATCACATGTTTGTTTCTTCATCTCGCATTTTTATCATCACATCCTGTTCACCCATATCCTCTTACCTCTTTCTCCGTATCAACCCCTCACCTTGTCGTAAACCGCTCGCCTTTATTACATCTTGTTTGTCTTTATTGCAGAATGTTTGCAATTTTTGTATACCATTCTTCTCTATAGTAGATCTTTCATTTTCGTTCCAACCATTTTGCCCCTTTTATAACCTCTCAACTCAATCGAAGACCCCTCGCCGCCGTCGCGACCACTCACCTAGTTGCAGATCACTCGCCTTCATCGAATATCATTCCCTTTTATTAGAAGATCAATTTTTAGTGTCAGTGTTGTATAATCCTAGGCATAAAACGAGTTGTATATTCTAGGTTGCATAGTGTTAGGGTTTTTGGCAATAATGTCAAATTGAATTTGGTTTAATAGATTTACCCAACCTAACCATTAAAAATGCAAATGGGTTAAACTAAATGGTTATATAAAATATTTTAGGGTTAATTAAGTTTAAAACCAAATTAATTTGAATTTAATGGTTAGAACCCAAATAACCTATTAACCCATCTCTACAATTGTATGTTTTCTATTATCTTTCATGATTTAGCACATCCTCTATTTTTTAGCATCGATTCTCGTTTACTAAGCAAATATAGAAGTTGTATTCGTTCTTCTAACGTCGAGACATTGATTTGTTCATGAAATTGGTTGAAGTCAAGCATGACAAGGAAAATGATTAAGATTTGACAATTATATCAATCAGTTTCTAATAGAATTTGTTAAAAAGGTACCGAGAGTTTTATTTTCATGAATTATTGTTTTAGATATTGATATATTATGATGAAGATTTGTCGATTATATCGAATGTTTTAAATATATAGCTCGATTTTCATTTTCATAAATTATTGTTTTCAATATTGATACGTTAATTATAATATCTAAAATATATTTATTTGATAATTTTTAAATGATATATATATATATATGAATATTATTTATATGAATAACGTTGTTTAACTCGTTTAACCAGATCTATTGAAGCTAACCCAATTAACTTATAAAACTCATTATATTTCAATGGGTTGGGCATAACCTAATCCATTGATATATCTAGTCTTCATTCAGTTTTTTAGCTCCAAGGTTACGTAGTCTTAGAAGTAGAAGGAGTTGCGTTCTTGTATTTGGGGCAAAATTCATATGAAAAGATCCCTGTAAATAATAGTGAACAATTAAATTTAGAAACATATGTAAATATATTTACTATATGTTGGAGTCAGCTTTAAAACTTAGAAAGTGTTTGATTTTTGTAGGTACTTGATAAAAAATATGAGGATGGGTTGAGGAATAAAGAAAAACTTTGTCTTTAAACAATGGTTGGTAACATGTAAGTCTTTTGCTACTTTCTTTTTTTAAAATGTATTATGATACTACTATTTTTTATTCTTATTATATGTGACTTGAAACTTGTTTATGAAAAAAAACATTTACCATGGGGTATGTATTACTATCATGATTTTGAGTAGAAATGAGATGATAAAGCCAATTACGTTGAAGATGATTTCTAAGTTTTAGAAAATTTGGAAGATTATAAGAACTTGAATTCGATGGTTTATCTTACAATTACTATTGATCCTTGTTTAAATATGTAGTTGATAACTTGTGCTATTGAGAAAGTTTATGAGAAACAAGAAGCTAGAAGATATTAGTGATTACTAATAAAACATTGTGTAAGATGTTTAAAAATTATGGCTTTTATTTTGAACACAAGAATTTGATAAAACAAATCATAAGTGATGGTGAATTATGAGTTTTAATAGTATGAATGGTCTTAATGATTGGTTACTTCAAGATTATTTTCACTACTAGAAAATACCTTTATGGATGGTTTCTGGACAGAAGCCATCCATCCGCAAATCGTCCGTAATTTTGGACGGAAAACGTAGTCCATAAATCCGAACAAACTAAACCATCGGAAAAATCGATCGATTTGCAGACGGCAGAACCATCGAAAACTTTTTTTATTAGAAAAATTATTTTTTATAAAAAATAAAATTAAATAATCAAAACTTTAAATAGTTAATATTACATATTAGTTTTTTTAGAAATTATAGACTATACACGATGTTTATTAAAATTTCTACAAATTTTTTGAAAGTTGCGAATTATCCGCTTCGTCATTGCACCATTTCCAATCAATCGAAGGCATTTTCGCCTTGACTATACGCATTAACCGTTGAACTTGTTGTGGTGATTCTTGATGTTGTGGTGCCAATTCTTGTTGACTGATCGTCGATTTTTGTTGAGTCTCTTGTAATGCTTGTTTGTATTGCATCTTTTTATTACATCATTACTTTTATATTATTTTCGTTTTACTTTTGTAGGATGTTGAATGTTGTGATGTCACTCCTTTAAGACCCAAAATGTGACATTTGTATGACGTAACTTGCTATAAAATAAATTGTTCATCAATATTAAAGAATCTAAACTTTTAAATTATATTAAATAGTTATAAATTTATCTTGAAATACAATTCGTTGTATTATTCTTGACTTAGAGAAGATTGTGATTCCTCCTCTCTCGAAGAGATTTGAGACACCTATATTGATGTCATAGTCTGAACACCATCATGAACTTCTTCCGCTCTTGAACTTATGTGTACTCTCAAGCAATTCAATATATGATGGTTTTGTGCCTATCTCTTTCGTCTAAATTAAATTACAAACATATACATTTTAAAATATATAATTAAATTCTAATTTTATCTATTTTTAAAAATTTGAAATTGTACCATTTGTTCGTATATTGCCATGAATGAATGGAATTTAGTTGTATGAACGTTTATCCTATAACCTTTCCTATCAGAATGGCGAGATCGACTTGTTTGATTCTTTGTTTAAAATCAAGATCCTCCCAGTAAACACACATTTCTTCCACACATTGGAAGCCAAACACACGAGCTTTCCCTTCTTCTCTCGATCATATTTCAATTTGTTGACGAAAGATTCTAATCTAATTCCTGCAACTCGTTGAAATTCAGACTTTACTAATCCGATAATCTTAGGATTCTAGTAAACTTTTTACTAAAAAATTAATTTATAAATTAAAATTACTTTATTAAATTTGTTATAACTAATTATGATTAAAAACGCACCACAAAGGCCTTTCACCTGTGTTCCTTTACTGCGGGATCGATACACGTCCAATTATAACATTTTCGATCAAAATCAGCTTCCATCGTCTTTGTTATATTACGAGAAAGCTAATCATAACCAAATCTATGAATCAAAATAAGCTGTAATATTATCCTTTTTCTTTGTTGTGACGTTCAACAATGTGTTGATGATATTATAAAAAAAAATCTTCTCTATGTGCATGGCTTCAAGATTATGTAAAATCTCTAGATTTTCCAATATGATAAATTCCAAAATATTATTTTCTTGTACCAATTATGAGTAATTTCGTAGCCATCAATTATCGGATGATTGTTTCCTCTACAAGCAATACTCCTAGGAACGCCTAAAGCAAGAAGTCGTTCATACAAAATCTATTCTTGGAGGATGAGACTTCTGCACAACTACATTCCTTTTGAACGTTTTTGTTACGTTGTAATGTATCATCAGTAGGAAGAAATAATGATGAAAATCAAAACAACTAGTCATTCATCCGTGATATAACTGAAAAACATATGTTTCGTCCATACAATACAAACGAGCCAATCAGTTATGTTTCCATCTAGATACCATATCATAAGCTGGGATATCACTTATTGTCCACATTAAAGAACTTCGTAATATAAAATTTTGTCGCCTTGAGACGTTGTATGCTTGAATTTCCTCTCATAAATCTTTTAATTCTTTAATCACTAGTTAAAAAATATATCCAAAAAGAACAAAAAGTCCATTTTCATGCACATATTTGGTGGTAAATTATACGGTGTCATAATAACTAGTCATAAAGATAATTCCTCTCAAACATTTCAAATGGATTAAAATTATCAGTCCAAACACCTACATGAACATTTCGACTCTCGGCTACAAAATTAGGATATACCTTGTTAATATATTCTCACACTTCACCATCTCAAGGATGACATATTTCCCTTTCACGAGTCGAGTGCTCAACCTCTTATCTCATGTCGCTTGCGGTCTTCTCTGATTGATGTAATCTTTTGATTTTTTTGTAATTGGTAAATACTACGATGATGTGGAACTATTTTTTCATTCCTTATCATTCAGATATCTCTTTCCAAAAATCATGTAATTGTCTTGATATACATCATTCTTTTGATATGACAATAAACCTAAGAATCTCATTGTCTTTTTCTTCTTCTCATTATATGACTCTGTTGCATTGTTATCTTTAGGAAAATAATCTATTACTAATTCTGATATAGAATCCATGCAACTCTCAGAATGATTATTTTATATCTTCAAAATCATCAAACATGCATATATTGTGAAAGACACGTTTATACGCATCATAAAGTGGATGTCTAGCACGTCCATCCGCTATTGCACATGAGACCATATACGGTTTCGAATCGGTTCATATAATTTTGAAGGATTATGAACGATGTTTTCGTCCGCAATCCGTTCGGAAATTTTCGAACAGCCGTACCCATCCGAAAATTTTATTTGGAAATTGTAATTTTCTTATAGTATTTGAAATGTAAAAAATCTAGGAGTTGGGGTTGTGAAATCAGAACTAATATGCTGGAAATTTTGATTTTTTGTATTGTTGAAAGATTACAAATCTAAATATAAGATTATTTCTTTGATGACAAGAGATGATTTGGCTATTCCAGCATCTACTGTTGCTTTTGCTTCTGATTTTAGTACTAAAATTCATGTGATTAGTCTGTATCGTAGTTGTCTTATTCCAAATATTGTTGAAACTATAATTTGCACACAAGATTGAATTCGTATTCTCGATAGATTTGATAATGTTATAAGGCATTATAAAATATTGAAAAAAAGAAATTTAGTAAGTATGAAACTTTTTATGCCAGTTTTATTTGTTTGTATTTGATGTTTAATTAGATTATCTAACACATTATTCCAAATATTGTTGAAACTATAATTTGCACACAAGATTGAATTCGTATTCTCGATAGATTGGATAATGTTATAAGACATTATAAGATATTGAAAAAAAGAATGAAACTTTTTATGCCAGTTTTATATGTTTGTATTTGATGTTTAATTGGATTATCTAACACATGTTTTCATTGTCTTAGATAAATTGATGACGTTAATAGAGTCATTTTCGAAACTAAATATTTATAAAACGTGGAGAATACTATGAAAATTTGATATTTTATTTTATATATTATGTACTTTTTTGTTTTTGTGTAATATTGAACTTTAGTTATCGATTGTATATGATAAACTATCACTTTTTTGTTGATTTTTTCCTTGTTTTTTACCTTTAATAAATTTTATATTTAGAAACGGATATGGATATTTGACGAATATCCGATTATTTAGATATTTTTCTATAAAATAGATGCCATGTGAACAGTTTCTAATATGCATGTTAAAATAGAGCCCGATCTGCGGGCCGGCCTTAAAAACATCAGGCTCAAGCTTCTAGATTTAGGCTCATTTTCAATCAGGCTTTCGAGCTCGGGCCGAGAGATGGCCACAAAATTTTTCGTCGTACCTATCCGAAAATTTTATTTGGAAATTGTAATTTTCTTATAGTATTTGAAATGTAAAAAAAATTAGGAGTTGAGGGTGTGAAATCAGAACTAATATGCTGGAATTTTGATTTTTTGTATTGTTGAAAGATTACAGATCTAAATATAAGATTATTTCTTTGATGACAAGAGATGATTTGGCTATTCCAGCATCTACTGTTGCTTTTGCTTCTGATTTTAGTACTAAAATTCATGTGATTAGTCTGTATCGTAGTTGTCTTATTCCAAATATTGTTGAAACTATAATTTGCACACAAGATTGAATTCGTATTCTCGATAGATTTGATAATGTTATAAGGCATTATAAAATATTGAAAAAAAGAAATTTAGTAAGTATGAAACTTTTTATGCCAGTTTTATTTGTTTGTATTTGATGTTTAATTAGATTATCTAACACATGTTTTCATTGTCTTAGATAAATTGATGACGTTAATAGAGTCATTTTCGAAACTAAATATTTATAAAACGTGGAGAATACTATGAAGATTTGATATTTTATTTTATATATTATGTACTTTTTTGTTTTTGTGCAATATTGAACTTTAGTTATCGATTGTATTTGATAAACTATCACTTTTTGTTGATTTTTTCCTTGTTTTTTTCCTTTAATAAATTTTATATTTGGATACGGATATGGATATTTGACGAATATCCGATTATTCAGATATTTTTCTATAAAATAGATGCCATGTGAACAATTTCTAATATGCATGTTAAAATAGAGCCCGATCTGCGGGCCGACCTTAAAAACATCGGGCTCAAGCTTCTAGATTTAGGCTCATTTGCAATCAGGCTTTCGAGCTCGGGCCGAGAGATAGCCACAAAATTTTTCGCCAAACCCATTGGCACATAATTCGGGTTTCCCTTCTTTCATTTGTCTCATATGCATGCCTGCTTCCTTCATTCATCGTCTCCTCTAAACTTATTCATCTCTTTGTCACCTCATGGTTATCTTTCTTCGTCAGCGTTATTTCTTCGTTCAATGGTGGCCTCTGCTCATTTTCTCTTTGCCTCCTCTGCTCGTCTTGCATTGCCGCTTCCTTTTTTGTTCTCCTCTAGTCTTCTTCTCTTTGCCTCCTAATGCTCATCTTGCTTCGATCGGTCATTTCGTTGATTACCGGTGGCATCCTCGTGCTCGTCTTCTCTTAGCCACCTCTAATGTCTTGCTTCGCCACTTCCTCATTTCCTTTCCTCCAGTCTTCTTCTTTTTGCCTCCTCATGCTCGTCTTTCTTCGATCCACCGAATCATCGATCCGACGTTTTCTTCCCTTTGCTCATCTTGCTTCTTCCTCTAGCTTGGATTTCTAGTGGATCTAGCTCCGTCGATCGCTTTTGGCTTTGAAATTGTATGTGTAGAATTGGATAATATTAGGTTTTGATACGTTATAATGTCGGCATGTGGCCCGGTTCGAGGCCGTCAAAAGCCCGACGAGTCGAGTCACGGGCCTAAATTTTTTTGGTCGTTCGGTTTTAAGCTGCGCAATCTCGAACCCATTTTCTACGGGCCTTGTGCGGGTCGAGCTTTTGCCACCCGAATGGCATCCCTAGTTTCAAATAAAAATTGAAAAATGTCTTAATACATGGTTTTCTTTTATACCTTTGGATTCTTTCGATTTTGCACGACCTCTTTTCTTTGCCGTCTAAATTATCCATCCGGATGGAATTGGCACACCTATGACAACCTTTCTCATGTTTAAATAGAACGGTGACGTGGCATTACGAGGATGTTGTGATGTTTTTTGTTAATTGTTTTTAATTTTTCAAGTAATGAGGTCACAAATATAATATAATTAAAAAAATTCATTTTAATATATTAACTATTATGATTTTAAAATGTATATTGTTTTTAAAAAATATTAGTTCAAAGAAGTTATAAAAAATAAATATTGCATTAAATAAATATTTCACGGTATATAATTCTATTATTTCAATATAAAATTTTATGTAAAATATTTTCAAATAAATAAAAATATACTAATATACGTTTTATATTCACATTTTTTTCGATGCAATCTAATATATTTTCTTTAAAATTTTAAATATTACAACTTAAAGGAAAAAAAACAATTAATGGATCCACTGATTTTAAGGGCCGAATATAAAATCGGGCCAGGATGCAGCATTCATGTAAACTCTTTTGGCCCACTAAATTGTAATTTTATGATTAAATAAGCCAATTTAAAAGGGCCATACATTGAACCGTATAAATAAATTTGACCATTAATTCTAAACAATAATTATATAAAATTATATTATATGTATCTCGCGCTCTTAGAAGTTATATGTATATATAACATGGACAATAACACACGTTTTAATTCTATTTCTTTTTAAACCTTTTCTCCCATCTTATCTTCTAAAATATCATTATTAATCATATTCTTTCCTAAACTATCACGTTTTCATCTTTTTTTTCCACTAAATATTCGTTAACCTTTTTCTATTAACTAGCATAAAGTCGCATACTCCTTGCATACTCGTTCATGGTATGATTCATCATTTCCATTACGCTATTTTGTTGAGATGTTCCTCAAGCCGTTCTTATCATTCTGATTCCATTATCCCCACAATATTGCTTGAACTTGTGATCTGTATACTCCCCATCACTGTCTGATTTTAGACATTTCACTTTGAGATTTTTTTCATTCTCAACCATTGATTTCCATCTCTTGAATTTGTCAACGGATTTATTTTCTAAGAAATAAACTCATACATTTCTTTTGGAATCATCGATGAATGTAATATGATATCTTGATCCACTAAAAGAGTTGACTCGTACTGGACCTCACACATCCCTGTGAAATAATTCAAGCTTTTGCCTTTTTAACTTTCTTACAGTTTTTGAAAAACAGTTCTTCATCTGTTTTCTAAGAATCAAACTTTCACAAAAATGGTGTTCAACGGTTTTCAAGTTAGAGATTATGCTTTTTGAGACTAACACTCACTCATGTGCCCGAGACAACGATGCAACAAAATCGACTCTTCAGCCCCATCAGCTGTAAAATTGTATCTATGCAAAGTCATGTACAACTTCTCGTCTTGGTTCCTTGAGTAATAACAATGTCCTCATTTGATATTTTCTATGAGACATCATTGAAGTTTACATTTTAACCTTCATTATCGAGCTGCCCAATCGAGATCAAGTTATGCTTTAATTTTGGATCATAGCTCACCTTTTTAATCTGCTAAGCCTTCCTGCCAGATGCTGTTAGGTGTTTATTACCTAACCCAACAATCTCCAAGGGCTCTCCATTCGAGTTACATCTTTCGGTAATTAACAAATCATAATTTGTTGTGGTATGGAATGATGCCCCATAATCTAAAACAAGAGATTCAACAGAAGTGTTGACTGAGATGATAAGTGCATCTTTGCTTCATCAGAGACTGTATTTTCTGCATTCTCCTTATTTCCATTTCTTTTCTTCCAAGCCTAACACTCCTTTGAGTGACCTATTTTTCCGCAATGCAAACATTGGACATTTTTATTTGATTTTGATTGACCCTTTCCACCTTTTAACCTGGAATTCCTCCACTTTGATTAGAAGCTTTGGTGAATTTCCTACCTTTGCTTTCCACGTTTAAATCCGAACGCGTTACAGAATTTTCTGATTCTCTATGAATCACTTCTTCAAAGATTTGATTCTTAACGTATTCCAAGCTAATTTTTTTTTTTACAGAGTTACTAATCGCTGCCCTTATAGGCTCCCAATTGCTTGGTAGAGATGCCAAAAGAATTAAGGCACATATCTCATCATCAAAGTTGACTTCCACCACCATCAACTGATTGACGATTGTGTTGAACTCATTGAGATATTCAGCGACAGACACACTTTCTCCCATCTTCAAGTTGAACATTTTTTTCACGAAATGAAATTTATTCTTCATCAAAGGTTTTTCATATATTTCCGATAGACTCTTCATCAGCCTCGCGGTCATTGTCTCCTTGGAAACATTATGAGCTACCTTATGAGATAATGTTAACTGTATGACTCCTAACACCTTCGGATCAAGGCTTTGCCAATCTTCATCGCTCATATCCTTGGGTTTCTTACCCAAAAGAGGTTTTTGAATATGCTTATAGTACAAATAATCCTCAATTTATAATTTTCGAAATGAAAAATATGTACCGTCAAATGTAAATAAGACCTTGGCCCAAATATTCCTTATTCCCCATAACTCGTTACTTGATCAAATCAAACTCTGATACCATTTTTTGAGGGGAACAATGAGAAATAGCAAACAAATAAAATCCAAGAGATACAAAAAATTTATAGTGGTTCACCCTCAGTGTGAGAGCTACGTCCATTTTAAACCACGACCACAAATATTTATTACGACTCAAAAAGGAATACAAGAGGAGACAATAGTCTAACTCTCACCGAGATTTAATTATATGTTTATATATATATATATTAACCCCACAAAGAAAAACTTTATTTCTTTCTCTCTCTTTTCCTCTCTTTCTTTTCTTTTTCTCGGTGGTGAATTTTCATCCTCTCTCAATTCCACCTTATATAGGTATTAGAGGAGAAGATTTTTCAATAATGGAGGTGCCTAACTTTCACCATTTTTTCTTTTGCCATTTTTGATAATTTATTTTCACCCTAATAATTCATGGTTTGTTGTTGCAGTCTCAATGGTTCGTGGTTGCAATCTCTAGATTTCTATCGTCTTTAGCTTGTAGCAATCTTAATTGTTCGTTGTTGGAATCCGGTCATCTTCCACCTTCGTCAAATCGGACATATTCATCGGATCTAGTTTGCGCTCCGATGAGAAGAGGTTTGTGTTCGTTCTGGTGTTGATTATGTATGCGCTTCTGTTCATATCGTTGGTGCTTCTGGTATGCAGTTCGCTTTCGTTGGACTGTGTCGTGTGTTGTTTTTGGTGCAGTCTGCTTCCGATCAACTTTGTTTGTATTCCTCATTGCTGCAGTGTGGTTCATCTTCAACATGCACTCATTCTTCAACCTTCGTGTTAGTGTTTCTTGGTGAGCTTTCAATGTTTGTGGTGCTGCGGTGCTCGTCGGATCTGATTTTTTCCGGCAATGATAGTCCTTTTTGAAGATCGAAAAATGATCAAAAGACTTAGATGAATTGGAACAATGGTGGGCCAACAATTCACTATTGATTTCTTATATTCGAAACATGATGTCTTTGGAGTTTCGCTCCAATGTATTTTATTTTGAGATAGTGAAAAATTATGGGATGATATCAAGCTGAATTATTCCTTTAACAATAAAAGTGTAGCTTATGTGTGAAGGCTGAACTATATTCGTGCAAACAACAAGGTCTATGATGAATTGCATGTATACGAGTATAATGAGTGCTCTTGTTGTGGTTGCAAGTGCAATACGGTGGTTAAGCTCGAAAAAATACGGGAGGGTGACAAAGTTCACTTGTTTCTCTTTGGGCTTGATGATGTTTTGTATACAACTATGCGGTCCAATATTTTGGTGCATGATCCTCTCCAAAATCTCTCATGGTTTATATGATAATGATTCAAGATGAAGTCATGAAACCTGATATGAAATCTCTAGATAAGTGTTAGGAGGTGATGGCGTTTGCGGTGAAGACTGAATCCAAATCAAAGACTTGTATTGATGCTCGTGACTTTTTTGTTGTTTGTTCTCATCGTGGGCATAACGTTCATGTTGTGGATAGGTGTTTCCAATTTCATGGGTATCCAGACTGATGGCTTTAACGTACCTCGTCAAAGGGCTCTCGAAAGGGTCACGATAATTCCAAAGGTCGTGGCACATCCTTTTTCAGGTGGACATGGTCTTTTCTTACTGTTGCATGTGAAGGATTCCACTACGCAAGATGCCTCTATTGCTAAGGGTAGACAATTCGGATAACTCGGTCCGACACCAATTGGTCGATCCAAAAAACTCAACCCATAAGTCATTTGGAATACCCACAAAAACCCATATAGATTCCAAATTTTAAACATGTTTAGGTTCGGGTCAGTTCAGTTCGTGTTTGAGTGAAACCGAATAACCCAAACACCCCAAATATTAAAAAAACAAAAAAATCTAATTTTTTTGTTTTTTGTTACTTTTAAATTATAAAAAAAAACCTAAAAACCCAATGGAATTTGGATCAAAACTCGAATTACTCGTAACTAAACAACCCAAATTACCTGAAGGATCCAAAAAACCCCCAAATTACATGGAATTTCTAAATAACCCAAATATAATTTGGAATATATTGGATTCAATAGTCCAAAATCCAAAAAATCCGAACCTGAATCGAAACCCGAGGAACTCATATCGAAAAACATACAGTTCTAATTCAAGTTCATTTTTTCATAACCCGAGGAACTCAAATCCAAATCGAACCCGTGAAACCCGGATCGAAACCTAGATTGCCCATCCCTACCTACCGCCAAGTCGTCCAAATCATTGTCTATAGGATTCAGAGACCATGATGTGGTGAGACTTACGAGAGTCTCATCTGATCAGTGTAAAAATCGTTGTTAGATCTGCTCTCGCACAAACTTGGTATGCTAGAGAATCTTATAGGTAAGGAAGCCTCTATGCATTGGTCTCGACTCCAAATTTGGGAACCATATGATTGGTTTTCAAGATCTAATGACCAACATAGTTAATATGCCAACGTGCTATGTCGAACTTCCTAATGGAAAGAGGACGATATCGACCCTGAAAATATCAATTGTCCTTTGTGGATCATTTATGTTTCATGATGTCTTTTACGTTCCTACATTGAATTGCAACCTAATACCTATATCTCAACTTCTTTGTGAGACAGTTTGTACTGTTTAATTTATTGATAAACTTTGTGTTATTCAGAACTTCATTACGAGGTTTCTTATTGGATTGGGTAAGCATCGTGACGTGCTTTACTACTTCAAAGGGATAGTGAATGCAACATCAATTCGGACACGTTCTTCGTTTAATCTTTTACATGCGCATATAGTTCATCCATCTTCTCAAGCTTTGAATTTAATTTATGGTATTCAGTCTTCTATTGTATACAATCAGACCTGTGATATTTGTCTTTGAGGCAAACAAACTCGGGATTATTTTTCTTGAGTACTAATAAAATATCGAAAATTTTTCAATTGGTCCATTGTGATGTGTGAGGACAGTTCCTGATCCTTGGGAGGTACCAAATAAATGTGTTATCAAAGTTAAACAAATAACCTAAACTACCCGCAAGTGCACGGCACGTGTGTAGTACTTCAGGTGTCGATCCCACAGAGACTATGCAACACAACTTAAACTCGAACTACGAATCAAACTTGCTAAAGAACGAAATATGGTTTTAAGAATGAAATACTAAAAGCAAATAAAAAAATTAGTTCTTAAGAATGAGACAAACGTTCTAGGAAACTGGTTTTACCACAAGACTACCGAAACCAACAATCAACCTATCTATCATGCAATCCCAGTCAAGTTATCTAAGACAGACGATCCTAATATGATATCTACCCTCTCTCGAGGCATAGACACGTGATCTAGTCAAGTTACCCCCTACTTTCGTGGCTGACACCTTGAACTAAACCCATATGACCTGTGATTCATCCGTTTTATCCTCAACCGCTGCTACCCTACTTTCATGGCCTAACCTCGGTTGTTCTAAACCTGATCTTCTAGGACTAGAATTCTCCTTTCGGTCCTTCTCCTAACCCCTAACACATGCGTCTACGTGGCCATCAAAAACACAAGTAAATTAAGCACTTAGATAAAGAATAGATAAACGAAAAGGGGACGATGCATTCAAAGATAAATCGAAAGTGGTTCCGGGATAGCCAAGGGCTAATCCCTTCTCCTAGAACAAACAAACTACTCGCTCATGCGTCCGTAAACAATCATAAACGAAATAGAAGGTCTAAGGAACATGAAAACCAAACGAAACTGAAGTGTGAGGTGTGTGCTCTGTCTTTTTTCTCTTCGTTTCTGTACGAATTAGACTACTGAAGCTCTCCCCTTTTTTTCTCTCTTTCTCCTCTTTCCTTTCCTCTAATCTTTCCTCTTTGGCCGTCCCCTTTCTTTCCTCTCTAGTGGCTGGAATTTTCTATTTCTTACAGCAACTGCAGTTTTCCTTTTCCGAGTTTTTCCATCTCTTGTTTTTCCATTCTTGTGTAATTGTCAACGTTTCCTCTTTATTTTCCAGCCATATAGCTCCTCTTTCTCTTCTTTAACCATATTTCAATTTGGTTTAGGTAGCCAACACGTTCCTTTTCTTGTTTTGCTAAATTTCCTTTTTCACTAGTTTCCATTTTTTCGATTTGTATTTTCTTCATCAGCTTGTATTTCCTTTTCCTCTTGTGCAGCAACGATTTCCTTTTCCTTTTTCCTTATTTTCCTCTTTTCTTTGCTGCCTTCTTTCTTGTTCTTACATTTCCATTAATTTGTCTATCAACCATTTCCATTTTCTATCTTTGACGGTTGGTGTTTCCAATTCTAGTGTAGGCGGCAATCTTTCCATTTTTGTGTAGGCGGTTGGAAGTTTACATTTTTTTCTAGTAACTTTCTCCTATTTTATATAAATCATGTTTCCTTTTCACGTTCCAACCCTGATCTTCTTACTTTTGTTCTAGCAATCGAAATTTTCCATTTTTGCTCCAACCACCGAAAGTTTCCATTTTTGTAAACGACCATTGTTTCCATTTTTTATAAGCGGCCATTGCTTCCATTTCTCTTCTACGATTATGATTCTTTGGATGCTGACCATGCCTAGCTAATAGGAGATATGTTTTGCTTAGTTTTGCTTCATTTACTCGTGTTTGTATCCCGATATCTCCATTCACCGCGCGGGTAGTGGCTATTCCTTGCCAATTCTCGTCATGTTCGTCCTGTGATGATCCTCGATGTTGGTACTTTGTCTCGTGCACGTCCTTTAGCTCCAAAATGAATCGAATACGCATAAAAACCTGTAAGAACATGAAAACACGAAAACAAGTAAAACAGATACGGAATCATACGTAAAGCATCGCATATATATCATAAACATCTCTGAAATCGTGCAAGAAATACGTATGAAAACGAGATGATCAACCATTGTGGATGATTTCTCTAGAAGAATTTGGTTTTTTCCACTTTATACTAAATCTAAAGTGACCAAGTTTTTATGTTGATTTGTTGCTATGGTAAAGTGTCAATACAATGTTCAAGTGTAGAGTATTCGTAGTGATAATGAAACATAATTCATGAGTCTTATCGACTACTTCAATGAGCGTGGAATTCGTCATGAGACATCATATATTGGCATTCCACAATAAAATGGTCATGAGACATAAAGTGTTCGCACTCCACAATATTCTCAATGTGGTGCATGTTTTGCTTTTCTAATTTGGCTTTTCTACTGGGTTTTGGGTAGAGAGTGTTCTCATGGTGGTATATCTCATCAATTGTACGTCCACATCTATCCTTAATGGGAAAACACCTTTTTAAATCTTGAATGGTGTAGCGCCCCACATGGATCATTTTCGAGTCTTTGGTTCACTACGTCACATTCACAATCAAAAACATCTTGGAGATAAGTTTGCATCTCGTAGTCGGAAATATCCCTTTGTGGGATATCCTCGTTGCCAAAAAGGCTGGAGGGTGTATGATATCGAACGATGTATTTTTTTCGTATCACATGATGTTGTTTTCTCGGAAATGGAGTTTCCGTTTCTTGAGGTTTCATCGAGAACTTCTAGTGCCACACCTCTTTCTATTCCATCAGCTACTCCTTTTTCTAATGAGGAGGAAACTCAACATTTCTTGTTTTTCTCAGTGGTGGGGGGCTCAACCATACTTATTGCATCCGATGATACTCACGATCTTCATGTTGTCTCTCACCCATGCACAAGTGAGCTTGAACTTGATCTTCCCATGTATGATCCTTATATTCTATCTGCACATAGTTCTGATTTTGTTTGTGGGTTGTGAGTCAGAAAACAATCCACTCAAGTTGTGAGCTCGTCATGTGAGCTTTCGTCTTACCTGCTTCCATCGAATCCTCACGTATCTCGTTTTCTATCTCTCAGTCAGTTTCATGTGGTAAATTTTCTTTGCCACACCATACTTTTATTGCAGATGTTACGACCCATGAGGAACCATCTTCTATTGTTGAAGCCCTTAGTGATCCCAATTAACATTTGGCGATGAAATCTGATATTGATGGTTGGACACAAATAGAACATGGGTATTGGAGCGCTTTCCTCTAGGAAAGGAAGACATTGGCTGCAAATGGATATACAAGATCAAATGACACATTTTTCTCGTATCACGGGCTATTGTTTTGTCTGAAATGAAGTTTTTTCTTTTTGAGGTTTCATCGGCACTTCTTATGCCGCACCTCATTCTACTCTATCGACTACTGCTTTCCTACTACTAACGATGAGGAGGAAACTCAAAATTTCTTGTTTCCCTCAGTGGTAACGGGGGATCAACCATACCTATTGCATCTGATGATACTTTCGATCTTCATGTTGTCTCTCACCCAAGCACGGGTGAGCTTGAATCTAATCTTCCCAAGTATGATCTTTATATAGTATCTGTAGATAATTCTGATTTGGGTCGTGAGTTGTGAGTAAGAAAACAATCCACTCGGATACGTGATTATATTATTCACATTTTCTAAGTTTTGAGCTCGTTATGTTAGCTTTCGTCTACCTCCATCGAATCCTCATGTACCTCGTTTCCTATCTCTCCCTCAGTTTCATATGGTAAATTTTCATTGACATACCGTAATTTTATTGTAGTTGTTACGATCTATAAGGTACCATTTTCTTTTGTTGAAGCCCTTGGTGATCACAATTGGCATTCAACGATGAAATCTGGTATTGATGTGTTAAACAGAAATGGAACGCAGGTATTAGAGAGCCTTCCTCCGGGAAAGAAAGCCACTGGTTATAAATGGATATAAAAAATCAAAATTTTTTCAGAGGGTTCAATAGAGCATTATAAAGCTTAATTGTGGTCATGAGTAATCGGCAGGTTGAAGGTGTGGATTACACACACACATTTGCATCGGTCGCCAAGATGACTATTGTATGATTATTTCTGATAGTTATTGCAATTCAAAACTGGGAAGTTCATCAAATGAACGTGCATAATGTTTTTCTTCCTCGGGATGTAGTCGAAGAAGTATATATGAAGCTTCCGCCAGGTTTTCGTGCTTGTGAAACTGATCAGGTGTGTAGACTCGAAAAATCATTGTATGGGTTGAAACAGATGCCATGTCGGTTTGCCAAGCTTGTGACGACGCTACAGACCTATGGTTTTTGATAATCATATGCAGATTATTCCTTATTTAGGTATTCCATGGGACCTGTAAGACTCTATGTTTTGGTATATGTGGATGATCTCATAGTGGCTGATAACGTTTCTCTTTCTCTTCAATAATTTAAAAAAATTTTAAGCCTCACGTATTTTTTGCAAAAAAAACTTAAATTTTTTTTCAAATAATTAGATCTTCCTATTTCCAAAGGAATTGGAGTTGGGCATTGAGGTTGCACGAAGTCTTAAGGATGTTTACATGTGTCTGCGAAAATATGCTTTGGATATCATCTATTAGGTCGGTCTCCTTGGTTCTAAACTAGCAACATTTCCACGAGATCAGAATCATCCCCGGACATTGTCAGAATCAGAACCGTTCTCAGATCCCAAGAAGTATCGCTGATTAGTTGATCGGCTCGTCTTCGTGTTATTTGCCCTGATTTGTCATACAGTATTCATATTCTTTCTCAGCTTATGAAGTCTCATATACGATTGAACATTGGCAAACAACTCTATGTGTTGTGCGGTATATGAAATCTAATCCTGGTCAATGTATACTTGTTCATGCACATCGAGACTTGCATATTACAACATAATGTGATTCTGATTGGGTATGTTGTCATATTTCTCGAAAATCAGTTACAGAGTGGTTCATTCAACTTGGTACGTCACCTATCTCGTGGAAGTTGAAGAAGCAACCTACCTTATCTACATCATGTGCTAAAGCGGAGTATCGTGTAATGGTCATGATGGTTAACAAACTATTAAGGCTTAAAATCCTCCTTATCAATTTTGGAATTTGCCATTCTCGCCCAATATTCATGCATTGTGACAGTCAGACGACGTTACATATCAATGACAATCTAGTCTTTTATGGACGCACAAAACATATCGAGATAAATTATCATTTGGTACACGATCTACTAATTGAAAGAGTTATTGTAACGCATCATGTCCCAACCAAACTCAACTAGCTGATATTTCACTAAAGCTCTTGGCCAAAAAAAGTTTGAATCATTTGTTGTCAAGTTGGGATTGCACAATTTACACGTACCAATTTAGGAGTAATAGAATAATTATATTTTTGTAAACATTATTGATTATATATATATATATATTGTAACTTAGTTACGTAAAACATTAATACACACTTTTTAGAATCGTCGTTTTTGTGACAAATATAAATTTAGAGAATAGTTAGACACCCAAAAATACAAAAACCGGTTTTATTCTAAGATAATTTCACTTCTCAACTTTTTATATTCATATGTTAATTATGGATTTTTCAAACCAACAAAATCATGAATTTCGGGTCTAACCACAAATAAACTAAATCTTAAAAGGCATTAAATAATGAGCTCCTTTTTTTAAAAGAAAAATATGAGGTTTACTAGATCTATACGATAAATGAAATGAGTTGTAATAAACCTAATATATATATATATAGATAAATAATTTACGTAGCAAATATGAAAGGCTTATATATATATAGGCGTATGAAATAATAAATTATATTGATAAACGGCGTTATTGAGACGCGTACTCACGTTGGTGGCCCAAAATTATAGCACTGAGAAAGAATATTGAATTTTACTGTATTTTTTGTGCGGTAATACGGCACTATGGTTTATGCACTTCTCGAAAATTTCCACATGTTTTGTTTTGTTTAGTTCGTAAAATTTATATTTGTCTATAATTATATTGTAATTCGATTAAAGCTAATCTGTGATTATCGATATCCAAAGCTTAGCCATCGATTATAGATAAAGCTTCAAAGTTATGCTTCGTAATCATCATAAAAATCATATGTACAATATTTGGGATATATTTACAGTGTTTGGTTCTATTTTATTTTTTACCAAAATATCATAGTAATTAAAATGTGTTTGAATTTTATACTCTTTGTTGAATGATTGTAAGCCAATTACACAACATATCAAAAATGAAAAACAAACATAATTAAAATTCAAAACGATGTTCATAATTTTTTACGTTGGACTATTAAATTTTAAATTAATAAAATTATTCTATTTCAAAAATAAAATTTCAATAGCAAAAACCCTGATAATAGAACGAGTTTTTCTTCTTTTTTTTTTATACGATCCATCGACATAATATTTTCTGTTAAAATATATTATTAAATTATTGTGATATGATCTGTCATGGTGCAGTGGTTTTTTATTAAGGACTTTTTTCGATTATTTAGTTGCTCTATTTGGTTTATTTTGTAAACCGAAATTTCATATATCATTAAATTTCCTTCGTTTTAATAAAGTTTAGCATATATTTATTTATTAAAATAAAGAGAAATAATAGAATGCAATATTTTGGAAGAAAGTAAGTGTTTGACCAAACCTTTGAAGTTGAGTTAGGTTGCCACTAACTGTATGAGCACTTAGTTGCATTTGCAACAACCATTTTTTGAATAGAATTTGACTTTATATCTTAAGCTCGAAGATTAAATATTAAATTAAATGTACTTACCATTTGTCATTTTCATATTCAACCAAACTACCAAAAAAGTTGGCACTCATATATATAGCAGTAAGAATGTTATATGGTGGCTTTGTTTGAGTTAATTCAAATAAAATATGATGATTGAATGTTAATTAGTCACTACTAGAAATTTTAAATTTAGGGACGGAATTTCCGGACGGAAATTTTTGTCCGTCCTTAAATTCCGGACGGATTTTAATCCGTCCGTAATTTACGGACGTAATTATTTCTGTCCCTATTTCCGGACGGATTAGGGACTACCTCCAATCAGTCCCTAAAATACGGACGGATTAGGGACGGATTTTTTATTTTTTTAAAAAAAATTTATTTATTTTATTTTTATACATTTTTTATCACTTTTTATTTTTTTTTTAAATTCCGGACGGCTAAAAAAATTAGTCCGGAAATTAATTTTGTATCCTTTCGAAATTTTTGTATTTTTAATTTATTTTATTTATTATTTATTTCTTTAATTTTTTTTTTGAAAAAAATTCCGGACGGAAAAATATATCCGTCCGGAAATTTTTGAAAAATAATATTTAATTTCAAAAAAATTAATTTTTTAAATAAAAATATATAAAATTTTATCTTTTTATTTTTAAAAATTTGTAAAAAATTCCGGACGGATGAAATTTTTGAAAAATAATATTTAATTTCAAAAAAATTAATTTTTTATATAAAAATATATAAAATTTTATTTTTTTATTTTTTAAAATTTGTAAAAAAATTCCGGACGGATATATTTTTTTATTTTTTAAAATTTGTAAAAAAATTCCGGACGGAAATATCGGACGGACATCTAACCGTCCGGAATTTTTTTTCAAATAAAATTAAAAAATTTAAAAACAAAAAATTAAAAAAAAAACCGTCCCTAATCCGTCCGAAATTAGGGACGGATTAGGGACGAATTATTTAATCCGTTTGGAATTAGGGACGGATTAGAGACGGATTATTTAATCTGTTTGGAATTAGGGACGGATTATTTAATCCGTTTGGAATTAGGGACGGAATATTTGAATCCGTCCGGAAATCCAATCTTATAAATTCATTCGCAAGGAATAAGAAGAGAAAGAAAAAGAGAATGAAGAAAGAGAAAGAGGAATAGATAAGAAGGCATGTGAGACGACAGCGGCGGAGGGGGAGACGATGGCGGTGGTGGAGGCGACGGTGGAGGTGAGGTGGCGATGGCAGCGGCGACGGCGACGGAGATGGAGACAACGACGACGGTTGATTTGGAGGCGACGATAAAGATATAAGAAAAAGTTTAATCTATCACAAATGTTTTTATTTTTAAGTTTTTTTATTTTTTATTTTTTATTTTTATTTTTTATTTTTTTATTTTTAATTTTTTTTTCTAATTTTCGGAAAACATTTCCGGACGGAAAAATATATCCGTCCGGAATTTTTTTTAAATTTTTTAATTATTTTAATTATTTTAATTTTTTATTTTTTTTAATTTTTTCCGGACGGTTTAGGGACTACTAAATCCGTCCGGAATTTCAGACGAATTCCGAACGGAAATTAATTAGCGACGTTCATTTACGGACCGATAAAATCCGTCCGGAAAACGTCTGGAAACCATTTTCCAGACGAATTAGAGACGGATTTTGCTGTTTGGAAATTTATTTTTTCTTGTAGTGAGTCAATTAAGACATGTTCAATGATGTGGACAGTAATATAATCCATCCAAACTACTTATATGTTATCGCGAATTATTCCAAATTCGGTAACAGAAATTTCACAAGTACAAACAAAAAAAACTTATGAGAAAAATATACTTAAAAATATATGAAACTTTTTGTTTGCATAATATCCATCAATTTAAATATTATTAAACAATATATTGATTAAAAAGCTTTGTAAAAATCAAAATTTAAATTTTCAAATTGTATTTGAAAATTTATCATGCCAAGTTAAAGAGGTGTAAACAATTAATATATGTATATTTCTGTTAATGGGACACCAGAAACTTTAGAGTAATTTAAAAATTTATGATTTTATTTGAAACTATTTTTTGGTTAGTTTTCGGATAAAATTCACATTTTCTATTTATAATGATATCCAAATGGTCTATGAATAAATAAACTTAGAAACGTTGACTTAAAAATTGATACGCCTTTGCACATTAAAAATTCAAAAATAAAACAAACAATAATTGTATTATTTTAAGACTCGTATTATATCCAAGAAATTAATATCAAATATTCGGTGCATTTGTGTACATTATGAATGTTTTAGATATACCAATTTATTTATTTGGTTTTTTAAGTTCGAATTGGGATAGTTTAATAGAAAAGAAATACAGTATATATTATTAAACAAGATTAAGCAAGCTTGATTAACGGTGGATTTGTCTATGTGTAGCAAAGTCAATACCGGAAACATGCTTCCATTAGTTCCCTCGCATAAGTTTCCCACTATTCTTTTTATTTTCTTTTGCTGTCAATTATTTTTGTAAATAATAAATAAATATTTATTTCATTCATATACACAAAAAATCCATGTGTTGGCTTTATATCCAAAGATTTGTTTTCCTAAAATGGTCGTATTTTCCATGGGTGATTTGAGAGAAAAACTCATATAACTATATTTTAATATATATAAATTATTAGATTTTCATATAAGCGCATAAATCTCCTAATGAAGTATTGAATTTCAAAACATTTGAAATAATGTATCGAATTTTAAAATTAAAGCAATTTTTTCATGAAACATTGTCGGAAAATAACGAAAAAAATATATAAATATTTTGCAAGAACTTCTGATTCAATCACAATTATTATCATCGTCCATATCTTTGACAAGTAAGTCTCGTGATTCAATCACAATGATTACGGTAGATACTATTGTTGGCAAGAAGATTCTAGTTAACTTGTTGAAAGTTGTTGATCCTTTTATAATCATTATTTATTCTCTCCATGCTTTTTTTTTGTTTGCATATATTCTCTCATTTCCATATAATTGTAAATTTTTCATTTTCTTCTTTCTTTTGAAAGTTGTAATCTTCTCTATATAATATTTTTCATATGTATTGTGAGGAATAAAACAAAAACCCTTATTCTCTTTGTGTCTTCTTCTGTTAATCTCTACCAAATTCGTTATGGTATCAGAGTAGAAAGTCTAAGGACCAAATTCTTCATCTTGGTATTCCATGCATATCAATGGACACTACAAAGCGTATTCTGATTCTCCCAATGGAGAAAACTACATAATCTGGTCCAAAAATCTTGAAACGAACCTTCGAAGTCGTTGTTTATGGAACTACATCCATCTCGAAGAAGAAGAAGTAGCCAATGTAAGCGTGGGTCAAGCAAAGAAGGCCCAAGGCGAATCCAAAACCCTCATTCTCATCCAAAATTCTCTGGAAATTTATCTTCTTCACGTTTATGGCCACATTCGAAAGCCTAAGGACTTGTGGGACGAGCTGAAAGTCGTATACAACCATGTCTCCAATTTCAACCAAACCTATGAGGTTCGAAAGACGCTTCAATCCATCCATCAGTAAAGACGTCCATTTAATGATATCATAGCCCAATTCAAAGATATTTGAGTTAAACTCGAAGATCTGCGTCTAGAGACCATCGATCCAAAAGAGATCGCGCCTCATCATAATCAAAACAAATCTTTATATCTCATGTCCACCATTGATGCATCCTACTATGACCTTATCAACCATTTCCTTTGTCAATTGGAGTTTCCGAACATTAATGACGTGTAATGCTAGTCAAGAAGGAAAAGGGGTCGAATCGACTCTTCAAAGGGTCCACAAAGATAGCACATCTAGGCAAGCAACACAACAATTCAAGTAACAATTTTAAACTCCCAACTGATCGAAAAAATTATTATTGTGATCATTGTAGGAAGAAATGTCACTCAAAAGAGAGATGTTGAATCCTTCATCCTCACCTCAATACTCGAAGCAAACATGGCTCGTTCTCGAGAGAGACTGTACATCTTGCATCTCATCAAGAGACATCTTCGATGGCCCAACCAAATTATGTGACAATGGAGGCTCTCAAATACATGATCAACAAAGTACTCAACACTAACAACACCATTATAACCAAAATAAAAAAAGAGGACGATAACTCTGCTTACCTATCTCGAATAAAATATCGTGTGGTTATTTACTCGAGAGTTATGTCGCACATGATTAAGTATAAAAATTTACTTGAGCATATGCAAAAAACGATAGGGCGAGTAACTATAGCAGATGGATAAAGTGTTCTGATAAAAATAATAGGAAAGTTAAACTTATTTGAGCAACACTCAACCACCTTATATGTTCCAGATTTTATAACTAATCTACTTTCGGTTCAAAAATTGTCTCATAACTGTAATTGTATTGTGTGTTTTGATTCTAACAAATTCTGATTGTAGGATATTAAGACCAAAAAATCATAGGAGGTGGGACTCTACGAAATGGCCTCTATATCATCGAAGAGCTTCATACTTCCCCAGATTCTTTATCTCGTGTGTAATCAGATTTGTCTCATTATAATAAGAAATATGTTTCCTCTAGACTATGGCATGTTAGACTAGGACATCCTCATTTTCAAGCTCTCAAGTATTTGTTTCCTCATATGCGTTTGATAATTAAAAATGTGAATCTTGCATCTTGGACAACATTGTAGAACTGTTTTCCTGGTCTCAATAACTATATATGATAAATGTTTTTATTTGATTCTATTTGATGTGTGGACGACTCCATGTTATTCTAGAGATTAGAAGAAATACTTTGTTAGTTTCATTGATTAAAAATCCAAATTTACATGTTTATACCTCCTTAAATATAAATTTGTTGTCTATTGAGTGTTTTGTCAAGTTTTATCACCATGTTCTAACTCAATATGAAATAAAGATTAAGTATCTTCGTACAAATAATGGTGGTGAAGTTGTCAACCATAAACTCGGATCGTTTCTCGATCATCATGGGGTAGTTCACCAAACCTCATGTCCATACACCTCGTAACAAAATAATGTAGCGGAACAAAAGAACCAACATTTGATGGAAGTCTCTCGAACCATCATGTTCGATTGTAAAGTTCCAAAACGTTTTTGGGGGGATGCTGTTATTACAGCTTGTCACCTCATCAATCATCTACCGACCAAATGTCTTGGAGACAAATCTCCACATGAGGTACTAAACAAACTAAAACATGATATTGATTATCTTTGTGTATTTGTGTGCATTTGCTATGTGTTTCCTATAAAATATCAATGAACTAAGCTCGATCCAAAAAATATGCAGTGCATGTTTGTGGGATATAGTTTGACCTCGAAGGAATACAAATGCTACCATTCAGACTCGGGACGGATTATTGTGTCCTGTGAAGTCCACTTATATGAGGAATACGGGTTCTACGAATGAAAAAAGGTAGACTAATCTTGAAAATCTTTCGATATCACAAGATTTCAATTCTTTTCTACGTCTTTTTATTACTCAACTGCAAAAACAAGTTGATGTAGGATCACATCAATCGACAAAAAAACCCCGATCTATATATGAACAAGTTCGATTGCTAGTTAATCTCCCGTGTATGCCCATCCAAAATATAGACGCGAGTGTGTTTACCGAGGCAGTGGACGAGTGTCTAGTTGGTATGTTTGAGGATATACAGTAGACCAAATAGAACGTGTGATCAGAAGTCTGGACCACACGATCAGAAATGATTGCATGATACTCTAGAAGAGGAGGAGTAGACTCACAAAGATGCAATTGTTCAAGAGCATCATGATGTTGTCGTCCCCCGGTGCAATACTAGGATCCGAAGATCGGCCTCAGAGTGGTTGCATAAGGAAGAGTATTGTGATATTTCTCTCTTACCAACTCACCACTCTGTCTTTTTAAGCTAAATTGATTAATTAAAGGAACCTAATTCTTACAATGAGTCCATGAATCATCCGAAGTGGGAATTTACCATGAACAAAGAAATATATGCCCTTGAGAAAAATCAGACATGGGATCTTATGGACCTATCAAACGATAAGAAAGTCATGGGTTGTAGGTGGATATTGAAAATCAAGTATAGAAGCTATGGGTCAATTGAACGCCATAAAGCCCAACTTGTAGAAAAAAGCTATACACAAGCTTACAAACAATACTACACCGAGACATTTGCTCCAGTAGCTAATCTTTATACAGTACACATCTTCTTATCAGTGGCTGTTAACCTTAACTGGAACCCTTGGCAGATGGACGTCAAAAATGCGTTCCTCCAAAGAGATCTTTACGAAGAGATTTACATGCACTGTCCACCGGAGTATGTCAAAGGCACCAATCGAGTTTGAAAACTCAAGAAAGCCATACATGGCCTAAAACAATCCCCAAGAGCATGGTATAGTAAGTTTCATGACGTACTCACCTATCACGGGTTCGTTAAAAGTGAAGCGAATAAATCTTTGTTTTCAATTTAGGAGGAATCAGGTATCATCGTATTCTCGTGTACATTTTATGACATTATTATATCAAGAAATGATCGTATTGGAACTGAAAACACAAAAGAGTTCTTAAAATAAACATTTGACATAAAATATTTAGGAGAATTGAAATATTTCCTTGTGATTGAAGTTACTCGTTCTACTAATGGTTTGTTCTTGTCCCAAAGGAAATACATTCTTGATCTCCTAATTGAGATATGGAAGCTTGATGTTAAACCGATTAAGACGCCCATTGAAAAGAAACATAAAGATCGTCAAGAGGGAGAACTTTTATCAAATGTGTCTCAATACCAACAGATGCATACTCCGAGGAAGCAATATTGGTTCCTTGTGGGGAGAATTCTCAAATATCTAAAGGGGTCACCGGGAAAAGGAATTTGTATGGAGCGCAATGGTCATACAACGATCATGGGGTACTCTGATGTTGATTGGGCAGGAGACAACTGATCAAAAGTCTACAACTGGTAATACACCTTTGTTGGAAGAAACCTAGTCACCTAGAGGAGTAAGAAACTGGTCGCTCACTCGAGTGCTGGAGCCGAATACTGAAGCATGGCTAGCACTACCTGCAAGCTCATTTGAGTTAGACCTATTCTTCGAGATCTCGGCAACACATAGAGAATCCATCTACCCTACATTGTGATAATCAAGCCTCAATCCACATAGCCAAGAACGCGATCTTTCATTAAAGAATGAAGCACATCGAGGTCAACTGCCACTTCATCCGTGAGAAAAAAAAAAAGAATCATCTCAACTACCTACACAAGGAGTTTGGACCAACTAGCAGATCTATTTACCAAAGCTCTCCGAGAGAGAAGTATTACAAGTCTTCAAAAGAGGATGGGCTTGATCGATATCATAAAGCCACCTAAAATACCAAGTTTGAATGATGCAAATACAAGTATTGCTTCGTGATAGTACTCTTTTTTTTTCACCGAGTTTTGTCCCACTGGGTTTTCTTGGTAAATGTTTTTAACGATGTTATACTTCTCAGTTTTTCATCATTACAAACTTGAGGGGGAATGTTAACATCAGATCTCGTGATTTTATTACGATGATTACAATGGATCATATCTTTGGCAAGAAGATCTCCTGATTTAATCACGATGATTACGACCGACACAATCTTTAACAAAAATTCTTCAATATCGTTAACTCATGGAATTTTGCTGTTCTTTTATAATCATTCCTTATTCTCTCTATCCTTTTTGTGTACATATATTATTTTATTTCTATGTAATTGTAAAGTTTTCATTTTCTTGATTTCTTTTTTTTTCTAGACGTTTTAACCTTCTGTATATAATATTTTTATTATGTATTGTGAAAATAAGACAAAAATTTTTTATTATGTTAACAAATTCTTTAAATGCGTTATAATTTAAAACTTAAATTTTAAGTGTTCTGTGCATTTATATTTAAATATTAAAATATACTAATTCATATACTTATTTGATTTTTGTATATGATGCGTATATTTGTATGATTTTTTTTTTTGGTTTTCGGTTTTCGGTACCGACGAGGGTCCGTTAAATGTTTCAAAATTTGTCATATGCTTTCAAATATGTGGATGTAAATCCACTTGTCACCTTTCAAAATTTTCGGAAATTGAAATTGACCTGAAAACCATTGACAATTTCGACGACCATTTAAGACTAAAATTTCATATTTTATTAGGTAAGCATTCTAACTCGACGTACTTACGTATGTAAATACAAGGATACAAAATCAGAAATACATTATTATGTTAATTGTAACTAAGATTTCTATATTTAAAGATATAATATGTTATAATCATCTATTTCTTTAAATCTATGTATAATCATCAAATATGCGATAGTATTGAATAAATCTCTTACTATATAATAAAATGTCAATTTAAAATTTTTTCAAAAGTTATTATAAAATTATATTGAAATTGAAAATATAAAATATTATAATTTTTTTTATACATAATATTTCAATTTAATGTATATTTATTAGTATATCTGAAAATATTCATGGACAAGCAAATATAATTTTATTTCATGATCTATAAAAATTTATTAACACGGATATTCATTTTTATAAAAAGTTGTATCTATCAATTTGATAAAGACAAAGGATGTGCTTCTTTATCTTATTATCAAATATTAATAATATTTTTTATATAGATTTTATAAATCAGTTAAATATTTAAATATTTTTACTTATTAAATATTAATAAATTTCAAATATATCTAATATAATTACTTTTTAATCTCTCTAAATTATTTAAAGTTTATAATTCAAAATATTAACATATATCCTATTATAATTGATTATTTTTACGGATAATATAAAATATATATAGTTGTATGTCCTTTAAATGATATATGATAAATCATGCAAAATATTGTTCATGCACTGAATTATCTATAACCACGACATAAGATTTCTTGAATAAAACCGAATATTTTTTAAGTCAACATATACATGAAGGAATTATTTAGAAATTAAAACGAAATATGCTTGCATGCATCACGAGCATCGAATCCATTGTAATATAAACTAAAATGATATATGTACTATTTAGATTCGTAACATTTCATATTTTTTTAACAAACAAATTAAGTATTTATTTTTATAATAACTTTAAATAATAGACTACAATATAAATATATTTTTCGAAATTTACATATTAAGTTTCATCTAAAAAGATTATTACTGTCTTCGAAACAATATCAGTAAAAAGCTTTTTTTTTTGTGAGAATCAGTAACAAGTTATTAAAAAAGTATTGATATATCTCTAAAATTTCTAAATCCCTTTTTCTAATGACGATAAGAGTTTTTTTATCATTGAATCCAATATTATTTTATTAGATCAGTTCATAACCACCATTTCTTGTAATTTACAATATGCATTCACGTATTACTAGTCTTCAATCCCTACAAATACCAAATCATATAACATTTTTTTTTCTCAAGTTGAAAAGATAATATATGTTCGATAAAGACGCCGTTAACCATGACTGAGGAATAGTTAACGGATTCTAATGGTGTTGCGCTGTATTAGTTAACGGAGTTAGTCTGCTCCTTCCCATGTTCCCTCTCTGCTTATATAACGGGGCCTCTTCTCTCTGCTCCTCCTCCAAGACCCATCTCTCTCTCTACCACTTCTTCCTCTTCTTCTTCCTCCTTGATACACAGAGGAGGTGAGAGAAAGCTTCATCAGAGAAACAATGGCGGATTCCTTAATATTGCTCTATACCTCTGCTTTTCTGCTCATTCTAACACCCTTTCTCTGCGTAAATGGGTCAACGTAAGTTCTCGGATTCTAGTAGCACTAGGGTTTTGATCTCAGCAATAGTTACAGAGATTATTCTACGGTTCGAATCAATACGAACATTCGATGAGTACGACTGAATGTATTAAAGTTCGTCTCTCCTTTTAATTTCTGTAGGGTTCGAGAAACAGAAGAATATGTGAAATCGCGGAGCTCCAGAAACTCATTAATGGCGAATACGTGAGTTCGTATATATATATAGATAGATATATAGATGATGATGAAGATCGAATCTCAGCCGTCCAGATTTGATTTGTAGCACATTGGGGTCTGATGAAAAACGGTGTCGTTCTTTGGTCTGTTTTCTCAGGTCATCGGAAGATGCATGGCATGAACACGCCGTAAAAAACCCTGAACAAATAGCATCCATGGTCGATATGTAAGTTTCTATATTTATATATATATAATGTGAGTGATGTGAGTATATAGTTACATTACAAAATTATTTTATTTACCTGCATTCGTTAATCAATCTGAAATTAAGAAAATATTGAAGACGAGTTTCTAGATCGAAATACCTCTTCGGATTAAAAATTAACATTTAGTATAAAAATTCACGGACATTACAATTTGAAAAATGTCCTAAAAGGTCTATATACTTTTTCATATGTTATTGTTTTTTAATAATAGTAGTCCCTACTTAACATGGGTTCTTCAGTTTTATACACTCGCTAAACACGTTTAGTTTATAGCATTCACTAGTAATATATATCCACGTCCAAGTTAATACTTCGACGAATATATAATTTAGTAAATTAAGATTCCATGCGATATATATATATATAGAGAGAGAGAGTAGCATGTTCTTACAAACAAAACGACGTTCCAAATTTTTAAAGAACGAGTTTAATAGTGTTACACAATGTTAATGGCAAAATATTTTATTGATTTTAATTGGGTAAAATATAGATACTCTATATTAATTGGGTACAATATAGGTACAATAAAACAAATAAATTTTGATAATTAATTTTTCTTAATGCATAAATGAATTATAAAAACCATGTAGAGGTCACACGATGTGATTCACATCTCACATTTAGAAAATATACTCCAAAATCCAACAAAAAAATATATAATAATCTAAAATTACAGGGAAACAAGAAAAATGAAAAATCCTTTTGTTTTCACTGCAATTATTATAGAATGAAGCCACCGTGATCCCCATTTATTGCTTATCTTTCTCTCTCCTTTTCATCCCAAGATCCACCGACGTTCTCATCTTCAAATATGTTTTATTCACATTATATATATATTATATATGTGTATCGTGTAGGAGTCTAGTTTTCCATATCGAAATATGAGAGTAAAACATTTCATATCAACACAATTGTTATGTTACATCCATCTATAAATATATATATATATAGGCACTATATAGCACAATAAGTAATGTATTAAGATTATTTGTTAGATTTATATTAGACTTAGACAATATATACACCAATGGATTACTTCAGAATAAGTTATAATTATAAGATATAAAGTGATTATACTCTTTCAAAATCGAAAGATATTTGTATGAGGTAAGATTCGAAGTAGACATAATGTGTAATAAAATTCGATTAAGTCACTGTTTTTTTTTCTTTTTAAAATGGCTTAAAATCTGATTGGGAGCATATTGTTTTGATATATATATATATATATATGTTTTATAAGATTTACAAATAAAAAAATTGTTAGACAAGAGATTCGGCATTTATTTCGGGAGGTAGAAATAATATATTATAGAGACAGATGGGTCAAAAGAAATAGAATGATACAAAGTTTCCGTATGTACCGCATCACATGAAATCTAATTCCTTATTTGTCACATTTATGATCACATGGTCCACCTCCCACGGAGTCTTTCTTCGTTTTTTTGTCTAATAATAATAATAATAATAATAATAATAATAATAATAATAATAATAATAATAATAATCATAATAATATTCTTGCTCAATGGATATTTTTTTAGATTCTATATATGTCTATTTAAGCTTAATCCAATATTACTATATCAATTAATATTTCAAAGTTTACAATTTAAAAGATTAGAACATGCAATCAGAATATTAAAATTAAATTTAGATATATATTTGCATAAAAATTTATATAAAAAATTTAAACCAACAACATTAATAAATAATATTTTGAATATATATATATATTCAGATTTTCCGGTATTATTTTACAAATTTCCCTTAAGTAATTAACTTACAGATTAAAATACCAAAAACTCCATGGTCTATGGGTTTCTCTACACATACAAAATTTAAGGTTATTTTGAAAATTTCTTAATTTTCTGGTTGATTAATTAATTATTCAAAATAATACTCACGCAGGAGCATACGAAACAGTACGGAACGGAGGAAGCTCGGGTACTTCAGCTGCGCCACCGGGAACCCAATCGACGACTGTTGGCGATGTGATCAGAGATGGCATCTCCGGCGAAAACGTCTCGCAAACTGCGCGATTGGATTCGGCCGCAACGCCGTCGGTGGCCGCGACGGAGGTTATTACGTTGTTTCCGACCCGTCAGATCACGACCCGGTGAACCCGCGACCCGGGACTCTCCGTCACGCCGTGATCCAGGACAGGCCTCTGTGGATCGTCTTCAAGCGAGACATGGTCATAACCCTGAAGCAAGAGTTAATCATGAACAGCTTCAAAACGATCGATGGCCGAGGAGTAAATGTGCACATCGCTTATGGCGCGTGTATCACGATTCAGTTCGTGACGAACATCATCATCCATGGAGTTAACATCCATGACTGTAAGCGGACGGGGAATGCCATGGTTCGTAGCTCTCCAAGGCACTATGGTTGGCGAACTATGGCGGATGGTGACGGGATCTCGATTTTTGGGTCGAGTCATATTTGGATCGATCACAATTCTATGTCTAACTGTGCTGATGGGCTGATCGATGCCATCATGGGGTCTACGGCGATTACCATCTCCAACAACTATTTCACTCGCCATAACGAGGTCAGTTTCTTCTGTGGTTCTAGTGCTCTATTCTACCAAATTATCAAAATCCTGATGAAATTTTAGCTAAATCTATCTTCTTTGAAGAATTTCAAGAGGGCTCTCGTAGATTCAAAGGATGATTCGAGTTAAATTTTCCAATTACTATTAGCTTTGCTAGGTCGTTTATCCAAACGATGTCTTGAAAACATTGCGAAGAATTTCTATCGAATGTGGATGCAGGTAATGTTGTTGGGGCACAGCGATTCCTACACGAGAGACAAAGTGATGCAAGTGACCATTGCCTACAACCATTTTGGTGAGGGTCTTATTCAGAGAATGCCAAGGTACTTTCTTCTTGCATTTCTCCTCTTCTAGGCTTCATTCTCTTCCGTTGGGTTTTTCGGTTGGTCAGAATTTTTGGTTCAGTTATGATTCTTGTAGATTGAATTGTTCTGGTGATACGTTGTTTCAGATGTAGACACGGGTATTTCCATGTAGTGAACAACGATTACACTCATTGGCAAATGTATGCGATTGGCGGAAGTGCTAACCCTACTATCAACAGCCAAGGCAATCGATTCCTTGCCCCGAAAAATCGTTTTGCTAAAGAGGTTTGTGACTGATACGCGTGAAACATATACGCCCCAATGATGAGGCAGAAACGTGTTTGGGAATAACTGATGTGGAAATGGATTCGGCAGGTGACAAAAAGGGTAGGTGCAGGGCAAGGAGAGTGGAAGAGGTGGAACTGGAGGTCCCAGGGAGACCTCATGCTCAATGGTGCCTATTTTACTTCAACCGGAGCAGTATCTTCCATAAGCTACGCGAGGGCGTCGAGCTTGGCTGCCAAGTCGTCTTCCCTTGTAGGTACCCTTACGTACAGTTCTGGTGTTCTCAAATGCAGAATTGGTACGCGGTGTTAGTCAAATGCAGAATTGTTATGCATTAAATATACAGGCGAAGATGCGGGGAAACAAAGAAGAAAACTAACTCTGTTTTCTTCTCAACCTCGTTTTAGTTTCTGTACGCCTTTCTTCTTCTTCTTCTTCGAGTTCTGGCTCGTCCATTTGCATCTATGTATCGACCTCGGCCATTCCCAGCCGTAGTGTTGTTCAACCTGCAAAGCTGTAGTATAGCGCTTTCTTCTTCCTTAATCTATGTGAGTGTATCATCATGTAACTACTCATTCTTCTCTCACTGTGATCTGTTTTGAGCAGTCTCTATTACTCTGAATTCACTTTTCTACTCTTTGCTTTGTTCTTGATTCAAGATTGGATAACCAATTTGGGTTACGGTTGGTTCCTCGGGTTTTGAAAAATTGGATCCGAATTTTCGGTCCGAGTTCCTTAGGTTTTGGTTTGAGTTCGGATTGTTCGGGTTTTGAAGTATTGAACCACAATAACCGGAATTATTTCAACTCAAATGGGTACTTCGGATTATTTGGGTCGATTTGTTTGGGTAATTCAGGTATTTTTGGGTTATTCGAATCGGGTTATTTGGATAATTCGAATTGTTTGGATAATTTAGGCGGTTAACTTTATTAGACTTGGTTTATATCTGAATAATTCAGGTAGTTTGTATTGTTAATTTCTTTTTTCGAGTTAGATTTAGTTTCTAACATTTTAGGGTTAAATTTGTTTTTAAAATTTGTATTGTTTGGGTTTATTCGGATTTTTTTGAATTCGCGCTAATCTGAACCTGAATGGGTTTTGAATTTTGGACCCAAATTGATTATTTGGATAACTCATTTATGGATTGCATTTTTCGGATTGGTTTGGATAACCCGAATTGGATTGTCTAAAATGAAGGTTGGGTTTAAACCGAATTTAGCCATGGTCATGTTGCGGAAAAAACACAAAATTGAATGTTTACACAGGAAAATTCATCCTATTGCAACATGTATGCTTCATAAATGTCAGAAATATCTGAAAAATGTTGATTGAGCAAACAATGTTTGTTAGGGGAAAATACGAAATGGATAGCAAATCTTGTAAGATATCAATCCATTCCATCCGGATCTACGCAAATGTATTTCATATTCAATCTGATTCTTTTGGATATCCATTTAATAGTATAACAAATCAAATATTCAGCATTAGACAGGCTTTGTGAAGGAGTTGGTCAGTTGGTCCATGAGAAAGTCATGATCCAAGACGCATCTGGATGCAGGGAAAAACAGAGTGCAGGCTGGTCGGGTTGCAGATTCCAGGATTCAAGAAAGTGGCTGGTCGGGTTGCAGATTCCAGGATTCAAGAAAGTGGCGAGGAGTTGACCAAGGGAGCTGAGCCAATGGTCAAGAACGTAGCTGAAGGATGCTAGATGGAGTCAAGAACAAGAATGGAGGCAAAGGAGCAGGAGACAACCTCGGAATCAGACGAAGGACGCACACCAGAAACACAGGTTGCAGGTTGCCTGTTTTGGTATGAACATGGAATTGATATGATAAAAAAGAATGAAACGTGGTTGCAGACATTGAGTGGAGGAAGGCTATGGATGCAGAAATTGATATGATCAACAAGAATGAAACGTGGGAACTTGTTGAGCTACCAAAGGGGCATAAGGTAATCAGTTTCAAATGGATTTACAAAGTGAAAACTGATGAGTTTGGGAATGTACAGAAGTTGAAAGCCAGGCTGGTAGCAAGGGGTTGACACAGACTCATGGCTTGGACTATGGAGAAACTTTTGCTCTTGTGTCCAGGCATGATACAATCCGGACCTTGATAGTTGTGGCAGCACAGGAAGGGTGGAGCCTCCACCAAATAGATATCAAGTCTGCTTTCCTAAATAGGGAAATTGCAGAGGAGGTTTACATACAACAACCTCTTGGATATATCACTATAAGAAAAATAAAATTTCAAGGCAACAAAATCCGTCCCTAATTCGTCTGGAAAATGGTTTCCATACGTTTTCCGGACGGATTCTATCGGTCCGTAAATGAACGTCGCTAATTAATTTCCGTTCGGAATTCGTCCGAAATTCTGGACGGATTTAGTCGTCCCTAAACCGTCCTTAATTTTTTTGGATAAAAAGTTCCGGACGGATTTTTACGTCCAGAAAAAATTTAAAAATTTAAAAAAATTTAAAAAATTTCGGACGGATATATTTTTCCGTCCGGAAATATTTTCCGAAAATTAGAAACATTTATCCTCTATCGCCTCCATCGCCACCTCTTCTTCTTCCGTCTTCATCATCGCCTCCTAATCAACCGTCGTTGTTGTCTCCGCCTCCGTCGCCGCCGCCATCGCCACCTCACCTCCACCGTCGCCTCCACCACCGCCATCGCCTCCACCTCCGCCGTCGTCGTCTCACATGCCTTCTTCTCTGTCTCACTTTCTCTTTCTTCATTCTCTTTTTCTTTCTCTTCTTATTCCTTGCGAATGAATTTATAAGATTAGATTTCCGGACGGATTCAAATATTCCATCCCTAGTTCCAAACGGATTAAATAATCCGTCCCTAATTCCAGACGGATTACGTAATCCGTCCCTCATCCAGACGGATCAGGGACGATTTTTTTAACTTTTTATTTTTAAATTTTTAAATTTTATTTGAAAAAAATCCGGATGGCTAGGTGTCCGTACGGAAATTTTTCGAAAAATTTAAAAAATATTTTTTAATAGAATTATATTTTTAAATAAAAACTTAATTTTAATAAAAATAAATATTTTTTTGAAATATTTCAGGACGGACACCACACCGTCCGGAAATTTTTTTACAAATTTTAAAAAATAAAGAAAATCAAATTTTAAATATTTTATATGAAACATTTAATTTTTTTAAAAAATTAAATATTATTTTTCAAAAATTTCCGGACAGATATTTTTTCCGTCCGAATTTTTTTCTCAAAAAAAAAATTAAAGAAATAAATAATAAAATAATATAAAAATAAAAAATTCCGGACGGATACGAAAAATCAGTCCTTAATTTCCGGACGGATTTTTTAGGCCGTTAGGATTTTTTTTGTAAAAAATAAATAGTGATAAAAAATGAATAATAAATAAAATAAATATTTTTTAAAAAAATAAAAAATCCGTCCCTAATCCGTGCGTAATTTAGGGAGTGATTGGTGGTAGTCCTTAATCCGTCCGGAAATAGGAATAGAAAGAATTTCGTTTGTAAATTATGGACGGATTAAAATCCGTCCAGAATTTAAGGACATACCGAAATTTCCGTCCGTAATTTAGGGACAGATCAAAATCCGTCCGGAAATTTTGTCCATAAATTAAAAAATTCTAGTAGTGTGTTGTTGAAGGATTAGAAGACAAAGTCTTGAGGTTGAACAAGGCTTTGTATGGCTTGAAGCAAGCTCCTAGAGCTTGGTATAGCCGCATTGATTCATTCTTCACCAAGGAAGGATGCAAGAGAAGTGGATATGACGCTTTGTAGGAACAGAACAAAAGTTTATGGTCATCTGCTTGTATGTAGATGATTTGATCATCTCAGAAAATGATGAAGAGCTGATAACTAGTTCAAGGGCAAGTTGAGCAAAGAGTTTGAAATGAGTGATCTTGGAAAATTGAGGTATTCCCTAGGATTTGAAGTTATTTACATGGCTGATGGTATATTCATGAACCAGACCAAGTATGCAAGTCAGGTGCTGAAGAAGTTTGGAATGCAAAATTCCAAGAGCGTCTCAACCCCTCTGTCACCATATGGGAAGAACTCAGAAGGAGGAAATGAGCTTGCTGTTCCAACCAAATACAAGAGCATGGTTGGTGGTTTGCTCTATCTGTCAGCAACAAGACCAGACTTGGCATTCTTCGCATCATACTTGTCTAGGAGCAACGCCAAGCCGACTAAGAAGAGCTTATAGGAAGTTAAGAGGGTGATGAGGTACATTTCTGGAACTATGAATCATGGATTATGGTTTCAGAGAGTTCAAGATGCAAGATTAGTTGGATATGTGGATGTTGATCTAGATGGTAATGTGGAAGACTCAAAGAGTACCACAGGGTTCTGCTTCACAATTGGGAGTGCCATGTTCAGTTAGGGAACACAGAAGCAGATCATTATAGCTCAATCAACTGCAGAGGCTGAATACACAGCCTTGTGTGCAACCATAGATCATGGAGTATGGTTAAAGAGGTTATTCGGTGAACTTGGGTTTGATATGGATAATTGCTTGGTAATTTATTGTGATAACACAACGATAATAGCCATTGGAAATAATCCAGTGGATCATAAGAGGACTAAGCATATTCAGATCAAATTCCATGTGGTGAGGGAAGCTGTCAACAATGGGGATATCAAACTAGAACACATTGCTGGAGAGAATCAAGTGGCTGACATTCTAACAAAATCTTTGGGCACAAAACGTTTTGAAGAACTACGGAACAAGCTTGGAGTCATGGATAAACAGATCAAGAGGAATATTGAAGGAGTTGATCAGTTGGTCCATGACAACGTCATGACCCGAGACGCAGATGCAGGGGAAAACAGAGTGCAGGCTTGCCGATTTGCAGACTTCAGGATTCAAGAAAGTGGCAAGGAGTTGACCAAGGGAGCTGAGCCTGTGGTCAAGAACGTAGCTGAAGGATGCTAGATGGAGCCAAGAACAAGAACGAAGGCAAAGGAGCAGGAAATAGCCTCAGAATCAGACGAAGGACGCATACCAGAAACACAGGTTGCAGGTTGCCTGTTTTGGTATGAATATAGAGTTCATACAGCCCTTTAAGTGATTAACAAAAATGTTTGTAGTGTGGTCCTAAGACTATTTTGATTTTTGTAATGCGAATTTGGCTTATATATATTGTTCAAGGAAAATTAATCAAGTAATTAAAATTTCAGAAAACTATTTTTCACTCGTGTTCATCTTGCTCATTTATCTCTATCTCTCTATCATTTCACACAAAATTCTTACATTCTGAATAGGTAGTTTACATTTGTATTTGCACAATCTATATGATGCATGAAAGCGGTGAACTCAAATGAGCAACATATACGTTGCTGAAGTTCACTGGAAAACAACACTTTGGTGGGGTGAAAACAGGGTTAATTTGGAAAAACTTGCAGTATATGATAAATCAAATAAGATGGTTCCTATGGAACAAAATGCATAACTCCCGAAGTCTACAATTCACCTACTCAAATTGAGAAATACACAACATAGAAGAACAAGTAAGAAACCTGTATTATACATAAACACTTTTGTCTCAAAATGGAGTCCCGGTTCCGCTTCGAGTCTCGGTAGGACTGTACAACGCCGACTTATTCCTCGGCCTGTTTTCTTCCAACTGTCTCACAACCTCATCCATGGCTGGTCTCACAGATGGCACAGGAGCACAACAGCCCATTGCAAGCTTCAATGCCTGGACCAGACCCTCTTCCATTGGACTCCTTATTCCTTTCAGCACCTCCATATCGAATACCTCCATTGTTGTTTCCTCCAAGACTGCAACTTTAACTAGTGCTGGCAAATCTACAAACTCACCGTTTCTCCCGCTTTTTCCAGGTCTTTTCCCCATCAGAATCTCCAAAAGAAGTATGCCGAATGCATATACATCCGTTCTTGGGTTGCATTTCTTCATCTTGTGGAGTTCAGGTGCTTTATAGCCGTCTGATTTCGCCTGTGATATTATGTCATCTGCTATATCTTGTACCATCAACTTGTCTAGACCAAATTCTGTGATCCTGGCAAAGAAAAAGTCGTCCACGAGCACATTCTTCGATCTAACATTCCCATGAATGATGGGTACTTCTTGTCCGTTATGAAGAAAAGCAAGCCCTCGTGCTATTCCCAGCGCAATCTTGTGTCTCCGAGCCCAGTTCAAAGCCGGTTTTCCTGGTCCACTTTCTACACAGGACAAAAACATTAACCATCAACACCATAATACTGAAATTTCCTCGCGTTCAAGAATGCAGCCCATTACCGTTCAAAATTCATAATAGAAGAGTAATCCTCTATTACACTTCATGAATTCAAGAAAACAGCTATTCATCTATATATTACTTAAATTGAACGGATTTTTCAATCCAACCATATGAAATATATAAACGTAGTGACTACGAAAGGATATGTATATTGATAAATGGAAAGAGTACGGACGATATTCCACATACCGTGTAACAAGTCATGGAGGCTTCTGTTGGGTAGATAGTCATAGATGAGAAGCTTTTCTCCTCTCTTCCCCTGATAGAAAGCCCTCAATGGGACCAAATTCTCGTGCCGAATTCGTCCCAATTGCTTTATCACTGGTAGGCAAGCACTCCTATCCTTACAGCTACCTTCTCTCAAAAGCCTCAAAGCAATTGTCCCTCCATCACTAAGTTTCGCCTTATAGACCGTACCATAGCTTGTCTTCTCCATGACTTGTCCTGTAGCATTCAAAACATCTTCTAGTGTTAAATGCTCACCACCTTGGAACACAATCAACTTCCCTTCACCGCAATCTTCACCGTTGTCGTCATCACCGCCTTCTTCCAAGTCATCTTCACTGTCTACACTACTCTTTCTCTTTTTGTTCTGCATATACCCGATTAACAAGGATGCCACCACCACAGCCCCGGTCATTAAACCAATTACAAGACCAGCAATAGCACCTGAGCTCAACCTAGAGGAACCAAGACAGGGTCTTAATGGCAACCCACAAAGGCTAGGGTTGTTCCCTTCGAACGCTTCCGCACCAAACTTGGATCCGCCAAAATTTGGCAACACCCCACTAAAGTTGTTATGTGAAAGGTTGAGCCTTTCAAGTTTTAATCCGGCCAAACCCTCAGGAAGAGGACCCTCAAACATATTACTCGAAAGATCAAGCTCCTTTAGACCTTTGAATCTGGTAATAAACTCGGGGAAACTACCAGTGAACTTATTGCCGCCCAGATCAAGAACTTGCATATTACTACAAGTAGAATCTGGCAAAGCAGGTTCGGGCAAGGTCCCAAACAGAGAATTACCATGAAAACTGAGGGAGACAAGCTTATCACAAAGGTTCCAAACCGATGGAGGTAAAACCCCAGCTAGGGCATTACCACTCAAATCAACATCAGACAGAGAAGAAGTGTAACCAAGCTCGAGAGGGATCGACCCAGTTAAGGAATTAATGTTGAGGAAGAGACTCCGAAGCATTGAGAACTCACCAATCTCCCGAGGAAGTGAACCCGTGAGATTCGCAGAAGGGAGCTGCAGAGAGAGAAGGTGAAGAGATGGGTCCTTGACGAGAGAGAGGTTGGTCCATTGTGGTGAAGAGAGGTCAGTGCAGTGAAGCGGAGAACCATCTGAAAATACCCATTTTACCCCTCTCCATTGACAGACAGGAACTGATGAGTTCCATGAAGACAACAGTAGATTCTCGCTGTTGCCTTGTAATGAAGGTTTGATCTTTCCCAACAGAAGCTTCACATCCGAAGATTCGGGGGAAGATGATGTTTCACCACCGAAAGCTCTAGAACAGTCATTGAAAAGTGTCAGAAAGAAGAAGAAAACATGAAGATATCTCAACGCAGCCATGGAAACTGCAAGAGAGAGAGAGAGAGGAAAGGTGAAATCTTTGGGTTTCGGTATAGGCGAAGGCTCGTTCTTTTTTAGCTGAGAGAGAGAGAGAGAGAGAGAAAGAGAGAGTGAGTGTAGAGTAGACTTGAGTGTTGACCATTTTGTAAGCTCTTTGGTCAGACATTTCAACGGCTATGATTGTGTTGAATCTTCACCGTTGGATGTTATCAAAGTAGCACAATCCAACGGCTATAACCAATTGTAGAACAACAAAGGTCTTCAAGTGCACTGATTACTCCTAATTTTTATAAAGCTGCTTTTTTTCCTAAACCCTAATTGATTAAACTATCAGCACGCTCGCCATTGGAATACAGATATTTTATTTCTAATTTAAGTTCTTTAAAATTAATTTATTTTCAATTATTTTTACTGTGACAGATGCCTACAAGCCTCGTCTTTTCGAGGTGAAGTCCTCTAAGGGGTGGTTCATGGGATGTTCGCTAACCCTTAATCTTAACCGTCCACGTGTCAATACAGAAATGTGATTGCTAGAATCAACGGTGGATGATTGTGAAGGTACAGAACCCTAAAAAACACTAGTCTCTAGACGACATATTCTCAAGAAGGGACCCACATTGTTGGTGGGACAAAGAGAAAGAAAAAGAAAAGCCATTAATTAAAGGGGAAAGGTGAATCTAAGTGGTAATGTTTCCCAATCCAAGGATTGGAAATTGGAATATCTTGGTCATTTCTATATGTCCATCTTGTGTGAAAATACATAAATACATACAAAATATATGTGTAGTTATAAATTGAATTTGTATACATATAGTTATCACTTATATGTTTATATACAAGTTTATAGTAAACATTAACAAAAACTTAAGTTAGGGCTCACTTGCTTATACAGGTCACTAACGTTGCTTCAATATTTGTTGTCTAATAAAGGTACAAAATATAGGAGCTCATATTTGTAATCTATTTTAAATTGTTACTAAAAATATGAATAGTTCGCAACTAAAAACATATAGATATTAAAATTTGATATTTGAATGAAATGAAATGGATATGATTTAATTTTACTAGTATGATCTCTAATATTTGTTTTGTTTATTCAAACTATCTTTTAAAACTAGATTTCACTAATATAAAAATAAATTTATTATACTATTTCATTTATATAAAATAAAATAAAATTCATTTATAACCTTTTTTATATAGATTTGTTAGATTATTCAACTGCAAAAAAAATATAAAACATCATTCTCCAAAGATTTTCATGCAACTTACAAGAAAAAGGGGAAACATGAATGAAAATCTATGAGCAACAATGTTACATCTTTATCAACACATGCAACTATTCCAATCCTCACGCCTTATAATGTCCCAAAGCTATAAAGCTTTGACCCCTTGAAATCATTTTCATGCAATTCCGTCATGATCCTCCTTTTTTTTATGTCATCTTTATTTTTTTTTTTATTTTGTGCTCATCTAACAATATTTTTTACCCACCACTTTTTCACTTAGTAGCCGCCTCATAAATGATTCAATTCAAATGATAAACTGAACTGTTATTATAAATTGTCCCATGTTGATTAGGGTATGAATTTAGGACTCCTATATATATGATATCGTGCAATTCTAAACTCTAGAGCTAGTTTTTGGGATTAGTTAAGCCCAAATGCATATTTGACATGAATCGATTATATTACAAACCTATCCACCGATAAAGATAATTACTATCAGAAACGAAATAATCCATTAGGAGAGATGGTTGAGTGGACTAAAGCGTTGGATTGTTAATCCATTGTACGAGTTAGTAATCAATATATGCTTAAGCTAAGACGCAAAATGTAATTCCCGTTCTCTTGTGGTGGTTATATTTCTTTTGGTGATTTATGGCAATTGGTCTTGTTTTATCTCGCTGGTCATAATTTTACTTTTAACACCGCTTGCTTACAGATGTATTACGAAATCATAAACAAAAAACCATAACCCTATCTCCGAAAATAAAAATCATCAATTGAAGCTAAATACTTATGACAGTTTGCTAGTAAACCATAGATTAATCACACGATGCAAAGACGATGCAGACACGACATAAATAATTGACAATGCAAAAACGATGCAAAGACAATGTAAGCAATGAAACAAAGACAAAAGACGACACAAATATGATGTAAGCAACTGTGCAGAGACAAAAGACGACATAAATATGATGTAAACAACGATGCAGAGACAAAAAACGATGCGAAGACAAAGGAATGATGACGACACGAGAAGAGGGACGACACACAACAATTAGAGAAGAGTAACGACGACGAGAAACGATGAAAAATTTGAAACTATGGTTTTAAAAGAGAATGATAGGAAGAAGAAGAATACTAAAGATTTGGTGTTTCAAGTTGTGGTTTTCCATTGCTTTTCATTACAATTTATAGGAAAAAAATTACAATTGCAAGTAAATTACCCACTACCCAACTAACAATTATAAATGGACCACAAACCCTACTAACTCCACTATCCATGGTAAATGAACCACTCATATTGGCTGTAATCTTTCGGGTGTTGATGTCACTAGCCATGTCGCTATCACTGAATCCAAACATACGTGGTTAACCATCACATTTCTTTTCATATAACACCCCATAATTATGTATCTTCAAAATGTAAAGTATCATGTGCTTCACGGCCGTTATATGATATTCATGTGGTTTCTCCATGAAGCGTCTCACGTACCCTACCACATAGGCAAAGTCTGGTCACGTGCTCACAAGATACCGAAGTCCACCAATAATACTTCGATATGAAGTGGCATCAAACAACGGACTAGAACTTTCTTTGCTAAGCTTCAAATGTGCTTCGATGGCACCTCGCATGGGTTGTTGTTGTGTATGCCATCACTCTCTAACAATGTCTCCGCGTATGGTTGCACTTTGATATATCTCAAGCTTGAGATACTAGGTCAACAACCCGAGATCTCTCATCTTGAACAATACCGACATCTTGGTTTTAAATGCCTTAACATTGTCTTTTTTGGACCTAGTGATTATCAAGTCGTCGGCGTAGACACCCACAATAAATTGTGATGATCCTCTATTCTGAGTGTATATCCCAAGCTTAGAGGTACTCCTTTTGAACCCAAGTGACTGTAGACTTGCATCTAATTGGCGTTCTATTCTCTTGGTGTTTGTCGAAGTCTATAAAAGGCCTATACAAGCGTAAGACCTTATCTTTGTGGTTGTTGATGATGAAACATGGTGGTTGTGTACAATACACTTCCTCTTTGATCATGTCTTTGAGGAACACACCATTGACATGCATGTAATGTAATTTCATCCTTTGCTCGTTGTTAAGGGCAAAAAAGAGTCGTACAAACTCTATGCCACATGCGCAAAGACTTTGCCGAAATCAATTCCGTTTGTTGCATATACCCTTTTCAACCATTTGCATCTTCTGTTTAACAATGATTCCATGTTTGTCACACTTTACCTTTGAAAACCCATTTGATCCCAACGACTAAATAGCCAAGGGGGAAGTCGACGAGTTCTCAAGTGCCATTATCTTTGGTTGCATTCATCTTCTTAAGCATTGCATATCACCAATATTTGTGTTGCTTTGTCTCAACAAAGACGTTGACTCTACTATTGTGGTAAAATGCAACTTCTTAGCCTTTTAGGCACAGGGTGCAAACCGCTGTGGTGATGATGGTCTAAGGATGTTGTTGATTTTGAGAAAGAAAAAAGGCTAATCTACATGATTTGCATCAAGGTTTATTCGATGTTGGTGGCGACAAAAATGCACTACCTCTAGCGCTGCATTAGGAGTTCAAGGGGACTCTTGAACCATTTCTCCTGGGACCGGTTTACATGTAGTCATATACTTGATACTAAATGAGCCCATTGAAATGGTAGTGCTACCCTTATCATGGGCCTTCCAATACCATTGAACCATATTATCAAAGATCAATTCACGTGTCTCATGCATCGTTTACTGATTCAGTCAAACAACCGATATGCCTTGGACCTGGTTTCGTACCCGAAAAAATCATTGGTGTTCTTTGATCATCAAGCTTCTTAAAAAATGGTTGTATGTCCTTAACATACACGATGCAGCCTAATGTGCGAAGGAAATGGATTGTCAGTTGCTCCATGCCCAGTGTCACCCCATAACTCTCTTGGAAGACCTTTTATCTTCAAAATGCACCGAACCATGATATTTATGGGCTGGTTGCATCGTTCAACGACTTCAGTTTACTGTGATTAATAAGGAATCATGAATTTTCGTGGGATACTACGCTTTGTGCATATTCTCAAAACTCCAACTATTTAAAATTGTATTCCACTATCAATGTAATGCACTTTGAGCGTTCATCCTAATTGTACCTCTGTCGCATCTTGGAGTCTCCGAATTTCCAATGGAACTTTGTCCTTGCTTGCGAAAAGAGAATGACACATACAACGATTGAAATCATCTATGAGGAGTAAAAATTAGTGGTTCCCGCTTGGTGTCATTGGTGTGATGAGCCTACATAGATCACTATGGATGATATAATGAATGTATGTGGCTTGTTATCGTGCCTCATTCGAGAAGGAGTTATGCCTTTGCTTTCCCCGTGAGTCAACTATCACACACTTGGTTGCCCTGACCAATTTGTGACAATCCACGCACATATTATGTTGTACGAGCTTGTAGCGCCTTAAGACTAATGTGGTTGTATCTTGCTTTCCATCTCTACGAATTCTCGAAGCATCTGGTCATCAAGCACATCGGGTGTGCAATATCAAGACAAATCGAATAGAGCTTATTGGATGATATTTGGACTCGTGAATAGTCGTCATTACAGGTCTTTTATCGTCATGATGCCCTCATCAATGATCATTTGGCATCCAGAGTCTTCTAGCTACCCGACACTGATAAGATTCACAGTGAGGCGAGGAATGTAATTTAGTGCACGGGGCTCAATGTACTTGCACAATAATATGATCATGTCTTGTCCTTTAATCTTAAAGACATATCCATCTCTAAACTTCACGATTTCAATCACAAATGAATCGAATTAAAAAAAATGCACATACACTTGTCATGTGGTTCATCGCTTCAGTGTAAAAAACCATGGATTTCTTTTGCATTCCTCCTCACGACTAAGATGGAAAATAACCCCCATCTTGACAAGACGTATAGGACACTTATGTGGTGGCGATGATCTTGATGGTGTAGGTTGTAATGTTGGTGAGTCTAATATGGTCAAAATCGTCTGGTCATAAGGAGCTTTGGTTGGTCTTTGTTCTCGTGGGTTAGATGTGCCTTTTCGTTTTGGGCTCGGATTGACAGTCTCCAGCTCAATGAGCCATCTTACCATAATTTTGACACTTGTCTTTTGATATATCTCAATTCTTGCTAGAACTAGATCCACCATCACCTTCAAATTTAGGATGTTATTTTCCCGACTTAAAGCCTCATGAGGAACTTTTCCCTTATTTTTACTCTTTCATCCGTGCAATCCATTCCTCTTAAGTGAGGTAGTGTACCCCCTACCCCTTTGTAGGAATCAACGAATCCAACCGTTCTTCCATGGCCTTCAACCTCCATGTAATCTCTTCCAACGAAACTGTTAAAAAATCCAACAAAGGTTCAATTGAAAATGTGATTTGCCCAAATCTAGGAGGGATGACTCGTAGGTACTTCTCGACCACCTTGTAAGGTGGCTATGGGTCTCCGAGAATGGCCCATTGATTCACTATGTTGGAGAATCGCCTTGAATATTCATCCATCGTCTCATCATCACGGTAAACTATTATCTCATTCTTTGTGCACCTTCTGGATGTTGGCCTTTACGCGATCGATTAGAGCACACACATAGATCTAATCATGTCCCAAGCTTTCTTCGTATTCTTCTTCATGGTGTGCCAAAAGATCATTCCAACGACATGCCACGTAGAATGGATTCAAGCACCATATGATCTTCCTCCTCGTAATCGATGTCTATCTCAACGGCTACCCAAATACCATGTGCTCGTAGCATTATTTTATCATCAATGATCAATTTCCATAATTAATCTCTGTGATCATTGAAAATATTGCACCACCCACGTCATTAACCTCCTTTTGCACCACGTGGTTTTCGTCATCACGATGTGGGGGAGGAAAAAGATATTGTCGATGTCATTTTTACAAGATTCCTTGATGCTCTAATGTTGTGTGAGATCGAAGACGTCGCACAATAAATCATTTACGCACGATGTGATAGCAATTGTTGAAAATTATGGTTTCGAAGAGAATAATAGGAAGAAAAACAAAAGATTAGGTGTTTCAAGCTGTGATTTTCCATTGAAATTTATACAGAGAAAATTACGATGTAAGTAAATTACTTACTACCTCACTAAAAATGATAAATGAAACACTAAATGATCCACTCACACTTCTATCAAATTCCAATAACAAATAAAGTTAAGGAAAAAAGAAATGGATAACATATATAGAATAAAACAACAAAAAAGAGAAGATGAATGATGTAGAATAACTCTTTCATACACCCGAGCGACTGGCTAGTTAGACTAGAATGAAACATAGGTTTAAAACTAGGTTTTTAAACCTAATTGCATTCGTAACTATAATGAAAACTAAAGTTATATTAATAAAATTATATATATATATATTCAGGTATCCATGAGTACTTGTATTTAAAAATAAAAAACTCGAACCCAAACCTGAACCCATGAATTTTATAGATTTATTACCCAAAATCAGGAATTTTATTTATTTATTACCCGCAATAAAAGGTTTTACATTTTTTGTCGGGATTCGAGACCGGTTGACTCAGGTTTTTCGGGTATTTTGCTTACTCCTATCCAATACCATATGGAGCATTCCTAATATGTATCTATACAACATTGGAGATTTATGATTCTATAATTTCATATGAGAATCGTATCGATTCAAAGGGGTTTTGCACTAAAGAAATTTACGTATTAGGGATGACCACGATCCGTCAGTAAACGCGCGTCGCAAAAATAAAATCGTTTATAATCTATCCTATGGACGAATTAAAGAGTCCGCAAACCATTCGTAATTACGGACTGCATAGCCGTCCACAAATCGACGAAAAACGTGATCCGTCCACAGACAGGGAAAGGACTTAAAATTTGGGGACGTTAATAACCCGTCCTTAAAATTTACGGACAACTATAGTGTCGTCCACAATTTTTTTAAAACAACAAAAAATCCATTTATGATTACAAATTTAAAATTAATATTAATTAATTAGTATTTTTACATTATTAACATATATTTACAAACTTATTTGTGGTACTTCGGAATTATCGTCGTTAGAATCATTGTTTCTGGTCGTATCCCAATTGATATTAGGCATGTGTTCCTTCATCATTGTAAGCCATTGTTGACGTTCCCTTTTTGATCGTTCAACTTCCCTTTCTAGAACATTGAACGATAAATGTTGTGGTTCCAATTCTTCTTGCATTCTAGAGACGGTGTTTCGAAGTTCATCGGTCGCGGTTTTTTCCTTGCCTTTGGAGGAACTCGCATGTTTTGATGTCATTTGTCCAAGACCAAATATGCGACATTTGTATGGTGTTACTTGCTGCAAAAGAAATATTGAAATTTAATTAAGATTATAAATAAGAATTTTATTTAAAATTATAGTTAATATACCTTGAAATACATCTCGTTGTATTCTTCTTGAGTTAGAGAAGGTTGTGTCCCGTCTTCTCTCGGAGGGATTTTGGACACTCATTCTGATGCCATGTTCTGAACATCTTCGTGAATACGTTTCGCTCTCGCATCTACCCACGAACCGTCAGATTTCTTATTATGTGTACGTTCCATCAATTCCACGTACGATGGTTCAGATCCCTTCTCTTTCGCCTAAAACAAATTTAAAACTTATGTTTTTACTAATAAACAAAGGTCAGTCATATTAAAACTTAAAAAAATTAAAATCTTATCAAATCTTTGTAAACCTCCATGAAAGAGCAAGAACGAGTAGTATGTGCCCTCATCCCGTATCCTTCTCTATTGGAACGACGAGATTGACTAGCGCACTCGTTTCTCTCCTTAAAACTGGGATCATCTCAATAGGCGCACATCTGTTCCCAGACATTATCTGCATCCAAATAGGTTTGTCTTTTTTCTCCCGATCTCTTTTGCATTCTTTTACGAGAGCTTTGAGTCGAACTCCCGTAATCCGTTTGATGCGTTCTCAAAGTTAAATAAAATAACCTAAACTACCCGCAAGTGCACGTCACGTGTGTAGTATTTTAGGTGTCAATCCCACAGAGACTACGCAACACAATCTAAATTCGAACTATGAATAAAACTTGCTAAAGAACAAATATGGTTGAAGAATGAAATACTGAAAGTAAATAAATGAATTGGTTCTTAACGATAGGACAAACGTTCTAGGAATCCAGTTTCACCACAAGACTACCGAAACCAACAATCAATCTATCTATCATGCAATCCCAATTTAAGCTATCTAAGGCAGACGATCCTAATATGACATCTACCCTCTCTCAAGGCATAGACACGTGATCTAGACAAGTTGCCCCCTACTTTCGTGGCTGACACCTTGAACTAAACCCATAAGAACTATGATTCATCCGTT
>CM071875.1:26905681-26933957 GCA_036759665.1 Gynandropsis gynandra
CGTTTGTCCCGTGATGATCCTCGATGTTGGTCCTTAGCTCCGTGCATGTCCTTTAGCTCCGAAATGAACCAAATACGCGTAAAAACCTGTAAGAACATGAAAACACGAAAACAAGTAAAACGGATACGGAATCATACGTAAAGCAACACATATATATCATAAACATCCCTTAAATCGTGCAAGAAATACGTATGAAAACGTGATAATCACCATTCAAATTTGGACTTTACTAGTCCGGTTATTCCAGGATTCCAACAAAATTTGTGCTCAAAATAATGAAATAATTATTTATTGAAGTATCACTTTAAATTTTAAATTTTAAGTAAAATGAATATTAGTAAAAACATACCGCGAAATATTTCCACCACCGTTTCTTGATATCGGGATCGGTCTGCATCCAGTTATAACATAGACGATCATAATCAGCTTTCATCGTCTTTGTTATATGACGAGAAAGCTGATCGTAGCCAAACTTATAAAACAAAATAAAGGTAAATTAACACTTAATTAACTAAATAGTTACAAAATTGAAATTTAAATTTAGTGTTACGTACCATTGTGCGTCGTCTTCACGAGTTGGATATAAACGAGGAAGTTTACGTCTTTCCTTATCCATCGGTAAAAGTTCTTCCACCGTTGGTTCATGATGTATCAGAGGCTCGTGATGCATTATTAGCTCGACCGGTGGTTGCATCTGCTAATAAAATAGAAATAAATTCGGATTCATAAAATCCAAAAATATCGTATCTGACTGTCTTGTGTGTTATGGAGGAGATGGACCGTTGGCATTTTCCTCCAAAGTTGAACGGTTTCTTATGTTACCGCCTCTTCCAACGCGACGAGACATACTGAAATTTAAATTAAAATATTATATCAAATTTATTTCAATATTTATTTTGAAAATTTTTAATTTTAAATTAAACATTAATTGATTTTAATATAATTTCAAAACACATATAATGTAATAAATGTGTTTCTTAACTTAAACATATAACTTAATATATGTTTTTTTAAACTAAACAAGAACATTAAACTTAATATATATGCTATTCAACTTAACTAAACCAATTTCTTTTGGACATTTCATCGAACACCTAACCTACACATTCCAAATCTAACTAAAATGATTATCAACTTTACTAAACTTAACCTAGTATCAATTTAACTAAACTTAACCTAGAATAACTAATTTAAATTTTACTTTAACTACATTTGATCTAACTTAACATAAACAAATTTTACCTTCCAGCGAAGGTGACAGTGACTGGTTCACAGCAGCCAACGGCAGGACGGCTTCACGGGCGGTCGACAACACGTCAGACAGACGGGCTGGGCGAGGGCTTCACGAACGGCCAGGCGGGGGCTTTACGGACGGCGGGGCGAGGGCTTTACGGACGGCGGGGCGAAAGGCTCAAGGGATGTGTTTGGGGAAGGAGTCCCGCCAAGGAATTTATAAAAGTTTGCGGAAGGACCGGGATGTCTGTCCGCAAAATGTCCCCAATCCCAGATGAACAAGGGACGCATCCGCAATATGTCCGTGATTGCGGACGAAATCAGGACGCACGTCCGCAATCGCGGACGACATTCTCAGCCTATCCAGAAATTACGAACAGACCGAGGTCGCGTCCCTATGTCATCCGCGATTACGGACGACTTACGGACAACTTCCCTCGCCCGTCTGTATTTTGTGGTCCGTCCGCAATCTGAGGGACGGGACGAGAACTGATTGAAGGAAGGGAATCGACTTAGTGACGGGAATCGATAGAGGGATGGTAAATGACCGAGGGACATGAATCGACCGAAGGATAGGAACTGACGGAGGGACGAGAATCGACCCGAGGGAAGGGAACCGACCGAGGGCCGGGAATCGACCAAGGGACGGGAACAATTAATAAAAACTTATATATTCCCTCGATTCAATATTAAGTTAACAATAACAATTCTTTTATTATTTTAAACATCCGATAACAAGTTAACATGAATCATCTTCAAAGTCACATAATTCTTCCGTCGAGTGTTGATCAATTTGATTCAAATTCTTCCTCTTCTTTATTTTCTTCTATATCTTCATTTTCAATTTCTTTGACTTCACCATGCGCCAGTGCTTCAAGAGTAACTTCATCAATAGCAACAATCTCGATGGTTTGTTGTTGCATGGCCAATTGTTGTTCTTCTGTGTTTTTGATAAATTTACCCATTGGGAGTATCTTCATTGTGAATTGCTAACCTGAAGATCGTCTCATATGTGGATAGAAAACATAACAAACTTGATCGGCTTGTTCCACAATTGAACCCTCTGGACGAGCTTTTTGTTTGGCTTTTTTTCAGATGAAACATAAATCTCTCGAATAGATACATCCAACGAAATTGAACTGGACCTCTTAATACGACTTCCTATGGTAGATGAACTGTCAGATGCTCCATAACATTGAAGAATGATGGTGGAAAAATCTTCTCCAAGTTACATAGTATAGTAACTATGTTACTTTTATGTCTACGAACCACATCTACACTTAAATTTTTCGCACATAAATCTCAAAAAAGTATGCCAATACTTGAAAATTCAAGTATTAGTTAGTTTATTTAACTGTTAATATATGTAAATTATTAATTAGTAATTATACTACATAAAAAATCATCAATGATACCACCAATTGTTTCGTGTGCATGTTTGTCCATCAATTCAGAAAAAATATATGGGAAGTAGTCTTTGCATGAATACATGACAATCATGACTTTTCATCCTTGATATCTTTCCTCCATGAATATCGACGCACCTTCCGATGTTAGATGCATAACCATCAAGAAATTTCACGTCTTCCTTCAACTATTTCAACAATTTACATTTCTCATCATTCGACAATCTGAATATGGGAACTGGAACTTTAGCGTCGTCACTTATATGTAACTCCTTCCGTGAGAAATGCTCTTCTAGATCCTTCCGTGATTTAATATTATCCTTCATTTTTATTGTGACATTTAGTACCGTGTTGATGATATTATCGAAAAAAAATTTCTCTATGTGCATGACATCAAGTTGTGTCGAAGCTTTAGATATTTTTCAATACGGTAGATCCCAAAATATGCTCTTCTTGTACCAATAATGGGGAATTCCATAACCATCATATCTCGGATGATTATTCCCTCATAATATATACTCCTAGGAATACCCAAAGCAAAAAGGCATTCATATAAAATATCTTCACCGGTCAAAACTGGAGGAGGAGATTTCCGCACTACTATATTCCTTTTGAAATTCCTGTTGTTGTGTCGTAATGTATCATCAAGAAAACGACGATGACAATCAAACTACTCGTCTTTTGTCCATATTTCAACTGAAAAGCATCTGTTTTCCCCATGCAATATGGATAAGCCAATAGACCATGCATTGTTTATCCAGATAGCATACCACTGGAAAATCACTTATTGTCCATATAAGAGCACCTCGTAATATAAAATTCTGTCATCTCAAAACGTCGTACGCTGGAACTCCCTTCCATAATTCTTTCCATTCTTCAATCAGTGATTGAATAAATATATCCAAAATTATTTTCGGATAATTAAGCTCGAGAATCATTGTTAAGAACAAAAACTCACGCTTCATGCACATATCTAGTTGTAAAATGTACGATGTCATAATAATTGGCCACAACGAATAATTTCTCCTAGGATATACCGAATGGATTAAAACCTTCAGTGCAAAGGCCTAAATAAATGTTTCGACTCTCAGTTGCAAAATCATGATATACCTTGTTAAAGTGTTTCCACGCCTCACCATCTGAGGGATGACACATTTCTCTGTCACGACTTGAATGCTTAGCATGCCATCTCATGTCAATTGTGGTCTTTTCAGATTGATACAATCTTTTTATCTTGTCTGTAACTGTAAATACCACATATGACAAAACGAAACCGATTTTCCATTTCTTTTCAAATAAACCGATATTTTCCTCAAAATCGAAAATGGCTCAAATCCACAGTTTCTTCCCAAAAAATCATACAGTCTTCTTGGCAAATATCAATCTTTTGATATGGCAATAAACCCAATGATCTCATCATCTTCTTTGTTTCATAATATGACTCAACTGCATTAATATCTTCAGTCAAATAATCACTTACTAATTGCGATATAGAATCCATGCAATTCTCAGAAAGATTATTTTCAGTCTTCAAATTCATCAAACATGCAGATAGAGACAACCGTGAAAGACCACTTCTACAACCATCATAAAGTGGATTCCTAGCACTTTCTAACATTTTAAAAAATACTTTTCGCTTTTTCATTCAGTATCTTCCTTAATATTTTCATCTTCGTTTCTTTCAACGAATACATTTTGCACCATTTCTACATCTTGAGAAGTCTCAAACACTTCATGATGTACAATATCCCTACTCAAATTTTCCACAACATTACTAGGTTGTGGTGCGAAATTCTTTCCATGAGATAACCAAATGAAATAATTTGGAGTAAACCTCTTAAATAAAGATGATTTCAAACAGTTCTCTCATTAACGAATTTTTCAGTTTTGAATTAGACGCATGGACAAACCAACTTACCGGTTTCTCTATAAACTTGTTGATTTGTCGCCATCTTCAAAAAATTTGTAATGCCTTCTATAAAATCCTTCGATACACCTTGAGTTTCCGGATTAATTTTTCTATACATCCACTATCTAGAAACGAAAATATTTGATCTCGATGATGATGCCATTATAATAAGAAACGATAACAAGATATGTAGAGAAATATATGAGAATTGTGTGTGAAAAACGAATGGAAGGAGAAGAGGTTAAATAGATAATTTCTGGACTGATGAAGGACGAAGTACAAACTAAATCAAATATTTCTCGACGAACCGTCCTGAATAAGTCCTTAAATCACTTTATAATTTGCAAACGGATGGCATTGTCGTCCGCAAATTTGTGGACGGGCACTGATGTCGTCTGCAATTTGCGGACGTCCCTGAACGCCGTATCCAATCCACAACGTATCCTTAATCTGTCCCAAATCCATCCGCAATCACGTATGACTTAGGGATTACTTTCTGGTCTGCAAATTTACGGACGAATTAAGGACAAATTTATTTTTCTGTCCTTAATCCGTCAATAAATTTAGGGATGACACTTGTAGTCCGTAAATTCCTTCCAGAATAAGCATTTTCTTGTAGTGTTACTTGTATATCTCCATGATTTTCCTCACTTCTTCAAGTGGATCTTCTATATGCTCGAAACCAAAACTACTTCCTCCTCTGAGTTTTAGAGCTTTGCCTTTTTTTAGGGGTATGAATAAGAAGGACATGAAGTTCATTGTACCCTACAACAATGGCTTAGATATGAAAAAAATTTGCATGAAATTTATCTAGGGTTTATCATTATAGTGAATGAGATGTATGCAAAATGTTTGACCCAAAACCTAAGCTGCTTCAAAACCACAGTTTATACTTACCTAACTTGGATACAGTACTCATAAATAAATATCTTAACACATAATTTCCAGGAGTTATGAGAGACTATAAATATTAACCTTTGTTTCAAAAATGCCTATGTCTTTCGTATTGTGACTTTCTTTCTTTGTTTTTAATTCTCAAGTCCAAACTTCTGCAAATGCTCCTTCCGCCTCCTAATATAGCCTCCAAATCTGACAATAATCCACCTATATACATCAAAAATAAAAAAGTCACCAAATAATCTAAAAACATGTTGGTCAAATAAACTCCTACAAAGTCTCAAACAAAAATCCTACAAATCTTACAAATTAGGCTTTAGTTTGATTAGTAAATCAATATTTTCCCATTTTTGACCATATGCTCACTAAAAAAATATCAAAAATTCATAAAAAATCAATAAAGAGGTCAAAGATTCAAAATTATAAGTTCACAATCGAATCATGTCTTTTAGTTATAACTGAAGTGGCTATAGTTAAACTACAACTGAAACTAGTAAAAAAAAACAAAAAATTAGATCCAACCTTATTTTCTTCCATCCATCAATCCAACTTTTAGTCATGCGTAACATTCGTACCATGATCTTGACTCGTAGCTTATATCTCTATTTGAGTGAGTCATAAGATTCAAAATCATAATTCATTAATAAATATCAATGCACAAAAAATTATAAATAACGACATGACATAATGATGGAGAGATAATATTGTTTACACATAGAAACATCTTGATATGAATCATTTATTTCTTGTGATCTACCAAGGATTAAGCCATCTCCTTCTCGACACGGTTCCAGTCGACTTCCTTTCCTATAACAAACTCTACATTCTCGTTTCTCTAAACTAGATAATATTTAAAGATCTTTCTCCTCAGATTGCCTTAGTCTTGACCATATATTATCTAAACTCCCCTTCTAACACATGTCTCAAATGATGGATCTCGAGATACGTACGGAAAATCCATTAATCTCGATCGTTCGAGTAGAAACGGTTAGGTCAAGAAAGATCTCTTGAATGGCTTATATGCAATCTTCAATTATTGATTTGTTGAAGATGGATAATAGTGGTTGATGGTGGAGGTTCTCTTGATTGACATAAGGGCACTCTTCAACATTCTTCAGTTGATGGTGGTTAACAGTGGAGGTTATGGATGGGATGAAGGACACCACAAGAGGTGTAGGAGCCCTTGATATATCGGATATGACTTTAATTATTCCTAAAACAAGTTGGAGACATGGTATTCTTGATAAAAGATCAAGAAAACAAAAGAGTGTAATCTAAAAAAAATAGTTCATTGAAAATCGAGTGGAGTCCTTTATATTGGAGAGACTCCATGTTAAAACAAAAAAATTCATAAAATAAGGATAATATAGTGATCTACTAGCCGTTGAAAATATTCAAATGAGAAAATTAGATGATCTGATGGGATAAGATTGGCTTGGATGATTTTCTGGCCATGGAGAGGATTGCCTAGCTGTTGGGAAGGGTAATAGAAGATCTTTATCTTTTAAATTTCTTTATCCATATCACTAAGTCCGTTGATTCTAAATGTGCGAGTTGAAACCCATATCAATGTAGAAGACTCGTGTGAAGTTTCTTGGAATTGGGCCCAAATCCTATTTTGATAGATTCTTCCATGACTCCTACATTTGATGCCTTATTCCGCAAGCTCCTTGCTCATCCAAGTGTGAGTAGACCATGGGGATGTTCTATTCATTCGACTCCTTGAGTTAGCTCCTCATTCATGTGACCCTCATTTGGTTTTGTTTCTTGTTTGATGTCCTCATCACCTTATTCGGTAAAGAACTTATGTGTAAAAGCATTTGAAGCTGAGATATGAGAAATACCTTTATCCAAGGTTTGTTGCGCATTTTTTTTATTCTTTTCTGATTTTGATTTCGGAGAAAGTTATGCACCCTCTTTTCTTTTCTTTATTTTTATGGAAGTAACTTCATATACTTCTTTTGATTCATTTGTCTTACTTCCATTTGTTTTGCTATGAGATATTTTTAATTCTTCTGATTCTTTGTCGATGATCTTATGGATGGACTAAACATCTGCTTCTAGTACATAGACATATTCTGCTACTAAAAACTGTTTTCCTCTAGAAATTGTTGGGTATGTTTTTGTTTCCTTTACTGGGGTTTTTTCTACTGTAGGTATCCTTTCTTCGGTTTCAGGAATTTTTGGTTCAATGATATTCTCATCTATTTTTTGACTCAAAGGATTTAGTTCTGGAATTTCTAGACGAGGTGCAATCTTTTTCATCTTTAATATTCTTTTTTCCTTTATCAGTTGATGCACAACTACCGCCATTGTGGTGTCGATCATTTTCGCTGCTCCTTGTTGATCTTTCGTCTAAACTTCTTGAGTTTCTTTAAAATTCTCATTTTTCTTCCTCTTTTGAGGTAATTTCTCCATCGATGGTTGTGCCTTCATTGTTGGAAATGAAGATCTTCTCTTCGCGCCATTGATAAGAGATTTCAGGTGAAATGTTTTATCAATTTTGCAGAGAAAGAGAAAAAAAGAACACAGAACTTTAATAAAGTTCTCACAATAGAACGATAATCAAGGTATAAGCATTCAAAAATAATACCTAACATTGTCCTGGTGAGGTATACCTCATAGTCAATCAAAAATATTTGAAGCATCATATATTTTTTTTATTCTCATTATTATTCAAATTAAGCATCCAGAACTTCTAAAACGTCAAATTTGACAATTTTTACACCACTCAGATTCAGGCTACCATTTGGTATACGTTTAAGAAGTAAAAAAAAGTATTTATATCATTTTATTTTACAATCTTATGTCCTCAGGATGTTGAATTTATATAATATACCACAATTTAGTTTCAAGTTATTCCTTTTCCCTTTTATTATTATTATTATTATTATTATTATTATTATTATTATTATTATTATTATTATTATTATTATTATTATTATTATTATTATTATTAAAGAAAGTTGAACAAGAAATGCACTCATGTCATTTTTCTGATACAAATACCTTATTCTTGACATAGGATTGTTGGATATGCTGCAAAAGGATAATAAAATTCATATCTAGCACTTGTTCACAATTGAGTTGTACCAAGTCCAAATGAGTTGTATTTCGTACTCAAGTAGCTATCTCTGAAATGACACTAATATACACACATGTGAAAAATATGAGGTATACCTCAAACGAACTAACTTATACCTAATCTCACCAAACTTTCCACTTAAAAGTTGAGAACATATTTCAATATTAAAATGCACAAATACCTAATGACTTTCTTATACATACAAAATGGTTAATATCCAAAGGTATTATGGAAATATTTAATAGTTGAGGCTATGTGGAAACATAATCAATCAATATTTTTTTTGAACTTGTCTCTCAAACAATGATGCCTAATTTCTATATATTTCATTCCAGAATATTGCACAAGATTTTTGACATATTTTTGACACAAGTATTATCGCAATGTACTAGAATTCATGCCATAATCAGAAAGCATGTGTTTTATCAAAATCAATTGAGTGCAACAATTTCCTAGTACAGTACATTCGACTTCGGATGTAGACAACATAAAAGAAGCTTTGTTTGTTGTTGTGCCAAGAAATCAATTTCTTTTTAAAAAAAGGAACATCATCCTATGGTACTTTTCCAATCATTTGAGTTACCACACCAATCAGCAAGGAAAAATCCTTCCAACTCACAATTAGCTTCTTTCGTATAGTAAATACCAAACCCCATTGTACCTTTGATATATTTAATAATACGTTTTACTGCTTGCAAGTGAGAGTGCTTCGGCCTTGAGTGATACCAAACACAAATACAATACTTAACAAGAGATTTGATTTACTGGCGGTGAGATAAAGTAAACTGCCGATCATGATACAAAAACTTGACATCAACGTCTTCTACATCGTCATATTTGCTCGATTTGGTCATAGTGGACATAAGTGCAAGGTCAATTTTGTTTTTGTCTAGCTAAAAACGCTTCACTAGATCTTTCGTAAAAGTTTTTTGTGAGATAAAGATTCTTTCTCTCATTTATTTTACCCGCAAACCAAGAAAATAATTCAGTTCTCTAAACATACTTATTTTAAATTCTTGAGTCATGGACTTAACAAATCAGTTCACTTTTTTGGGATGTTGATCCAAAAACAATAATATCCATATATATTTGAACAGTAAGTAAACCATTACGATCATTATGAATGAATAAATTTGTATCCACTCCTCATCTTTTATTGTCATTGTCTATTAAAAAATTTGTCAACCTCTCGTACCAAGCTCTTGGAGCTTGTTTGAGACCATATAAAGCTTTCTTCAGACAATATACATGTTCCAGATTATGTAAGTCTTCAAAACTAGCTAGTTTTTCAATGTAAACCTCTTGTTGTAGAATACCATTTAGGAATGCACTTTTCTCATGCATCTGAAAATGATAAAACCGAGCACACAAACAACTCCAAGCAATAATCATATGGATTCTAAATATACAACAGAAACAAATGTTTCATCAAATTCAATGCCTTCGCAGTATAGCCTTTTGCTACTAATATTGTCTTTTCCTATTTTTTAAGTCCAACCTCATTTTTTTTATTCTTGAATATCCATTTTATGCCAGTGATATTAGCATGCTAGAAACCACACACCATTCGAACAAAATGTTCAAGTTCATCCTGCATTCATTTACCCAATATTCATCATTAAGAGTTTCAATAATATTTTTAGGTTTATTATGTGAAATGAAATAAGAAAACTTCACAATATCATAATAATTAAGTCGAGGTTTCTCTCAAATCTTCACGGCATCATGACCATTATGAATCACATATACGATACAATGATTATTTTAAACATATTTCGAATCTTGAATCTCTTTTCTGTCATCAGTTTTATTCTTTCTTCGGAATGATGCATATCAGTTGGAATTTGAGATTCAGGTGTATTTGCATTTTGTTCAGGTCCAACAATAGTTGAATTGGGCTTACTTAACGGAACTGCATGTAAATCACAATTTTTAGTACTATAGCTTCATCAAAACAATATTAACATATTCAATGATAGTTTTTTTGTGTAATTGTATAGTCTATATGCAACTGAATTTATGTCATATTCTAAAAAAAAAAAGAGATTCATCACTCTGGACATCTAATTTTCCATGATAGTCTTGATCATTTCGAACATAACATGAATGATCTCGTAAGAATTTTGAAATATATCAGGTAGTAAATAGAATTGATTTGAGACATAACATGCAATATTAATTGCTTCTGCCAAAAAACGAGTTGCAACTCCTTTGGAATGAAGCATGGTTCACGCCATTTTTTGCAATGTATGATTTTTTTATCTCGACAACTCCATCATGTTGAGAAGTTTTTGGAGTAGAAAACCCGTGTATAATTTCATGTTTGTTAAAGAAATTTGTGAACATCTCATTCTCAAACTTGTCGGTGATCATTTCATATTCGTAATAAATTTCCTTTTGTGTTAGTAAATTGTAAACAAAGAAAACATATAATGTCAAATGTTCCGCTTTTTCTTTTAAGAATTTAACTAAGTAAACCTAAAAAAATCATGAACATATACCAATATGTATATCTTACCACCAATACTTTTGGAATGAACTAGTCCCATTAAATCCATATGAAGTAACTCAATGATCTTTTCAGTTCTAACTTCTGGTATCTTTTTGTGATGTATTTTTACTTATTTCATTGTTGACAACCTTTTTATATGACTTGCTATCCTTAATCGAACATTGGAATTCCAACCTCTACTTTCACCACATTCACCAAAGATCTTGTGTTCATGTGACCTAAACATTGATGTCATAGACTCAAATTACTATGAGTGTTTTTTAGGCATATTGATCCTTCATCCCAGACATAGCTCGTACACTTGTCAAGAAAACTTTATTTTTTTCTTCAGAAACTTCACATCCAAGTTTTGTAAAATTTATTTAGATCTTTATCACACAATTGACTAATATTGATTAGATTACCTTTAGTCATTTGAATAGTAAATATATTTTAAAGAAGGTTGTCTAGCCTTTTTCAAAACTCTTACCTTTTTTTTTGTCACCAAATGTAAAATAAATTTCTTTGATTTCTTTGGTAAATTATGAAAGTAGATTATTGTTATGTGTCATATGTTTGGAGCAACCACTATGAAAATACCATGTATCTTCATGACTATCAACAATTGAAGTGTATGCAACTTTTCATCTAAGATTATATTTTCTCATCTTAGTTTGAGAATAATTAAAGTATTTACCTCGTAAAAAAGGTTTTCTCCTTAGGTGATAACAATAGACACGAGTATGACCTTGTTTTCCGCAATGATAAAACATCGTCTCGTGTTTTATAGCAAGGTGCAACTAATTTGTGTTGAACTGCATATGATAGATATCTAGCTGGTACAAATCCACTAACTCATTGACCTTCAATTGTATTTGATATTGAACCATTCTGAATTTTCTCTTTGCTTGATTCAGAATATCCTAACCCAAAATTATTTGTTATATTCTTTCCAATAGTTAGCAAATAATCCTAACTTCTTCGTCCATTATTTAGCATTCTCAAAATCTTTTGATTTTCTTCTAGGTGTCATTTCACTTGAGATGCTTCTTCTTCATTGGTTATTAACCATTTTTTCGTTTCTTTCAAATATCGGTCTTAATCATTTAAGGCTTGTTGTGCAGACTTAAATTCCAACTCTAAATCGTGATTTTCGCGCACCAATTCAATATATTTTTTTGAGTAATTCTATCCCATGCATCACATAAAGTTTACATATTTAATTCTTCATCATTATTATCACATTTAGATACATCTTGCTCTTTTTCATCCATTTCGTTGAAATATTGAAGAATTTCCTGAAATGCTACAAAGTTAGCAATTTATTATTCTTCGCTTTCAAATTCATATTCAGATTCATTGAAAATAACCAAATATTTTCCTTTTTTCTCATGTAAATATCCACATTCATTATTGATATGTCCATACCCTTTGTAGTAAAAACATTGAATCTCACTAAGACTTTTAAAAAATGTTTCCCTCTTTTGAATTGTTGGACATTCCCATTGTATATGTCTATAACTCTTGTATTTATGGCATTTTATGTTTGTTCTCCCTTCTACTTCTGAGTTAAATTGGATTTCAGAACGATTACGATAATATCAAGGCTTTCTTTATATATACTTGTTGAACCATTTGGTTATAAACCCAACATATTCTTCCAAACTACTAATTTTTTAATTTTTATCTTCTACTTGAAAGGCTATTCCTTTAGCTTTCTTACTGTAATTAAAACTCCTTGCATTAATTTAAACATTATTTCATAATGCCAATAATTTCTTTGAAATTTGTGGATTCAGTATCCAATGCATTCTTCATGGCTTTTTTTCTTCAAACTTTGAATGTACACCCATAAAAGTTTTTTTTTATAAGTTACTCATCTTCGTAACCCTGACCAAGAACATATACTTCATTAGCAAGAGAATTCAAGCTACCATTGAATTCCTTTATATTTTCATTTTCTTTCATAGTAACCTTCTCAAACTGATGCTCCAAAATGTCTAATTTGATTTTCTTTATGCTTGGAGTTTCTTAATGTATTGTTTCCAATGCATATCATGATTCTTTGATGGATTCATATTTTTGAATCTGTTTAAACTCATCTATATCTACAGAACCAAAAATGGCTGCAAGTGCCTTAGCATTAAAGGTGGAGCGTCGATTCTCAATGGAAGTCCAATCTTCAGCAGGGTTTTCAATAATCTTTCCATTTTGATCAACAATTGTAGGTGGACTCCATCCATGTTTCACAGCCCTCCAAACTTCTTCATCAATTCCACAAATTGTAGTTTGCATGCCCACTTTCAAATATCCATAGTTTGATGAATATAATATCACCCATTTTTCTAAAGGACTTGTGTCATCCATACTTGCCTCTATGAATCTAGCACAAAATAATTTTTTCGTGACCAGATGTGATACCACATGTAAATGCAAGTATATGATAACACAATAAAGGTCAAGATACAAAATTTTCTTAATAAAAGTACTTTATTCAACAAGTAATAAATTCAGTTACAATTTTACTCTATTTGAGTTGCAACTGGTCCACATCTAGTATTCCCTCTAATTTGGTTACACTACTCGTAAACAAATCTCCTAATACAAGATTTCCTAGAGTTATGATAGACTCCTTAAAATTCTAAAACACTAATCGGGGTTTCCTAAACATATCATCTCTCTAAATTACTCATATTTAGGTAATAGACACTCAAATTAGGTTTTTGTATTATTGCTTACTTTCTCATGCTTCAATCCTCAATTCCACGCTTCTGCAAATGTTCCATCCACATATTTATTGCCTCCAAATTTGACCAGAATCCACATACATACATGTAGAATAAAAAGACACCAAACAATCTAAAAACATGGTGATCAAAACAACTCATACAAGTCTTAAAAAAGAATCTTGCAATTGTGGAATTAGTTTGACTAAGACTAAACCAACACATTTTCTTAGATAAATCACTTATGTATTGTTAATGAAATTTTTAAATTATAGAAGAAAAATAGTTATAAAAGTTAACATTGATATGAATTCATCTTTAGCAAACATCCTAATTATCTAAAAGTCTTAAACAAACAACCTAATTATATGATCTTTTATATGATCCCTAAGGATGGACCGTCATCGATGAGTCTAATTTGTCACATGAAGAGTGAAATGTTATTTGTGAGAGAGGTTTCGTGATTAAATCCTCTATTTTATTGTTGTAAGTAACATTTGAACCGCGTAAAGATCTCGTTTGAACTTGGCACTCAAACAAATATGGATTTTCCAAAGCACAACTCGTTGAAAATTAATAAAAATTCGTTAAAATTTGTTATTTTCATTGGATTTTAAATCATTGATATTGATGCGTTGAAAAATGAATCCATTGAAACAAATGACATTTTGAACAATTATCAATGACCAAAATCTGTTTAAACTTTTTATCGTAATCAGTTTTTTCATCCGTAATCTATTAATAATTTTCAATTAATGTGTTGGTAATTTAAATCGTCACTCTTTGGTAATTTCAGATCATCATCTGTTGATAATTTTGAAACGTCGTTCTTTGATAATATTCACCAACCATTCGTTTATAATTTCAAAATAATATTTATATTTAATTTTAAAAACAAAATTTAATTTTAATAAAAATATATTTATTTTTAATATAAAATATTAGTTATTATTTCAATATAAAGTAATAATATTGAAATATAATATTTATTAATATAACAAAGTTTCAAATTTTAATTACAATACATAATTTTATTATAACAACTTTAATATTATCAAATGAAATTAATTCTACCAATCTAACTATTATCTCTAGATTCATAAATGTTTTTAAAAAAATTTCAAAATCTAATCACATATATAGATAACATTGAAAAAGAGAAATAATTTTGTAAAAATCTTAAAAAAATAGAGAAATTGAAGAACCATAGTGAAACAAAAATGAAATAAGATCGGTTTATAAATCAAAATTTCAAAAGAAACCGTTCAATAAAAAAGAAGCATGCATTTGAAATTTTATCTTATTGTTTGATGCTTTATCTCTATTTTCAACGGGCATCTGTTAAAAAAGAAAAAACTGCAAGAAAGCTAATTTTAATTTTTCTTATTTTTGTGTGTTTATTTTTTATTTTAACAGATATTTCAATAGTAATCCGTTGATAATTTTCAACTTTATCCATTTATAATTTTCAAGTACCATCCGTTGATAATTTCTAACCTATTTTTCAGTTGTCATCTATTGATAATTTTCAATCAATTTATTCAATCGTCATTCATTGATGATTATCAAAGGAATTTCAACAAATCTCTGTTTATAGATAATTTCAACTGAATTATCAACTAATAATTTTAATTTTGCAACAAAATTTCTAACATTTTTAAAAGAAACTTTCAACGGTATTTTTCCTCGATGTTCATGAACCTTTCCATCATAAGTAGGAGGGCACGACAATCACTGCAAACCATGGGGCACGAGTCCGGGTGGAGCGACCATTGGTGCATATCTTGGTCATAGTAGAAAATATTCAAATGAGAACTTTGAAGGCCGAAGAGTGGAAAGGTTCCATGTGAATGGCACTTGCACATGAGTTAGTTGATCCGAGGAGTCAGGGGAAACTTGTCTAATGTTGTTTTGGCGTGAACTTCAAAAGAGGATCTGGTTATATTTACGGGAGCGTGATGTGGCGGTTGACGATAACTTTAGGGAGTTCGAAGACATCATGGACGCCTTAAAAGAGTTATCTTTTCTTTTTTTTAACAGCCTCATCATCACCCTGGAAATTGTTCAATCGGAGGTAGGGTCCAACGATTAGAAGAGCGCCGCATATCGCATGGAGTACGATGCACTCCCAATAGCCTTTGAAAATTTAAAGGGCTGAGTGATGCCCACACCTGATCGTAATCAATATTGCATCAAGTCTATATGAACCAGTATGTGTACCGTGTTCGTGTACCATGTTTGTGTACCATGTTCGTTGGCAATTTAATTGTTTAGAAAAATTAATAGTTTTAAAAGGAATTTTCAATGGATTTCATCCCTTGAAAGCCCGTAGAAAAATAACGTGTTTTTTCTAGTGTTGGTTTGGAGCAAAGTAGTAGTTAATGTTGAGATCTTCATGTGAGAGTGGAACACAGGGTTCGTAGAGAGATATATTGCCCCAATATTACAATAGATGATTGATTTCCTAGAAAATGTGATGTAGAGTTCCTTGAGTAGATTAATGGCCCGTTAAACTTCTATGAATATTATTGTAATAGTCTCATACTCAGCTTCAATAGATGATCTAGTCGTTAGACCTTCTTGTTTCTTCGATGATCATGAGTTGTGATGTTTTCCAACATATACAAAGTTTATGTGTATGTATAATCATCAATGTCACCTCCCCGATATGTATCACTAAAGGTATTATAAAGTATATGATTAGTTGATGAGTAAATATCCCGATTTTTCGTAACTAAGATAGGTAGCATATGACACGCTTAGCTGCTTGCCAACGAGACAATAAGGGCATATGCATGGAATTGTGATAGGCGATTGACTGAAAAAACGATTTCAACTCGTGTGAACAATAGATATTATAAGTTACCAACAACCATACAATATTTTGTGGGATCTTCCGGGGGTACACCATCATTAAAGACGAATTTGGTAACTGATGTCATGTTAAGTGTTAAACAACCATATTTACAAGAGAAATTCGTCAACAAATATGCTAGATTCCTAATTAGAAGAAAGTCTTAAACAAATATCATAATTATATGATCACTTATAAAAAAATTATATTTTATTTCGCTCTTTTCCTGTCGCCTCCCTTCCTCATTCTCCTTCTTTAATTGTCGCCCTCCCTCCATTTCCTATCTTGTTTCCGTCAAACCCTCCTTTTCCTTCTCATCCCCTCTTTGTGTATGTTTCCCCTCGCCTCCCCATTTTCTTGTTGCCTCCTTCCGTGCATCTCGTCGTGTGTGTTTTTCTGTTTTAGTTTTTTTGGTCACATGTACCCACGAATAACCAAAAGTATGTACATATTTTATGGATACTTGAATTTTGGATACCCACATTTTATGGATTCAAGTTTAGATAATGATTATTATTACTCCTATGATTATTATTACTCCTATGATTATTATTACTTCGAATATTCATTATCTCACCAATAACCACGAAATTCACCCTGACTATGTTTATTCCATACAAAATATATTATTCTAATATTTAAAAATTGTATAAACGGAAGTGAAGATAGTTACAAGCTTTTGAAATTTTGAAATAAGTTTTAATTTATATATATATATATATGCATATATATACATATAATAGTAATTTTAAATTGATATGATTTGAAATCGATAATTTCAAGTAGTACGTTAACTCAGAAATGAGAACAACACGATAGATGGGATATAGTTAAGAAATTATAAGATTTGTTACGGTTCAATTTTCTGATTCAATTTCTAGTTCTGAACTTGAATGAGATTTGTATGAAAAAATTTGAGAAAAAAGAACAAAATACACACACGGAATTTACGAGTTTCTTCCTCAATTTGAGAAAGTACGTCTTCGGTCGGAAATTCCCGAACGAATTATTTATATAGAACTTGAGTTTTGACTTTTGAGTACAAACTAAATGATGAACATTTTCCCACTCTTCGCATAACCAACAAAAACCCCCCATTGGTTCTTGAAAACAAAGCAAGAAGCGTGAATAAGATGATCATGTGTTTCTCATGTGAGTAAACTAACTCAAAAACCCACTATGAACAAATGACAATATGATCCATTAAGTCCACTTGCTCAAACAGTAGGTTCAACGAATCTACTACGAACAAATGATGATATTAACCTTTCCACTTGGTCAAATAGAAACTTGATTTCAACCGAACTACCTATACAACATTATACCTAACAATCTCCACCTTGTTGAGCTTGAACATCACACCTTTTTCTTGAATCTCTTCCTTTTTAACCTTTCTGAGCTCCTAACAAACCTCTCTATTTCTTGGATATACTAAGCATGTTTAAATTTATCATTAGACACTCCTTTATTAGAATGTCTGCAGGATTGATATTGGAGTCTATCTTCTCCACTTTTACCTTTCTTTGTGATATGATATCTCTGATAAAATGCAATTTGACATCAATATGTTTAGTCCTTTCATGATAGACACTATTCTTTGATAAACATATTTTAGTTTGTGAGTCACAATAAATTTGAATTGAACCTTGTATAAAACCAAGTTCTTCAACCAAACTTTAAGCTCTCCTTTATTGTCTCAACTAAAGCCATATATTCTACCTCTGTAGATGATAGTGTCACTATATTTTTTTAATCTTGATTCCAACTAACATCGTTTCCCTCAGGGTCTGCTGCATAGTCTGAGCCCCAGAGTCCTTGCACCTTTATCTGTTTTGTTTTTCTATATTTTAACTTCACTTGGTAATTCCCTTCACATACCTCAACACCCATTTTACAGCTGCCCAGTGACACAGAGAAGGCTTGCTTATAAACCTGCTCACAATTCCCATGTTGTAAGCAAGATCAAATATTGATCCTACCATTGCATACATCAGGCTGTCAACTACACTTGAGTGAGGTACGAATCCCATTTTCAGTTCTTTCTCATTTCCCTTTGTTGTTGTTAGTTTAAACTAAGAGTGTCAAAATGTTTTTATATCTCTATTGAATTTGTCATGCCAAATACATTAACAACTTTTTCCAGATAATCTGATTGTGAGAGTGTCAAAATTTTTTTATGTATATCCCTATTAATACTGATTCGAAGTATCTTCTTTGATGTCTCTAAGTCTTTCATCTCAAAGTTAGATCCTCGAAGCTTCTTCAATGCCTTGATCTTTATCATGTCCTGATAACATCTATTTTGTTATAGTATTTTAGTCCATTTTCATAGTTAGTTTAACCTTTCATTTAGATTTTACCGAGTATTAAGCATCATTTAGTCTTATTCTAGCGTTTTCTCATATTATTATAGAAAATAAAATATCGGGGTACAAGCATGAGGAAATGAAGCAAAACCCACTCTCTTATCAACTATACACGGTCAACATTCAAGGATCTTGAATCAAAGAAGAAAAATGGAAGCAAGGACGGTTGGATTACAAAGAAGGCATGCAGCCACAAAGAAAAGGAAATAGGTAGCTCACAAAGATAGAAACTTAGGTCGCGACTCAAAAGAATGGAAATTTTCGGTTGCTGAAAAAAAATAAAAAGAGCATGGTTGAAACATCAAAAGGAAACATGGTTTACATAAAATAGAAGCAAGTTGTTGGAACAAAATTTAAACTTCCAGTCGCCTACACAAAAATGGAAAGATAGCCGCTTACACAAGAATTGAAAACTGCAACCCTTGGAGATAGAAAATGGAAATGGTTGTTGGAACAATAAATAGAAATGCATGGAAAAGAGAAGGCAGCCAGCCAAAAAGGAAAAGGATGAGAAAAGAAAAGGAAATCGTTATAGCCAAAGAGGAAAAGGAAACACAAGCTGCTGAAGAAAATGGAAATCGAGAAAATGGAAACTAGTAAAAAAGAGGAAAGGATGACGAAAAGAAAAAGGGCTAGAGAGCTTAGATTTGGCCAAATAGGAAAGAAAGGAAAAAGGAAAGAGGATGAAGGGGTCAAGAGGAAAAGCTCAATTTCGAAAAGAACACAACAACACGACAGAACACACACGAGAGAACAAGAGAGAGAGCAGCAAGCCGGAAGGTGGGAGACTGGGCAACGAACTCGGAACGCAGAGGAGCTGGTGAAGGATATGGTATTAGGATAGGGAGAAATCTCATTCTTTATCTACTGTTTGACTTTGGTACTACACAATCCGTATTTTTGTGGAAGCGTTGATCCAGGTAATTATTACTTGAGATTAACCATATCATGTCCTTTGATGTTATAAGCATACCATCAATGTATAATAACAAGTAAATGAACTCACCTTTGTCAAGTTTTCTGAAATACAAACATGCTTTATAGAAGCTTTTTATATAGTTTTTCTCCACTGTCAAACTGTCAAAAAATTTGTTTCATTGACGTCATGACTATTTTAATCCATAAATTGATTTCTTTAGAAAACAAATACAATCCTCTTTGCCTTTCTGCACATAACCATCTTGAATCATGTATATGTTTTCTTCCAGATTTCCATGTAGAAATGATATCTTGCATCTAATTATTCTATATCAAGATGAGCTGCAATTGATAGCAATATATGAATTGTAATATGCTTTACCATAGGTGAAAATAACTCTATATAGTCTATCCCCTCTATCTGTTAGTGTCCTCTGGCTATCAGTTGATCCTTATACCTTGAGTTTTCAATTCCTGGTATGCGTTTTCTCTCTTGTATATCCATTTGCTTCCAATGATCTCGTTGTTCTTTGGTTTAGTGACCAGTTTCCATGTCTCATTTTTAAATATCGATAACATCTCTTCAACCATAGCCATTTTCCAACTTCCCCAGTCTTTTTACTTAGACTTTTCTTCCACAAGATTTCTTGGTTCCTCACAACTCAAATAAGTCCATGTTGTTACAGCAAATGAAACTACACTACTATCTGAAGCTTGCAGATGGTCTTATCACCCTTATTCCTCTGTCTAAAGCAAATTGATAGTTATCCAAGTTTTCTGCTAGTTGAGTGTTAGACTCTTCAACATATTCTTCTCTCGATTGGTCCATACAATCCTCTAATTCCATTTATTCCTCCCTAAAAGTGGCTCCACCTTTGGCCAATTTCACTCCCTGTGATTGTCTCAAGTCCTCACTACAAGAAATTCACGGTTTAGAGACTGAAGAATCCGTCCCTAATCCGTCTCCAAACTTGTTTCGGGACGGATTAGTGACGGTAGGAAACTATCCGCAAACGAGCGTCGCTAACCCATATCCATCTGCAATCCGTCCGCAAATAGAGACAGATTATTTAGTGCGCAAACTATTCGTAATTTCGGAAGAAAGGGTAGTCCGGAAATCGACGCGAAACCCGGACGGATATCGTGCTTAAAATTTCCGGACAGCACTGTTCCCATCCGAAATTTTTTTAGAAAAACATAAAAAACCAAAATTTTAAATTAAAATTTAAAATTTAAATATAAAGTGAAATTAAATTATCAGTATTTATACAATATTAAAATTATCGATTTACAAACTAGTTTGTGGTAATTGGGAATTATCATCGTCATCGTCATTGTTTTCCGTTGTATCCCGATTGATAGTGGACATGTGTTCCTTCATCATTCTGAGCCACTGCTGACGTTCCCTTCTTGATTGTTCAACTTCTCTTTGCAGAGCGTTGAACTCTGAACTTTGTTGTTCTACTTGTGAACTTTGTTGTACTGATAGTGAACTTTATTTCTCTAATTTTTCTTGCATCTTAGAGATTGTGTTTCGAAATTCCTCGGTCACGACCTTTTCCTTGCCTTTGGAGGAAGTCACATGTTTTGATGTCATTGCTCGAAGACCAAATAAGCGACCTTTTTACGGTGTTACGTGCTACAAAAAATATTGAAATTTAATTTAAATTTTAAATTATTAATAAAAATTATTTATTGAAATATTATTTTAAGTTTAAAATTTATAATGAAATGAATATTAAAAAAAAATACCACGAAAGCTTTCCACCACCGTTCCTTTATTTCGGGATCGGTTCGCGTCCAATTATAACATGGATGATCATAATCAGCTTTTATCGTCTTTGTGATATGACGATTAAGTTGTTTAATACCAAACCTATTAAAATAAAATTAAAAAATAAATTAAGACTTGATAATTAATTACTTACAAAATTAAATTTAAATTTAGTTTATACCAAAGTGCGTCGGATGAAGAATCTGGATCTATACAAGGAAGTTTGTGTCTTTCCTCATCCATCGCTAAAAGCTCTTCCACGTTGGTCCCTGATGCATCGGAGGCTCGTGATGCATCATCGGCTCGACCGGCGGTGGCATCTGCTGATAGAAGGTAAACGACATATATTGTGCCGATCCAGTGGTCGGAAATAAATTCGGATTCATAAAATCCGAATTACTACATCCGATTGTCTCTAGTGTTGTGGACCATTAGCACTTTCTTAAGATGTTGAGCGATTTCTGTTGTTATCGCCTTTTCCAACACGACGCGACATACTAAAATTGTAATTTAAAAGATTATATAAAAATTTAATTCAATGTTTATATTAAAAATTTTAATTGCTAATTGAATATTAATTAATTTTAATTTAATTTTAAAACCACATATAATTTAATATATGTGTTTTAATTTTAAAAAAACATATAACTTAATATATGTTTTTTAATATATGTTTTTTAACAAAATAACTTAATAATACGTATATTTGATTTAGACATTTCATCGAACACTTAATTTACATAGTTTAATATATGTACATTTGATTTAGGCATTTTATCGAACAACTAATCTAGATAACTTAATACATACATATATATTCAATTCTTTCAAATTTTCTTCATTATACTAAAGATACAAACATATTATTTCCACAATATGTATATATTTCCACAATCTGTATATATTTTCACAAACTTATATATTTCCACAAACATATATATTTCCACAAACTTAATATATATACGGACGGCGGACGAACCGACGGAAAGGTGGCGGGCGGACGGCAGACCGGCACGGACGGGCGGCGGACGGCAGCGGGGTGCGCGGACGGACTGTCAAAAAATCAAGCCTAAATCAACACTCTTGCATATAAAAAATAATCAATAGAACCGAGAGAAACATTTACCGGACGGGTGGCGGACGGACGGCGGACGGCAGGCAGACGAACGGCGGACGGGCAGCAGACTGAGAACAAATTGTCAAAGAGGGGGAGTTGATTTTCGATCGAAATATGAAGTGAGGAAATGAGGTTGGAAGCTAGAATTTATTTTAATTTCCGGATGGGGTCGCGACCCGTCCCTAATTGCAGAATGTTTCCGGACGGGGGTCGCGACCCGTTCGAAAATTGCAGACTAATTCCTGACGGGGGTCGCGACCCGTCCGGAAATTGCACATTGATTCCGGACAGGGGTCGCGACCCGTCCAGAAATTCGAGACAGTTTCCCGACGGTGGTTGTGACCCGTCCGGAAATTCGAGACAGTCCGGACGGGCGTCGTGACCCGACCGAAAATTGCAGACTGATTCCGGACGGGGGTCGAGACCCGTCCGGAAATTCGAGACAGTTTCCGGACGGTACCCACGACGCGTCCGGAATTCCAGACCAACACCCTTTTTCGTCCCAACGCCGTTCGCATACATGATATTCGACCGAGGGATGAGAATCAAACGAGGGACGGGAATTGATCGAGGGACGGGATTTGACTGAGGGACGGGAATCGACCGAGGGACGGGATTCGACCGAGGGACGGGATTTGATCGAGGGATGGGAATCGATCGAGGGATGGGTTTCGACCGAGGGACGAGATTCGACCGAGGGACGGGATTCGACCGAGGGACGGGATTCGATCGAGGGACGGGATTCGAACGAGGGACGGGTTTTGATCGAGGGACGGGATTCGATCGAGGGACGGGATTCGACCGAGGGAACAATTCATAAAACCTTATATATATATATATATATTTCATGAGGGACGAGAACCGACCGATATATATAAATTTCGTTAATGCAATATAAAGTTAAAAATAAGAATTCTTTAAACGTCTGAATTTGATTCAGAGTCACATAATTAGGGACTACTATGCTATCTGCAAATTTGTAGATGGATTAGAAACGGATTTATTATTCCGTCCTTAAATCTTCCCTAATCCGTCCCTAAATTTAGGAACGACTGATTCAGTCTGCAAAGTCAATCCCAAAATCTTATTTTCCTTGTAGTGCCTTGGGCATAGAAATGGTGATCGTTTCAACAGTTTCTGATACAGTCTTTATTGCATCTTCCTTTTGTGAAGAAATATCCCGAAACACCTTATCCTTACTTTTTATCCTTTTATCCCATTAGGATACCGAAAGAATATCCCTTGTTTGGCCTTTGGTTTTAACTTCCTTTGATCTGCATGTACATATACTACAAATCCAAATATTTTGATATGTGAATATGGTGGCTCTGTTTTTTACCATCTTTCTTCTGGTAATTCAAAGTCTATTGCTGAGGACGGTGATATATTCACCAAAAAAGTTGTTGAAGCAACCTCTGCCCAAAATTCTTCCTTTAGACATGAATCACACAACATACTTCTTACCGTATCCATGATAGTCCTATTTATTGTTTTTGCAACACCATTTTGTTATGGGGTGTGTGCATAAGTGTGATGTCTTTCAATTCCATTTAGTTTACAATAGTTATTGAAATGATAATTGACAAACTCTAGTTCATTTTCTGGTCTTAAGCACTTTAACTTTTTTTTCCTGATTGAGTTTCAACCATTTTTTCCCATTCAACAAATATCTTGAAGATATCATTCTTTTTCTCATAATATAAATCCACCCTTCGAGTGAGTAATCATCAATTAGAGTTAAAACGTACTAAGTACCTAACAAGAAATGAGTGACTTGGTGGGATCCCCCAAAGATCTAAGTGAATAGAATCTAGAATCCATTTTTTTTGTATGTTGTCATTTACTGAAATTAACTCTACAAGTCTTTCCTAAAATACAACTTTCACAATGACTAAAATCTGTAATTTCTTTTTCAGATATGACTCCTTTCTTGTCAAGAATTCGAAGTCCTTTGATTATGCATCATTCAATACTTTTCCAACCACATTCGTTTCACCCTTATATGTCTGGTCATTCAGGACATATAATCCACATTTGAGTTCTCCTTCTCCTTTCATAACAACCAGAGAACCTTTACATACTTTCATCTTTCCACTTGAATCTTTGTAGGACAGACCTAGTTTATCCAATTAACCAAAAGATATGAGATTTTATTTTACTTGAGTTCACGAATGAACCGTACTTATCTCTACAGTTTCATTGAGCCTTCATCTGTTCTTATTCTGATATTACCTATTCCCATTATTTGAGAGGTCTCATTGTTACCCAGAACCTTCCCTCTTGAGAATTCTTGAAGAATCCTCAAACTATTCCTTCAATTGAGACATGTGAAAGATACATCCTGAGTCCATAATCCATTAATCATGTAGGTCTTTGTTAGATACAATGAGATGTTTTGTATCATAGACATCTTGTGTCAATATTGTAGTTTGGTTTTGTCTTGAATTTTGAGGCTTTGCATTCCTTCTTGAAATGTCCTTCTTTTCGGCAATACCAACACCCTGTCTTAGTCTTAGTCTTTGATTTAGATCTAGACCTTTTCTTTTTTTTTATCTCCCTCATTTCCCCTTTTCTTAAATCTACCTCTGACAATTAATAAATCCCCTGAAGTTCTTGACTTTCTTGCTGCAAATTTCAGTTCCTTTGAATATAATGATGAGGTAACTTCATCCATTGTTATCGTTTCTTTTCTACTATACTTCATGTGTTCCGAAGTTGTTCATACTGGTCTAGTAGAGAATTCAAGAGGAACAATATCTGGTCATTTCTCTGGAATCTCAATTTTCAAGTTTGCTAGATCATTGACTAGTTTTCTAAACTGATCAATGTTCTCTTCCAAAGGTTTTGGTTCATCCATCCTGAATCTATAAAAACTTTGCTTGAGATACATTTTATTTGGTAGAGATTTAAGTAGATATTCATGTTTTAACGCCTTCCAAATGCATGTTTTCGTATGTTCCCATTTGACATTCCTCATAATTTGGTTTGATAGACATAAGAGTATGAGGTTTCTTATTCGACGACATCTTTCATACCTTGTTTTCTGAGATACCATTGAGGATGGTCCTCCTTTTCCTTGTCTTTAAGTGATATATTCACCTTCTTTAGATTTGGTGATCTTCTCATCAACGTTCTCTGGTTCTTCCAAAGAGTGCTTTTCATCTAACACATCGTGCACTTCATTATTTCATGATTTGCAAGAATCTTTTCGTTCCAAAGAGAGAAAACTCCATTTCTATCATAGTTCTCCAACTTAAGCTTGAGATTAGACATGACGACAAATCTTATGAGGCAAGGTTTCTGGAATTGCGTCAAAATTGCTTTTCCTTGAAAGGAAACTCCCTTTTTCCCAAACCGGTGCTCTGATACTTGTAAGATTTGTTGTGGATCGAGTTTTTGATTCGATTTCTAGTTATAACTGGAATCAGAATTGTATGAAGGAAATTTGAGCTGGAAAAACAAAATGTACACACACACACGAAATTTACGGATTCCTTCCTCAATTTGAGAAAGTATGTCTCGACTAGGCTTAACACTCGAAGGGATTCACTAGAGAGAATTTGAGTTATAAATACAAATAATGATAAAATTTTCCCACTTTTCGCATAAGCAATAGAAAAACCCATACTTATACAGATCATTGCAACCTTTGGTTCTTGAAAACAAAGCAAGAAACGTGAAGAACATGATCATGTGTTTGTTATGCGAATAAACTTACTCAATAACCCGCTATGAACAAATGAAAATATTATCCTTGAAGTCCACTTACTCAAACAAAAGGTACAACAAACCTTCTATTAACAAATGACGATATTAACCTTTAAATTCACTTGTTCAAATAGAAAATTCACTTCATTTCAATCCAACCACCTATACAACTTTATACTTGTACCTAGAAATGTCAAATTGGGTTGGATTTAGTGGGTTAACCCAATCCAACGCATTTAAAATATAAATGGTTCTTAATAAATGTGCATAAATTTATATGGGCTTAATGGGTTTAAAATCCATTTACATTCATTTTAATGGGTTTTACCCATTTAGCCCATTGAGCCCGTTTATCTTTCACTTCAAATTCACCGTCATTCTGAATATCCGATTTTGACCTCTATTTTACTCGATTTGTCTAAATTTTAACCCGATTTCACCCAATTTTATTGAATTTCGAATCGTCACTCAACTTTAACTCGATTTCACCCAATTTTAACTCGATTCCACTCAATTTCCCCCGATTTCACGTAATTACTCGATTTCACCCAATTTTAACTCGATTCCACTCAATTTCCCCCGATTTCACGTAATTACTCGATTTCACCTACTTTCAACCCTATTTCACCCAATTTTAACTCGATTTCACCCAATTTTAAACCGATTTCACCTAATTTTAACTCAATTTCGCCGAATATCAACCCAATTTTATCCTAATTTTACCTCGATTTCACCGAATTTTAACCCGATTTCACCCAATTTTAACTCGATTTCATCCAATTTCACCGGATTTTAAATTTATTTCACCCAATTTTAACCTGATTTTTACTCGATTTTTTCACATTTCACTGAATTTCAACCTGATTTCACCGAATTTTAACCCGATTTCACCCAATTTTAACTCGATTTCATCCAATTTCACCGGATTTTAAATTTATTTCACCCAATTTTAACCTGATTTTTACTCGATTTTTTCACATTTCACTGAATTTCAACCTGATTTTATCCAACTCAATTTCACCAGATTTCAAATTTATTTCACCTAATTTTAACCCGATTTTAACTCGATTTCATCTCATTTCATTGAATTTCAACCTGATTTCATCCAATTTTGATTAATTTCATTAACTTGATTTCATCTAATTTCACCGGATTTGAAATTTATTTCATCCAATTTTAACCCGGTTTTAACTTGATTTCATTACATTTTACCGAACTTCAACCTGATTTCATCCAATTTTGACTCAATTTAATCCAATTTTAACTTGATTTCATCCAATTTCACCATATTTCAAATTTATTTCACCCAATTTTAACCTGATTTTAACTCGATTTCATTAAATTTCGTCGAATTTCAACATGATTTCATCCTATTTTGACTCAATTTCATTCAATTTCATCCAATTTTAACTTGATTTCACCCAATTTTATTGAGTTGAAATTGAATGACATTGGGTGAAACCGAGCTAAAATTCGGTGACAATGAGTGAAATCGAGTTAAAATATGCTGAAATCAGGTTAAATTGGGTGAAATCGAGTTAGAATTTGGTGAAATTTGGTTAAAATTAGATGAAATCGAGTCAAAATTGGATGAAATTGGATTGAATTCGGTGAAATCAAGTTAAAATTCGGAAAAATTGGATGAAATCGAGTTACAATTGGATGAAATGAGGTTAAAATTTGTACATATGTTTTATTGAACTGCGAATATCTACAGCCTTTTGAAAGGTAAAATCTCATAATTAACTATGGTTATCACAATGACAATTTTGTTTATTGTTATAATATTTGT
>CM071875.1:26938990-26982567 GCA_036759665.1 Gynandropsis gynandra
GAATAAACTCGTTTAATCCGTTTAATCCGATCTATATAACCCATTATTAAATGGATCGGGTTGAACCCAACCCAATTATACTCTTTTAATTTTAATGGGTTGATACCCAACCCATTGACATCTCTACTCATACCCAACAAAAAGGAATGATTTCAATTGAAATATATAATAGTTTGATATATTCGTTTGAAACGTATAGTTATAAAAACTATTTATACGAAAATTTAATAGAATAATTTAGTAGTTATTATAATACGAGGCTAGGTTGTTAAAATGAATCAATTATTAGTGGTACACAATATAATGTTTCAATTTTGAGAAATGTGATTAGTTAAATAATCTCTTTTTGACAATTTTATTTTTTCGCTCTTTTATGTTATTTGTAAAGTTACGTTTCTGATCTTGTTTACTAAATTTGACATCAATTTTACTGTTATTCAATATTTTTATAGTGGCAGAAAGTCTAATTATTATCTTTTATATTTTATATGTATATTAAATAAATTCCTAGAAATATACAACTACATGGAAACTAAATAAATTATGTAAATTTATAGTAAAATGTAATCATATTATAAATATAAATATATATATACAATAAATGATTTGCATCCATAATTTTTCAAATGAATATCCATTCAATTTTAATTATGCTAATCTCAATTTAGATATGTCCCATTTCTCTCCACCAAATGAGCCACTAAAATTTATAGAAAAACGATGTAATAACAAAAACTATTGTTGTATATATCATAATACAAATAGATGATTATAACTTCATAGGCAACAACTATAAAACATAGCAACAACCATATAAGCCGAATCATAAATACTTCAACATTACAAAAGCTCATATATAATAACTTCTCAAAGTCATAACAACACAAACACCATCTCCATAATGTATTATCTACATATGTCATATAAAAAGAAAACGCACACCTTGGAACACTGCCTTTAATCCTGACCGCCCATTTGGCAACGAGATCCCATGCATGCACGAGAAGTGGCAAACCCACACTACGTCCTCTCTCTCACTTATTCTCCTTTTTTTTGTTTATTTTTTTTGGGTAACATTCTTAGATATATGTGTATATATATATTATTTAACAGATTGAGAAGTTGGTGAAGCCACAACATTGGCAGAAGGAGAATTATTGTTACTGTTCCTCTGCGATTTGCTTTGCCTCTTCGCCGACGGCGTCGTCTCCGACTTCGGCGTCACCGGTTGCCTTACTTTCACCCCACGTATCAACTATTTATAATGTATACATATATGTATATATATATATATATATAATTAATACATTGAATAGAAAATGAGAATATCAATGAAATTTAAAAATATAGGATTGTGAGCTTACGTATTTTCCACACTTGATATCGGAATATATGACTATGAAATCTCCTTCTTGGAGCCCATTGGTTTTTACGAAATCACCTGCAAAAGTATCAAAAAAGGAATTACATTTAATTTAATTTTACTCCTTTGAATATAACTGAAAAATTAAATATAACAAATATTGAATTGTTGGTACCGGTGTTTTCGAGGAGATACATCCTGCTTTTGTTGTTAGGCCAAAATCTGCATTTCAAAATGTAGTTAAGAACCAAAGACCAATTTAATTACAAATTATCAAAAAAGAAGAAAGAAACAATAATTATGTGAAGCTAATGAATTACCTGTAACGCATGTTCCAAACACGAGAGGTTCCGATGTCTTCCATGGCCAGAGAGATGCCGTCTCTTGCCTCTAACTCCGGCAAGTGAGTTTCTGCCTCTTTCTGTTCATTATCACAATTAAAAACAATTAAAATTATTATATATGTCTATATTTAAATTTAAAAATAAAATGAAAGTGAAAAAAAGGAAGAAATTAGGGTACTTTTGGTAACACGATCCTTCCGAGGTTGCCCACGTCGCTTTGCTTCAATACTTTCTGCAATAGAAACCGCAAATTCTTTTCCGGTTTCCAACCCTAAATATATCAAATAATCACTTTCATTATGATAAAATAAAAATCAAGATTAGTTATAATGACAGTCCGATATCATACAATCTGTGCGAATAAAAGAAAAAAAATCATGTATATGTACCTGCCGGCGATCAGTCTGCAGCTGCCGTGGTTGCATGGGCGTGGAACCACCTCGCTCCACTGCCACCACGGCTTGCGATTCCACCGCCACGGTCGGTACGTTTGGCCAATACATCCATCCCCCAGCGGCGGTGGCGGCATTACGCGGAGGAGCGACGGCCGTGCATGTCTCTCCGGCTCTTGCATGTTCTCCGATTTGGTTCTGGTTCATGTTTTGTTGACTAACGCTACTAGTGTTGGTGGCGTTGTGTCGGTGGTGGTGAGACAATACCCTTCTCTGCCTCGCCATCCTCTTCTTCCTCGCCTCCTTCGTCGCCGAAGAACACAGCCGGAGCAATCTCTGGTCTCCTACTTGTCCCGGCATGTACGGATACGAGTACGGATTCGTTGCGTACCCGGCAGTTAAATCCTGGTCTGGAAACGGGTTGTACTGCGCGTTCGCCAACGCGAACTGCTGCCTGGGCTGCGGAGCAGACCACGGCGGGGTCGATTCGAGTAAATGATGGTAGTCCGGCTGTGGCGTTGGCGGCGGCAGGTAACTCGGAGGAACGGCTCCACCAGGAAACGGCGTCGAGGGCATGTATCCAAAATCCGAGACAAAACCCGGATTCGGATTCGGAGGAGCGATCCATGGAGACTGATGATGAGAGAAACATGGAGTCGGACCGGGCGGTGGAATTATGACGCTAGGATTAGGGTTTTGATGATGATACGGGTCGTGGTACGGTTGCTGCGGCTGCGGTGGATAAGAGAGAGCTGCGGTGTTATTCATGTTGCTGACGTTGATGTTGCGCCTTTTTTGTAGATGGTTTGTTTGGACCCATTCAAGGATTAGCTTCAACAGCTGTTTCATCGCTTCCTTGCCGCCACCAAGCCGTCGAGCCGCCGATTCAATTGTTGCTTTCTTAATCTTCACTTTTCTCAAATCCTCAGCCGACACAGTCTCTTTGTTGTTCTTCAGCCACTCCAAGAACACTGTCGCAAGGTCCTCGTCTTGCTGAAACGCCGCTTTTAGCCCCATCTCGCCTCTTCCGTTATTTTGCAGCATCGAGTGGTCGTCATTTCTGTGATGATTCTCTTGATGAGGATGAGGAGGAACATCGAGTTCTCTGTTCCCTAGGGCTTGTTGGTCGATCATGCTAGGGTTTTCCATCGGCGATAGCGTGGCCTCGTCGTTGAAAATGGCTGAGGTGTCGAAGAAATCGTTGCTGTCGATGAGATCCATGTAACCAAACGTCTCCATCATGTCGATTGTACACTCAACGTCGTCGACGACACCTTGGTTTTGCACCGGTATCTCCATCGACGCCGTAGATTGTAAGGTAACCGTTGCACCATCCGCCGCCGAGTTGTCGTACTGCTTATTCTGCTGATCGTCACCGTCCGATTTCAGGACAGCCCACGAGGCTGCCGAGGACGATGAAGAAGCCGACGAGGATGACGAAGCCGACGAGAGGATTGCGTTGATGGGTGCCGGTGACGTCGAAGACGACGAAGAGGACGACATGCATGGAAAATCCGGCAGCGAGGGAAGATCACCGTAGAAGATGGAAGAGTCCTGAACAAGCAAATCATCGTCTTCTTGAACATGATGACAACGATGATCTTCATGTTCGCCGAGCCAGATCTCTCTTCCTACATCGACGTCGTCGTCCATGCCATCAATCAGGACATCGTTATCCGCGGCGTCTCCGGCGAGTATTCCGCCGCAGTACTCCGCTGGATCTCCGGCTTGATCCGCCGCATGCAAGTGCTTCATATCCGTGTATTTATGTATGTATCTGCTTTCCCGTGGAAATATATAGAAGTGAGATGAAAAGCTTTGAGGTTTTTTGGAGAGAGAATAAGAAGAAGAAGAAAGTTAGGGCTTTGTGGTGTTTGTACGGACAGATAGGGTTTGTATGCGAATAAGGAAGCAAAAAAGAGAGAAACCCAACTTGGATATATAAAATCAAATCCTCAACTCAAAACTCAACAGTACTTGAAAACAACATAAAAACATCTGGGCTACTTCTGTATATGCAACATAATACATATGCAATACATATTTTTTCTGTATATATTAAATATAATCTCCAGAATCAAAAGGAGATGATCTATATAACACAAAGAAATCCGACCAAAGTCACTTCCATTAACATCAGATGTTTTAGTTGAAATCTCTCAGATTTAAAAACTGAAGGAGATCTCTTTTTTTTTTACAGAGTTTGGTCTTTTTCTATAGAGGCTTTGGATATGGAGAAGACGAACTGATGGAGATGGCCAATATGAAAAACCGTTTGCTTTGATCGGAGAAAGGTGATATATACGAAGAATTTCTTAGTTTTTTCTTATTATATATTATATGTAATATTTTATATATCGTGTATTACATCATAAAATGGTTAAATCAGTGGAGGAAAAAACTGAGAAGTTCCAGTTTGTTCCATAATGGCAGTTTCTAATTTGTTAATAATTATTTTTAAAAGCAAAAACAGCTAAATAAAATGAAATATATGTATATATATATATACATATTGAACTTTTTTTCTGGAGATATGTTCAAAATTGGTTTTAGAATTTTTCTGTTTCACTTTTTCAGGGCTCAATTAAATCGACGAAAAGAATATATATATAGGGAGAGAGATACAAGAGTTTTTAAGAAAAAGAGATGTAACAGTTTTTTCTACGTTTTGATTTTTCAAAGAAGACAAAATGGGGTTTATTTAATTGTTTTGCTATCCACCGTTTTAATTTTCATTCTTATATAGATATTCTAGTAAATGCAGAAAAGGTATATTATTCATTTCTATATGTATTAAGTGAAAGTTTATGGTCCAACAGTAATTATCTTCATTTATTCAAACGATACTCGTTCGCTATTTATACATAGTGAGTGAAAAAAAAAACTTTGAGAGAGAATAGTAGAAAATGCACAATTTCTAAAATATTTAGGGAAAATGTATCACATACTTGTTCACTAATAAAATTGTAACTTTAAAATGAATTCGAAAATATGATTGCTTTTAAATTACATAACAACTCATTAGAAACACATAGTTGAAAATATCACTGACCTCATTATATATATATATGTATATAGTATGCTAAACATGAATTTCACCTCAAAAATTAAATATTTATTTCTGCACGATGTTAAAAGAAAAAAAGCTCACGCTTTAAAAATAAATATTAATATGTAAATAATGAACTCAAAATTATATGTGTCCTTAGTTGGTAAGCAAAGAAAAAAAAACTCGTGGCTTTACCATCGAGTGCGTGTAATATTTTCAGTCTTTCAAACCACATAAAAACCGACCGATTATAATTTATAATATAAAGAAGAAGGGATAAATCTTTGATTTATATAACAATATATATAATTATTATACTAATATTTATACTGTTATTTTTGTTTTAAAAGGGAAGAAAGAGGGAAAGATATCTTCATTTTTTACAACTATAATAAAAATCAGAGATGTATTTATAAAAAATATATAAACTAAATAATATATAAACTAACATTTGTTATCAAAATATTTAAATTTTATTCAAAATTTAACAAGTAAAACTAAAAAAAAAAACACTTTATACGAAATTTTTATATAAATTTGTTATCATTTAATAAATTTTATATATGTATGATATGATAGTTTTAATAACCAAAGATTAATAGTAGATATTTAAATCTCCCAAATTTTTGAGGAGTCGGTATTTTAAAAATATTTAAATTTTAGTTGCGTGTATATAATGTTGTTAAAAACTTTTTAAATTAAACGACGAAATATATCGTATGTGTTCTAACTTGTTATCAAAACTTTTATGATTTAGGGTTCAATTACTTTTCGTAAATACTCGATAATATAGAGAAAATGAAGGCGATAATGATAATAAAAAATGTGATTTATTTTTTTTTATCTTTTATTTTTTAAGTTTTTTTGTCTATGCAATATATCAAAAATAACTACACGGTTGGGTTTATAAAGATAGAATGATGATTTTGGATTAGGTTAATGATGGTCATAACAGAGATAGAATGATAATTTTGGATTAGGTTAATGATGGTCTTACATGATGAATTACAATTTGAGTATTTGACGTTTTTTTGTAAGTCGAACGTTGATTCATATATTTCAATTAGATAATATTAGAATATATACTAATACCTCCAATTGGATTGTTAATATCGTTAAGATGTTTAAAAAAATATAAAAAAATTTAAAGAATCTGTATTTATGAAAACTAAAGCTATTAACAGTATAAAATCGTAAAAGCAAAATAAAATATATAAAATTATTAAAAAAAATAAAACTAAAAGTTTTAGAGGAAATTTGGTTTGGTTTATTTGGATGCATTGGAGTGAAAGTAACAAAAATCTGACCTTTTATTTAATCACTTATCGAAATCAGTTGAGATTCTTTTTGTCCTTTTCATATACTCCAAATAAAGCAATATAAAAGGATATTATATATATATTAGAGTTTTTGGTATAACAAAAAATATTATTATGTTTTTTGTAGCCCATTCGAAATAGTTTAAATATTATATCGTAAATTTAATTTACATGAAAATAAATTGCATGTCCACCTTTAGCAAGCGTAGATGAAATTTTCAATTTTTTGCCATATTTTTTCCATTAAAACATATAAAATAACTGACAAAGAAAAAGTTATACTCGATAATACAAGGCAAACATTTAAAATATATACATTTGCATAATAATTCATTCGATTCATACGCAGATGATTTATATGCAATATATAATTTTTTATTGTAACACTATACAAAATCATCATTATTAAACAACTTTTTAACATTTTCAATAAATGTTACGAATAGATTATTGATTTAGCCCTCTCCAGGTAATATAACCGGTAATAGAGTGTGAACTTGGGATTTTCTCAAGTTCAGATTTCCACTCTTATATGTCCCTGGAGTGAATTTATCTACAGTTCGCTATAAATTATATTTGACTTGTACAGTTTGCATCTATTGTACAAATTCCAAGGTTTAACTAGTGCACATTCTAGTGGTAAATGCTAAGGGATCAACGATTATCAAAAGAAAACATTGACGCTGTTATGTAAATAGTCGTTTTTAATACCAAAAATTACATATAATTCTTTATAAAAAGAATTATATAGATATATCTTAAAAGAAAATGTTATATGATAGTTTGAAGTTTAATCGGATTAGACGATGATGTATGTTATTATATATTAGTTTAATAATTTTATATTTTAATATTTATAAATAAATATCGATAAGTAATTTTCGGAATTATCTGATTTTATTTTTCTATATTTTCATTTAATCTAAATTAATGGTTATCTTCCGTCTAATTAATATATATATATAAATGTGATTTTATTTATACTATTATGTGAAAGTTACATATGAATTATATAAATAATAAAATTAAATTGATTATTAATTTTTAAACGTTCAAATTTTTATTTTAAAAAATATACATATAATTAAGATATCATAAAAAAATTATAAAATCTATAAAATTCAACCAAAATAGTTTTTATGATAAAATGATATTATTTCATTTTTTAAATATAAAGTGCAAACAATCATCTAAACGTCTAATTTAAATGACGATTATTTAAAAATCCAACACCTCACAACCATCTAACATCTATACAATAAGGATTATATTTTTTAAACATTGATATATATTATTATTCGTGGAATAATATTTTAAAATTGAATAGAAAAAAATGCTAAAAAATAGATAAGGTATTATAACAAACTCAAAACATATGTAAACATACTAAATAATGAATATACCTATATCTGAATTCCATAAATTTTTTTCAAGTTTGAGTCGTTATTCTGTAAACAAACATCCGTATCAATTAAAAAAATACCATAAAACATAGAACAATCATGAAATCAATGATAAAGTTTGTGAAAGAAAAAACATAAATACTAATAAAGGTGAAATACGAAAGGTCGTGTTTGAAACTAAAGGAGAAGGTATTACTTGTAGCACGTACATCAGCAAGAATCTAATTCCATTTTTATGAACTACGAGATTATTACCAAAAATAAATTATTATTTTTAAAATTATAAAAGAAAACACACACAGAGAGATTGGTTGCACATGCGAAGATTAGAAGACTTCCGTCATTATTCGTCAGTTCAAGCGGTGGTGTGTGTCATTTTTCTGCCACGTGTCAATTTTTGTCTTAAAAGCACACACTTTTTTATTTTCCTTCTTCTTCGGCCAATTAAATACGTTTAACATCTTCTCTCGTTTTAATATGTTTCTATGTTTATTTTTCTTGTTGATTATATCAACCATTTTATTAATTTAATACATTTATCAGGTCGACAAGCAGACTAAAAAAAGGAAACTATATTATGTTTTCACTTCTTTTGAAAAAAAGTCTTTTATATTTTAATAATTTTTATATTTTATTATCTATAACATCTCTTTATAATTTAAATTTTGCTTATGATAAATATATTTTGAAGATAATAATTCAAACTTAAGATGTAAGAAATATTTTTTACCATTCATTCGCTAATCAAACAAATTTATCTCAAATTAAAACAATATGTTTTTTTAATTATATATGACTATTATTTGTAGTTATAATATAATAGTTCCAAAAATCATTCACATCAAACTATATCAAAATTTTCAAGTCAATGTTATAAATTCGCTAAGGATATAATTTATAGAATTAACCAAAAAATATGTCTATCTGTATACCACATTTGGTATTTATTAAATTTTTAAGATTTCATTCAGATTTTATTCATATTTAATCTAATAATATTTTTTGTACTTTTATATAAATTAGTTTGCGAAAATTATATCATTCTATAATATTATAAAATCCAATTGTTGAGAAGATGTGTCGCGTTAACAAATGCAAGAAACGGATAATCGAAACAACGCCAGTCATCAAATATACTATCTACTTATGATTCTAATTTAGTATAAGTATTCCATAAGCAAACATTGTTATTGTTTTTAATTTATATCTTCGAGATATTATATTATATTGAGCCGATAACATGTATTTAAGTTGCTGAAATAATAACATCATAATTTTCCATGACCGGAAAAAAAGCTTCCAATAAACCTCATATAATTTTTTCTTCTTTTAAATCTGTTGTTTAGATTTCCCATTTGTAAGTTGTACCTGTTTTTCTTATGTGTAAAAGGAATCTGGCTTGACTCAATTCGGATGGAGAGGCCAATAATAATAATAATAATAATAAAGTAAAATAAAATATATAAATGTGAATATATGCATACATGTATATAGACGTACGTACACCGTATATCCATCTGAGTTGATCTATACGTACTATCCAATAAGAAAGATACACGTGAAATAACAGTTGTATGTAGAATGATTAGCAAATTATCCGATGCCACGTGGAATTTTTGCGCAGAGTCTTACATCTGCTGCCGCTTGCTTTTAGGCCTTTAGCATAACTTATCTCTTTCGTCGTGGGTGTGACTGACCCTTTGCTTGCGCCGTGGTAGACCTTATGTCCAGTGAGAATCCGCCACGTCGGATTTTGTTCTTCGTTTTCTCGTGGACTATGTCATCAAATTTAGTGACATACAGTCCATCATTATTTATATACACTATATGTATATACACAAATAAGATAAGCAAATTTTATCCAATATTGTTCGTCTCTCGTTACCTCACGGTAAACGAATTACATAAGATGACGAATGATATTTCGCGAGAAAACTTGTAGAACAAGTGCTTTATCAATGGGTTATTAAGTGGATCGTAATCCATAAATTAGCTTTAACCTAATCCAGGTAAACGTGGATTGGATTGAATTTTTTGAACCATATATATAGAAACAAGTTTATGGATGGACTTAGAATTTTAGTGATCTATATAGATTAGTCAATATAAACTATGAATCAATCTACGGATTAAATTAAAGTTATATATTTATTATATATAATTTATATACATAAAGATAATAATATATAATTGTAATACTTTTTTAGAATGAAAATTGTAAGTCATTCAACTATTAGAAATTTGAAAATTCCAAACGGAATTTCTGGATGGATCAATCCATCCGCAAATTACCGGACGGATCAATCCGTCCACAAACTACCGGACGGATCGCAGATGAAATGCCGACGACAAGAAAAATCTGCGGGAAACAACCTCGCCCAATTTGTCGACGAAACAAGAGACCGTCCACAAATTTGGGGACGACAATAGTATCCGTCCGCAAATTTGAGGCCGTAAAATTGCGGACGTATGCAACCTGACGGAAAACTGGTTGGATTTAATGACGTTTTCAGGACGACTCATCGGCAAATATTAGTCTTCGTTCGTAATCCATCTTTAATTGGTCCAGAAATTACCTTTTTAAACCCCTCATACCTTCATTCATTTCTCACACACAATTATCATACATTTCACTCCATACCTTCTTATTATTTCTGATTATATTGGCATAATCTTCAAGATCAAATATTTTCTTTCCTAGATAATGGATGTATAGAAGAATTGATCCAGAAACTCAAGGTGTATCGAAGGAGTTTATAGAAGGCATTACATAGTTTATGACGATGGAGACAAATCAACAAGTTTATAAAGAAACCGATAAGTTGGTTTGTCCATGCGTCAAATGCAAAAATGAAAAATTTTTTAATAAGAGAACCATTTGGAATCATCTTTATTTAAAAGGTTTTACTCCGAATTATTTCATGGGGTTATCTCATGGAGAGAATTTTGCACCACGATCTAGTAATGTTGTGAAAGATTTTAGTTGGGGTATTGTACATCATGAAGTGTTAGAGACATATCAAGGTATAGAAATAACCCTAATGTGGAAATGGTACAAAATATATTCGGTGAAAGAAACAAGGAAAATATTAAAGAAGTTTCGAATGAAAAAACAAAAAGTTTTTGTTTTTGAAATGTTAGAAAATGCTAGGCATCCACTTTATGATGATTGTAGAATGGGTCTTTCAAAGTTGTCTTTGTCTGCACGTTTAATGAATTTGAAGACTGAAAATAATCTTTCTCAGAATTGCATTGATTCTATATCGCAATTAGTAAGAAATTATATGCCTGAAGATAACAATGCAGTAGTGTCATATTATGAGACAAAGAAGATGATTAGATCATTTATTATCATATGAAATGAATTGATGTTTGTCAAGAAAATTGTATTATTTTTTTGGGAAAATACATCGGATTTGAGTAATTGTCGATTTTGTAGCAAACATCGATTTTATTTGACAAGGAATGGAAAATATTTTTCGTATCATCGTATGCGTTATTTACCAATTACATATAGAACCAAAAGATTTTATCAATCCGAGAAGACCGCAAGCGACATGAGATGACATGCTGAGAATTCAACTCGTGAAGGAGAAATATGTCATCCCATAGATGGTGAGGTGTGGAAACACTTTAACAAGGTATATCCTGATTTTGCAGTTGAGATTTGAAATGTTTATTTAGGTTTTTCACTAATGGTTTTAATCTATTCGGGATGTCTGGGAGGAATTATTCGTTGTGACCATTATTATGACACTGTACAATTTACACTTGATATATGCATGAAAATAGAGTTTTTCTTCTTAACAATACTGATTCTTGAGCCTAATCATCTGAAAAGAAGTTTGGATATATTTTTTCAACCATTGATTGATGAATTAAAAGAATCCTGGAAGGGAGTTCAAGCGTACGATGTCTCGAGGCAAACAAAATTTATATTACGAGGTGCTCTTATGTGGATAATAAGTGATTTTCTAACTTATGGACGAAAGACGAGTTGGTTTGTTTGTCATCGTCATTTTATACAAATGATATATTACGGTGCAAGAAGAGAAATTTTAAAATATTATAGTTGTGCAAAAATCTCCTCCTCCAGTATTGATCGGTGAAGAGATTTTGTATGAACAAATTCTTGCTTTGGGTGTTTCTAGGATTATAGATTGCAAAGAGAACAATCATCTGAGAATTGGTGGTTATGGAATTACTCATAATTTGTAACACCCCCATCCCGAGACAACATCGGGACTAGGAGTGTCCACCATCACCTCCAAGAGGTGGCTACACATGTCATCGCTCAAACGCATATATAAAATAAATATAAATGATTTATTCCGAAATAAGAGTGGTCGGGACCAAATAGCAAAACAAATATGTAAATATCATAGTCATGATAAATAAAATAAATATGAAATGCAAAATAAAACTCATCGAGACCTCGTGCACGCCTCTCCCATCAGTCCGCTGTGAACCTTCATGTTGCTGCTCAACCTCATTTCCTTTTCTCCTCGCCATATCCTGTCCATCCACGACAGCCCAAAAATAGAGTGAGTACAAAATACGCACTCAGCGAGATCAATACGGGTACGTACTCTGTGCCACGTATTCTCCTGCTCGAACTGAATATCATAAAATAACATATATCCAAAGTCTAAACTAAAGATATACAAATCACTCTACCCAATCCGACTGAATATCCAAAATCTAAGACTAGTACCACACTGGATCATAACACACAGAGTATACATGACTCTAGCTCGGGCATACGCTTGAAGGTCACAACATACCCCAGCTATTAGTACAATACACTGAAAATCTCGCAAGGTCACAACGTACCCCAACTATCAGTACAATACACTGAAAATCTCGCAAGATCAAAACGTACCCCAGCTATCAGTTCCATACAGTGCTCCGTCGCTCGAAAGGTTACCACAACCCCAACACAGTATAACGCTGGCAGATCCACTGATTTGACTAACTCGACGCTCTATCGCTCAAAAGGTTACCACAACCCCAACACAGTATGGCGCTGACCCAGATCCAAGTGTCGCAATACTAACGTCATCAATCCGATACTCCTCACGTGACAACTCTCACCAACGCGCTTGCACACGCCTTCTTTCGAAGGTTCGAGTGTGAAACCACCCGATCGAGCACACTAACAAGATATTCACTCGGTTTAAACACCGAATCCAAATATCGACGTTCTCCGACCCCAACACTTTGTCGCACGTCAGTTCTCTAGATCATCTCTAGTCACTTATACAACTCATATACTTATCATCAATTCTCATACGACAAATTTAGGGTTTTCATCCAATTCCATTTGTAACGTCTCATTTTTCCCATTATGATCCTATAAATTATATCGTGATCATGCCTCATGTTAAAAATATAATATCTTCCACAAATCGATCATAAATCTGAAATTAAGGTGTAGAGAATCATCACCTTAGCTTCCCTACGATTTGACGATTCTGGTTAATATTGCTAGCAACAACACCGACGAATTTTTCCTATCATATATCCATTCAATTCCATAAATTTCCATAACATAAATATTTGAATTAAGTGAATAATCACAATGAATCATTTAGAGATTTACCACAATCGCGACTAGAATCCACCCACGAGGAACGCGATGAAAATTGAAGATCTTTTTTTTTTTCCTTTGTTCTTTCTTCTTTCCTTTTCCTTTTCTCCCTCTCTCTATCTCGGTGGCTGCTCTATCTCTCTTTCTCTAAAAGGACCGTGCACTTGTATTTTTTTAACTGACTTCCTCTGAAATTACGGCTCTCACATAATTGGTACGAGAAGAGCATATTTTGGGATCTGTCATATTAAAAAATCTGAAGCTTCAACATAATCTTGATGTCATACACATAATTTTTTTTCCGATAATATCATCAACACGGTACTGAATGTCATAGGAATGATGAAAGATAAACTTAAATCACACAAGGATCTAGAAGACTATTACTCACAGAAAGAGTTACATATAAGTGATGACAATAAAGCTCCAGTTCTGATATTCACATTGTCAAATGAGGAGAAATATAAATTATTAAAATGGTTGAAGGAAGACATAAAATTTCCTAATGGTTATACGTCTAACATTGGAAGGTGTGTCGACATTCATGGAGGAAAGTTATCATGGATGAAAAGTCACGATTATCATGTATTCATGCAAAGACTACTTCCCATATGTTTTTTTGAATTCCTGGCTAAACATACACACAAAGCAATTGAAGGTGTGGTTGATTTTGTGAATATTATAAAGATTAATAATTTCAATATATTAATTATTAAATATAATAATTTCATCTTTTAGGTGTAGGCATATTTTTTTCAAGATTTATGTGGAGAAATGTGAGTGTAGATGTGATTTGTAGACTAGAAAGTAACATAGTTACTATACTATATAACTTGGAGAAATTTTCCACCATTATTCTTCGATGTTATGGAGCTTCTAACAGTTCATATATCGCACGAAGTCACATTAAGAGGTCTATTCAATTTCGTTGGATGTATACATTTGAGAGATTTATGTTTCATCTGAAAAAAAAACAAACAAAAGTTCGTCTATGGGGTTCAATTGTGGAACAATACGTGCATGAGAAAATATCGTTCGGTTCTTACTACTTCGAGTCACATGTTCAAATGCGAAGTAGGAATACGAACAAATATTTTGCTGATAGTATGACATTTTCATATCCAGTACCCGATGTTTCGGATATATTTTGCGAAATTGGTCGAACTGTTGGTAAGGCAAAAGATGTATGACTATCACAACTGATCTCCACATCGTATATATGTATGTTTTACTCAACTATGAATATCTAAGGCATTTTGAAAGATAACATACGATAACTATATAATTGGATTCGATTACGTGTACATATTCTATTTGCAATATTTATAGAATTTTGTAACATTTTACATGATATTTGATGATATATTGAAGAATACATATATGAAAATTAATAAATCTCAACTACAGAAATTTAAAGAAATAGATTTTCCTACTTGCATCTGAGAATATGTAAGTAAATTATATTTTAATTATAAACAAATTACTTTATATAATATTTCGACGGTTTGTTGACGATTTTTTCCTCTGTAATGCAGATTGAGATGGGTAATCACCCATTGTGACTGTGAGATCTTGTTAAAGGACCGAATGTGAAAGTTATGAGTTGGACAATGTATTTTATACGTGGTTACAACTTTCACACTTACGAACACGGGAAATTAAATTCAACAATAAATTATGGTGTATGTGTAAAAGGTGAAAACGATTGTGAATCGACCGGCGAACCAGATGTTATGGGATATTGAAAGAAATTTTGCATTTGGAATATCTAGGTTTCATTACTACTCTAACATTTCGTGATCCATATCTCATAAGAATATTTAGGATTATATTGACTTATATTTAACATTTTTTGTAGGTTACGCCGACCTAAGAGTGATGTTATTTAAATGTGATTGGTTCGATCAAATAATCGACCATAAAAAAAGAACAAACAAAATATGCATTGTAGAAGTTAACTCAACACGAAGATATAAAAAATACAAGCTTTTATTCTTGCGTCACAAGAAAATCAAGTTTGTTACGTTTTGTATCATATATTAGACGATCTTCTAGTTGGTGTGTCGCAATTAAGACACTTCTAAGGGGTAAATTTATCGACAACATAGAAGAGCAACAATTGACAATGCAACAACAAACCACAAAGATTGTTTCTATTGATGAATTTACTGTTGAAGAACTTGTGCATGGTGAAATCGAAGAAGTTGAAACGAATGAATACGATCTTTAAGAAGGGATATGAGAAAAAGAAGAAGAATAATTTTAATCAAATTTAGAAACACAATAATCGACGGAAGAATTATGTGACTCTGAAGATGATTAACCTTGTTATCGGATGTCAAAATAATAAAAGAATCGTTTCTATTTCTTATTGATTTGTGAAATCTGTTTATTCGTTGTTGAGAATTTGTGACATAAAAATGTTTGGAAACAAACAATTTGACAAGGTTAACTAGTTACTATTATTCAATATAAATATCCTAGTTTTGAACTAGGATCTATATAATCACGAATCATTTTACTGAAATTCATATATTCAACAACTTATGAATCAATTCTTTTATATTTGATAAATGACTCAAAATAAAAGTTTTACAATCAAATTTTAGGGACAAAATTCAAACGTACAAGGCTCTTCCGGATTACGGATTACGGACGATAAGACTCGGGATGCGTGAATGCGGATGGATTACGAATGTCTTTATTTTACAAACAGACGTGTTCGAGCCGTCCGCAACTATGGATGGACGCCTTCGAGCCGTACGCAACTACAAACGACTCGCTCTTACGTCCGAAAAATATAGATGTGCATCCTGAGTCCGTCCGTGACTACAAACAGCTTATAGATGGGGACTTTTGTCATACGTGACTAGGGACGGATTTCATATGAGTTTTCTCTCCCGTCCAGAAATGTGTACAATTTCATACGCGCAACACTTTCCCCATTTGTTTTGTCGTTCCTTTCACCTTCCGCTGTGACCCACATCGTTCGTCATTCATCAGTCGTGTCCCATAGTACGTTCCCCCGTGACCCAGCTCTCGCTGTTCGTTCGACTGCGACCAGCCTCCCGTTCCACTGTGACACAGCTCACAGAGATTGAGATGCCGCGACCGCAGTCTGTTTTACCACGACCCACCGTCCATTCTAAGTGACCCCCCGTCTGTCCTACTACGACCTGTCTTCCTTTCTACCTCGACCAGCCATCCGACTCTGTTCTACATCCTTTTGGCATCCATAAATTTTTAAGGTTGTGTTAATCTGTGATGTTTGGTTGTTTGGTTGTGTGATGATATGTTAGATTTGGAATAAGGTTAGTTATATTTGTAAAAATAAATATGTGTAGATCAAATGTTTGTTGAAGTGTCTTAAAGAGATTTGATATTTTTAGGTTATTTGGAGATTACAGAGAATTCGACTCATTTTAGTATATATTTAGAATCTTATGAATTAAGGTTAGTTGGAAATTAGAATATTTAGAGGTGATAATTAAATTCAAATTATATGTTAAATCATATGTGCTAATGAATTGGCTATAGGTTATGTTGATGTCTTGTAACTATATGTGTTTGTAAACTTTGTATGAAAATTATATTCTTCAAATTGTATTGGAATTTAAATAATAAATATATTGAATTTAAATTTAATTTTATAGTGCGCATATAGATGGCGGAAGATGAACACATAGCATATCAATGCTAAAAGTGAAAAACAAAAAAATGTCAGTACAACGAGAAAGTTCTCGGAGCTAGTTCACATCGCCATACATCGGGATCTAAATCGTTTCCGAAAATAAAAAAATAATTGGTAAGAAATATTTATATTTATATTTTCAATTTATTGAGCTGGTCGCCAAGAAAAAGTCCGTCCTCGGAGAAGAAGTCGATAAGCCGAAACTTGTTGACCCTCGGGCAGAGCGGAGGGTGAAAGCTATGATTCCACGACAATAACATGTAATAAGTTAAACTCCCAACTTTATTAGTCCTTTAAAAAAAGACAAAATGTATTTAGAGGTATATAATAACTTTATTGTTATAATAATGTTCTAACTATATAAATTTTTGAAATCGATATAACTTAACTTTAATTTGTTTTGTTCTACAGTCTGTTAGTCCGTATAAGGGCGTTTATACGGTATAGGTGTTCTATAAAAAGATATCATCAAGGAAACCGCGACAGTACAAGTCAAACGTATCAGCTACCACCATCAAAGATGAGGGCGGGCCGAGACAAGAACCTATTATTGACTGCGATGAAACACCTTATTGAGGTGTTGACGAGGATGAGGATGACGAAGACGAATATGTTTGTTATATATTTTATGTTATCTTTTTATTTTTTAAAATACGTTTTAGTAGCAACAGATGCCCGTTGATAACAGAAAAAATTTCAACGGGCATCCGTTGAAAAATTACAAAATTCCCGCCAATTTTTTCCAACAGGCATTCGTTGCTCCTTCCCTCCGAAACCTTCAACGCGAACGTGTTGCAAAGTTGCAGAATTCACACCAATTATTTTTCAAAGGGCTTCCGTTGTAAAATTTGAGTATTCCCACCAATTCAATATCAATAGATATCCGTTGAAGTTTTGTAACGGGTATCCATTGCAAATGGAAACGGAGATATTTGTACGGTCCCTTGACATTTTTCAATGGATTTTATTCATTGAGAACCAGTTGAAATTTACAATGGATGGTGATTTTTACAGATCGATTTTCAACGACCTAAAATCCGTTGGAAACAACCATTTCCAACGGATATGGCCATTAGAAATGACATGTTTTTTGGTAGTGCTGTGAAACTCGTTCCAATGCTATATTCTGGACATCATCATCAACTCATTTGCATTGGAATCTACCCACGAACCATTAGAATTTTTAACACGCGTACGTTCGAACAAGTCAATGTATGAGATCCTGCTGTATGTGCACTCATCCCATATCTACCCTATCAGAACGACGAGATTGACTTGCTCGCTCGCTTTTTTTTTTGCTTAAATCCATTATCATCACAATAAGTGCACATTGATCCCAAATATTTTCAGCCATCCATATAGGTTTTCATTTGTTCTCTCGATATTTTTTAATATCGTTGACAAGAGCTTTCAAGAATTCCTGCAATCCATTCAAATTCAGACTTTACTAGTCGAGTAATCTCGTGTTCCAATAATTTTTTTTTCTGAAAACATTAATTAATTTGTTTATTCAAAATGTATTTTAAAATATATTATTATTAAAAACGTACCATAAAGGATTTCTATCATCGTTCTTTAATGTCGGGATCAGTCCGCATCGAATTATAACATGGATGATCATAATCAGCTTTCATCGTCTTTGTTATATGACAAGAAAGTTGATCATAACCAAAAACTATAAATCAAAATTATGTTATATTAATATTTAATATATTATTTACAAATTTACTTTTAGTAATCTGTAACAATGTACACCATTTTTACGACTAGGGTCTAAACAAGAAAGTTTACGTCTTTTCTCATTTATTGCTAATAATTCTTCAACGGTTTGTACACGATTCATCTGAGACATTGTTAGCTCGACCGGTAAATGCATTGGTTGGTAAAACTGAAATGGCATAAATTGTGCCGCTCCAACGTTCTGAAATAAGGGCGGATTCATAAAATCCATAAATCCCGAATCGTCAAATTTGTTGCTGAGGTAATGGATCATTAGCACTTTCCTCATATTTAGAATGAGCTTTCGAACTACCGCCTCTTCCAACGCAACGTGACTTACTAAATTTGAAAGTTTATATTAGAAATATTTCAATTGTTGACAAATGGGTTATCAACAAACCGGTAAGGTTAAAAATCAAAACCAAATTTTTGTTCATTAAATATTTTTATATACGAAATAACTTAAAATAGATAATAACAAACATTTTTCGCCATAAGAACTACCTTTATAAATCACATTATTGTTTAGATCATTTAACTTGACTTATTCCAAAACAAATACTTTCTAAATTTACCGATTACAAACTATCATTTTCCACATAAACGATCAAATCCTTTTGTCAACTACCTCATACACTAGAACATTATGGAATATCCGAATGCATATATATAAAAAAATTTAGTCTGATTAATCATTTTCATGCACACTATCATACCTATAGACGAACTGATGGACGACACAGTAGCTAGAGACGAACGGACGTATGAAACGAATACTATAAATGGACAGAATACACCAATGGATGAAACAGACGACATGAACATATGACACAACCGAAGGGCATGGACAAACGGATAGCAGTCATAGACGAAAGAACGGCACGATACGGCGGGTGAAGAGGCTGTGTTTCATTCAACCAGAATTTCAGACAAATGGGAGAGAGGCTAAAAATCGCATTTATAATAATTTTTTGAAGGACATGGAAAACTATATGTAACTCGTCTAATAGTAAGGAGAACGATTGTTATTATTCTGTCCGCGATTACGGACGGACGACCGTAGGCCATCCGTAAGTACGAAGGGATTACAAAAACCACATATCGGGACGCATATGGACGGATGGATATTATACCGTTCGTAATCTGTTCTCATTTACGTATGACTTTTGGCACTCCGTGGCAATTGCGGGCGAATAGTCTCAGGAGCACATGGGCGGATGGACCGGTTCATTGTCCACAATCTATCTGACAATACAAACACTCTATTATGGAGTTCGCAATCCATCCCTAAGTTACGGTAAAATTTGATTGGCTCTTTAGATTACGTAAGTACGGGATAAGTTGTGTTATGGTGATGATGTGGTGACATTTATTTGGCTCTTTTGAATATGTAAAAGATATGTAAAAGATAAGTATTGGACAATGAAGACATGTAGAGGTTTTGTTAACATGAATCTCCTCCTCCTCCTCCAAATCATTTAAAAAATGAGCTGAGCCAAAAATAATATAGAGCTTAGACGAGCTAGTTCGCGAGCTGACTTGTGAGCTTAGTACAATAGAACATATTTTTTTTATTTTTACATATTATACGTATTCTTTGCATTTAATAAATATTAATTAAGAAAAAAATTAATATATTATTCACAAATCATAATATTATTATTTTTCTATTTATACCAAATTAATAATTTTATTAAGAAATTAAGAAATAAAATATTTTAATACTATTACAAAAATATGTTTATACCTTCGATATTTTATTTAATTTACGATAAATTTATTTTTCAATTAGTATTTTTATATTTAATACCTTTGTATTCAAATTAATGGTTTATATTTTATATATTTTATTTGGTTTATGAAAAACATAAAATAATAATATATTAGAACTTTTTTAAATTCAATAGTCTAGCTCACGAGCCAGCTCGTTTTAGGACGAGCTAAAGACGAACTGAGCTGAGCTGGTATTGTCTACCTCGTATTAAAAACGAGTCGTGCTGAGCAAGCTCATTTTTTTGCGAGTTGAGCCGAGCTGAGCCAAGGCAACTCATTTTACACCCCTATGGATATGAAACGTAAAAAACCTTGATCTGCTTGTAATACAAGATTAAAATGCTAGTATTTTGCATATCTTCGTGTTAAATTGGGTTCTACAATGTCTAACTTGTTTATTCTTGTTCCGTGGCTTATTATTGGATCGAACCAATCACATCGAAATAACATCACTCTTAAGCCAACGAAACTTGCAAAAATGTCAAATATAAGTCAATACAATATTAATGGCTTACAAGATATAGATAACGAAGTTTTAAGTTATAATTAAACCTAGATTTTCCAATTGCAAAACTTCTTTTAAGATCCCTTAAAAATCTAGTTCATTAGTCGATTCACAATAGCTTTCACCTTTCATACATATATCATACTTCATAGTTGACTTCAATTTCCATGTTAATAAGTGTGAATGTTTTAACGACGTGTAAAATACATTGACCAACTCTTAAGTTTCACAATTTGGTCTCTTAACAAGATCTTGCAGCCATAATAGGTGATTATCTATCTCAATTTGCATTATGGATGACAAAATTGTTGGCAAAGCGGCGAAATATTATATTAGTAAGTGTTTTATATAGGTATATTAAAATATCATTTGCTTAAATATTGTCTAATCCATGTGGATAAATCTCTTTGTTTAAGTTTTTGGAGTTAATATTCATCGATGTTTACATATGTATTCTTGAATATATCATCAGATATCCTGAAAAATATTACAAAAATCCTGTAAATATTACAAATAGTATTGGTATTCACAATTGAATCCGCTTATACATAGTTATAGTAAGTTACCTTTCAAAAGGCCTTATATATTCCCAGTTGAATCTAAATACATATTTTACGATGTGTAGATCTCGTTATGATAGTCATACATATTTTTCTTTACTGGTAGTTTGACCAATTCCGTAAAATATATATGGAACATCTGGTACTAGATATGAAAATGCCACACTACCATCAGAATATTTCTATGTATTCCTACTTTGCGTTTGAACATGTGGCTCGAAATAACGAAGAAAAGAATGATATTTCCTCATTCACATATTATTCCAAAATTGAACCCTCTAGACGAGCTTTTTGTTGGGTCTTTTTCTTCAGATGAAATATAAATATCTCAAACGGATACATCCAACAAAATTGGATTGAACCTCTTAATGCAACTTCATACGGTAGATGAAATGTCAGATACTCCATAACATCAAAGAATGATGGTGGGAAAATTTTATCTAAGTTACATAGTATAGTAAATATTTTAGATTACAGTCTACGAACCATATCCACACTTAAATTTGTCACACATAAATCTCGAAAAAAATATACCAATACTTGAAAATGAAAGCATTAGTTTAATATTTAACAATTAATAGATTTAAATTATTAATAACATTGTTTCAAAAAATCAACCATACCTCCAATTGCTTCGTGTGCATTGTTTTCAACCACTTCAAAAAATTTTTGTTTCTCCTCATTCGAAAATATGAATATCGAAACTGGAGCTTTATCGTCATCACTTATGTGTAACTCCTTCTATGAACAATACTCTTTTAGATCCTTGCATGATTTAATGTTATCTTTCGTCTTTCTTGTGACATTCAACATTGTGTCAATGATATTTCTTCTCTATGTGCATGATATCAAGATTATGTTGAAGATTTAGATTTTTCCAATACGGCACATCCCAAAATATGTTTTTCTTGTACCAATTATGAATAATTCCATAACCATCAATTATCGGATGATTGTTCCCTCCACAATCTATACTCCTAGGGATACCCAAACCAAGAATTCAATCATACAAAATCTCTTAACTGGTCAAAACTGGAGGAAGAGATTTTAACACAACTATATTTATTTTAAAATATTTCTTGTGACGCCGTAATATATCATTGGCAGGAAGAAAAAACCGATGGAAATCAAACTAACTCGTCTTTCGGTCATATTTCAATCGTAAAACATGTTTCATCCATGCAATATGGACAAGACAATCAACCACGTGTTGTCCATCAAGATAACATACCATAATCTAGAAAATCACTTATTTTCGATATACTAGTATCTTGTAATATAAAATTTTGTCACCTCAAGACGTCGTACGCTTTAAATCCTTTCCTTAATTCTTTTAATTCATCAATCAATGGTTGGATAAATATATATAAACTTCTTTTAGGATGATTAGGTCCGAGAATCATTACTGTTAAGAACAAAAAATCCCTTTTCATGCACTGGTCACTACAAATAATTCCTCCCAGACATTCCAAATGGATTAAAACCATTATGCAAAGGTCTAAATAAAGATTTCAACTCTCAACTCCAAATCCATGATATACCTCATTAAAGTGTTTCCAAGCCTCAACATTTGAGGGATGACACATTTCTCCATCACAAGTTGAATGCTTAATATGCCATCTCATATCACTTGCGATCTTCTCAGATTGATACAATATTTTGATTTTATTTGTAACTGATAAATATCACATATGATAATATGAAACTAATTTTCCATTCCTTGTCAAATAAAACTAGTCTTTTTCACAAAATCAACAATTACTCAAATCCGATGCCACTTTCTAAAAAATATGCAAACTCGTATATGCGTTACATTAGCATTACTATTTGCAATGCAAACATGTATATATTTATAATGCTATTGTTTTACAAATTTAACTTAGAGTTCATACGTACCATAGTTCACGATCATAATATCAATACTATTGTGTTGGTGTGTTAATATTATTAACGCATGGACAATACAATTGCATTAACAATTATAGGTATATATTTCTTTGGATCATATATCACTCAACTAAAACTACAAAATCATCTAAACTCTTTCATTCACTCGAATATAATTTCTTCAAACCGTTTAGATATCTGGTCTCACCAAAGGTGGATTTATGAGAGGTTTGGCTTAGAAACAAAAAAATATTTCTGTTGAATTTGAAATTGGGTTAGAAAGTTTCATGATATTTATTATAAATCTAGTTGGACATGCAAGGATAGTTAAGTTATATTTTTCTTGTTGTAGGTGTAAAAATGAAAAAAATGATTAATGTAAGCATTGAATTAACACATATATATACAATAATTTTTTTTGTGGAAAAATAGTACATCTGGATTTATTATAGAAAATATATAAGCATAATAACATCTCATATGCAAGTTAACAATGAACAACCTGATGTTGTTTATAGTTTATTCATAGTAATTATGAAGTGATTATAAATGGAAGTAGTTTTCATGATGATCATACTCATCATGATGGATATATAAAAATAATTGGGGATTATTTTCCTATTTATCGAATTATGCATGATGGAAACATGCATGAAGAAGTTTCAAACGTTGAAAAGTTTAACGAGCTAGTTTGTGTAGCAAAAAAACCTTTGTAATGAAGGTTGTGGGGATTATTTAAAGTTATCACTTTTAACGAGATTGATGGAAATTAAGATAAATTTCAACGCCATAAAAATTCATAAGATTAAATGTATTAGATGTTGCATATTTTTTGCCTAAAGGTAACACCGACAACTAAGTCTGTTTTATGATACGTCAAAAGTCATCATTTAGAATGACAATATAAATTTATAAAATTGATGTTTTTGTTGGGCTGAATGGTGTAAACCTAAAATGAAAAATCAAAAGGAAAACATTTTCTATAAATAAATATTCGGCATGCCAAATGTTAATAGATAATAGAGATTTTACGAATTACAAATTATGGTACCACACACGACAAGAAATGAGGAACAACATTTCCTAGATGGAGAAATGAACCATCCATTAGACTAGAAAGTGTGGAAACATTTTTTCGAGCTATATCCTAAATTTCTTTTTAAAACAATAGTTGTTTACTTAGTGCTATGCATAGATGGTTTTGCTTCATATGATGTGTGTGATAAACAATATTTGTGATGGTCTGTAATTCTATCACCATATAATTTACCACAAACGATGTATATGAAATAATTCTTGTTGTTGAGTATTTTCATACATGGCCTGGATCATCCAAAAAAGTTTTTATATTTTTACGACTATTGATTGATGAGTTGAATCATATATAGTAATAAATTTTTGAAGTATATTATGTTTCAAAGAAATAAAATTTTCACATGAAAGTTATGTTGATATGGAGAATAAGCGATTTTTCCGCTTACAGGTTTTTTTTGTTAGAGCACACACTAACGTATTTCATATCCTTATAATATGGATGATACAAGATCATTCATACTAAAACACGATAGAAAACAGTGTTGGTTTGAATTTTCATCATCATTGTCTTCCTTTAAACCATTCATTGAGATGGAATAAAGACATTTCACATTCCAAAAAAATCCAAGAGCATGTCGTTGATCTAGAACACAATGAAATGTTTATTGATATTTCTGATATGTTTAAAGAAATTAGATGGTTGAGTGAGAAGGTTATGCAAAGAATGTTAACCGATCAAGAGCTTCATCATGCACATATTTAAATTTTATTAAATTGTGAGGAGTTCTATCAATATAAAATATAAAGTTCAAACACTATTTTTATATAAATATATATAAGATATTTAACATGCGTGTATTTATGTAACCTTTTTATGACTATACATAAAGGAATAATTCATATTCGACGAATGAAAATCTAATTGCGATGAAAGAACAAATATATGCTCCCTGACTACAAAACTATGTAAGCACATTGGTTTTTTATATATATATTACTGTAAAAATGATTTATATGATATATATATCATACTTATTTTAGGTTTACAATTGTAACACAAATTAAAACTTTTTATCCGCGTGTTTGAATTATTTGGTACGATTTCCTATATGAGATACTCGTAAAAAAGGGTAAGTCGGTATCATCGACTTACCTATGTATATATCTATTATTAAATATTAGGTTTAGAAAAAAAAAAGTGCACGAGTGATTAAGAGAGAGAGAAAGAGAGAAATAGTGAACCGACGGCGAGAGAGAAGAAGAAAAAAAGGGGAAGAAGAGAGGAGAAGAGAAAAGAGGGAGGACGAAGAAATTGGAGAAGATTTTCATCATGTTCTTCGTGGGTGGATTCTAATCGAGATTGTGGTAAATCTCTAAATAATTCATTGTGATTATTCTCTTAATATGAAGATTTATATTATGAGAATTTAATAATTGAATGACTCTATAATAGGGAAGAAATGATCGGTGTTGTTGTTAGCGATAATATCAAAATCGTCAAGTCGTCGGATAAGCTAAAGTGAGAGTTTTCTCCATCGTAATTTTGGATTTGTGATTTATTTATGGAAAAGATTATACTTTTAAAACGAGGTATGATCCCAATAGGATTTATAGGATCATAATGGGAAAAGTGAGACGATACAAGTGAATTGGATTTAACTCTTGTTTTATCGTATGAGAATTTATGAGAAGTATATGAGTTGTATAAGTGACTAGATATGATCTAGAGAATTGACGTGCGACCAAGTGTAGAGGGTCGAAGAATGTCGATATTTTGGTTTGGTGTTAAAGTCGAGTGAATATCTTGTTAGTGTGCTCAATCGAGTGATTTCATACTTGAACCTTCAGAAGAAGACGTGTGCGAGCGTGTCGATGAGAGTTTTCACGTAAGGAGTATCGGGTCGATGACGTTAGTATTGCGACACTTGGATCTGTGCCGGTGTCGTACTGTGCTGGGGTTGTGGTAACCTTTCGAGCGATGGAGCGTCGAGTTACTCAGATCAGTGGATCTGCCAGCGTCGTACCGTGTTGGGGTTGTGGTAACCTTTCGAGCGACGGAGCGTTGTATTTTAGTGATGGCTGGGGTACATTGTGACCTTGCGAGATCTTCAGTGTGCTAGGGTCCTTTGGACTTTGCGAGCGTATGCCCGAGCTAGAATCGTGTGGGCTCTGTGTGTTATGATCCAGTGTGGTACTAGTCTTAGACTTCAGATACTCAGTCGGGTTGGGTAGATTTGTCTTTATATCTTTAGTTTAGACTTTGGATATATCGTTATTTATGTTATTCAATTTAGAATGGGAGAATACGTGGTACATAGTACGTACACGTATTGATCTCACTGAGTGCATATTTTGTACTCACCATATTGTGGGCTATCCTGGATGGACATGGTATGGCAAGTAAAAAGAGCAATGAGGTTGAGCAACAACATGAAAGCTCACAACGGACTGATGGAAGAGGCATGCACGAGGTCTCGATGAGTTTTATTTTGCATTTCGTATTTATATTATTCATTTATCGTGACTAGCGAAGCCAATACGAGACTTACGGGAAAAGATGTACCTTTTGTTTGGAATGAAGATTGTGAGAAGTCCTTCAAGAAGCTAAAAGAGAAGCTAATGAAATCCTTAGTTTTAGCCTTACCACAACCAGAGATTCCATACATAGTCTACACGGATTCATCAAAGACGGGATTAGGATGTGTACTTATGCAGGAGATCACGTGATTGCTTATGCATCAAGGCAGTTATGTAAGCATGACGAGAACTATTTGACTCATGATTTAGAGATGGCAGTTGTGGTCTTTGCGTTAAAGATTTGGAGGGCATATGTTTATGGGGAGAAGGTACAAATTTTTACAGACCACAAAAGTCTAAAGTTCATATTTACGTAGCCAGAGTTGAATCTGCGTCACAGACTACAAGGTGGACATTGTATACAATCCGGGGAAGGCAAATGTTGTTGCAGATGCGCTGAGCTGTAAAAGAGTAGAGGTTTCGGTAATGCAAGAATTCGGTGATTTGATTAGCCAGATAAGTGCTTTAAGACTAGAGGCAGTGCAGACTGAATCCGAAAGTGTCGGTTTGTAAGCCGTAAATTAGGCTGGTCTATTGAGTAGAATTCGTACATCACAATTATCTGATGAGAGGTTACAAAAGATTCGTAATAATCAGTAAGACCCGAGGTACAAGTTTTATCAGATCAGGGAAGACGATCTAATGATGATTTGTGGTCGAGTTTGTGTACCGAAGGATCTAGGGATAAGAGAAGAGATTCTAAGCGAAGCTCACCAATCCAAGTTTTCGATTCATCTGGGATCGACGAAGATGTATCGGGATTTTCGCCAGCTTTATCAATGGCCAAGGATGAAGAAGGACATCGCTCGATGGGTAGTAAAATGCCCAACGTGTCAATTAATCAAAGCGGAGCAACAAGTACCGAGCGGAAAATTGCAAAGTCTACCAATCCCTGAATGGAAGTGGGACCATATTACCATGGATTTCATGACGGGTCTTCCAAGGACGCAAAGTGGCAAGGATGATATTTGGGTGGTTGTGGATCGACTAACTAAATCGACTCATTTCATTTCGATAAAGAAGACTTTTGATGTGAATCAGCTAGCCAGGATATATATTGCACAAATAGTGAAGTTGCATGGGGTTCCGTCAAGCATTGTGTCAGATCGAGATGTGAGATTCACCTCACGTCTTTGGCAGGCATTTCAAAAAGAGTTAGGAACCAAATTGCACATGAGCATCGCATATCATCCACGGACAGACGGACAATCAGAGAGAACTATAAGGATGCTTGAGGATCTATTACGAGCATGTGCGTTGGAGTGGTCTGGTAGTTGGGAGAATCATTTATCATATGTTGAGTTCGCATACAATAATAGCTATCATGCTAGCATTGGGATGCCACCATATGAAGCATTATACGGGCGACCATGTCGTACACCCTTGTGTTGGACTGAAGTGGGGGAGAGATCTATCTTCGGAGTAGAGATTGTCGAAGAGACCATGGAAAAGATAAGAATTTTTAAGATGAAAATGAAGATGGCTCAAGATCGTCGGAAGAGTTATGCTGATCTAAAAAGGAAGGATGTCGAGTTTAACATTGGAGGTGTATTTGTGGATTCAAGCGAGACGAGGGAGATCAGGTAGGATCCGAGTGAACAAGCTATCACCATGGTTCACGAGGCCGTTTAAAGTGATTTAGCGAATTGGAATAGTGGCCTATCGCTTGGAGCTTCCCTCATCTTTAGAGGGAATACATGATGTGTTTCATGTATCATTGTTGCATAAGTGTCTATCAGTACCAGAGAAAATACTTGTTGAGCCACCAAAAACCTTGAGGAAAGATTTAATGTATAAAGAACGTCCAATACGCATTGTGGATCACCAAATGAAACAGTTTAGGTGTAAGAAAATTCCGATGATAAAGGTTGTGTGGGAACATGGCGTGGAAAGAGCAACCTGAGAATTAGAGGAGGATATGAGACATGAGTATCCCGAGTTGTTTGAAGATGAGGTTTATGGTTCCTCCATTTATTGAATATAGATGCTACCGTAAGAATTAGAGCTATAGAATTCGAGGACGAATTCCTTCATAGTGGGAGAGAATTGTGATACCCTTAAAAAAAGGTAAGTCGGAATCACCGACTTACCGACTTACCTATGTGTATATATATATATATATATAAAATTAAATATTAGGTTTAGAAAAAAAATAAAAAAGTGCAAGGGTGATTAAGAGAGAGAGAGAGAGAGAGAGAAACAGTGAACCGGCGGTGAGAGAGAAGAATAAAAAAAGGGGAAGAAGAGAGGAGAAGAGAAAATAGGGAGGAAGAAGAAATTGGAGAAGATTTTCATCACGTTTTTGTGGGTGGATTCTAATCGAGATTGTGGTAAATCTCTAAATAATTTATTGTGATTATTCTCTTAATATGAAGATTTATACTATGAGAATTTAATAAATGAATGGCTCTATAATAGGGAAGAATTGATTGGTGTTTTTGTAAGCGATAATATCAAAATCGTTAAGTCGTCGGATAAGCTAAGGTGAGAGTTTTCTCCATCGTAATTTTAGATTTGTGATTGAATTATGGAAGAGATTATACTTTTTAAACGAGGCATGATCACAATAGGATTTATAGGATCATGATGGGAAGAGTGAGACGATTCAAGTGAATCGGATTAAACTCTTTTTTTATCGTATGAGAATTGATGACAAGTATATGAGTTGTATAAGTGACTAGAGATGATCTAGAGAATTGACGTGCGACCAAGTGTTAGGGTCGGAGAACGTCGATATTTCGGTTCGGTGTTAAACCCGAGTGAATATCTTATTTATGTGCTCGATCGAGTGATTTCATACTCAAACCTTCGGAAGAAGGCGTGTGCGAGCGCGTCGGTGAGAGTTATCACGTGAGGAATACGTTAGTATTGCGATACTTAGACCTGGGCCGGTGTCATACCGTGTTGGGGTTGTGGTAACCTTGCGAGCGACAGAGTGTCGAGTTAGTCAGGTTAGTGGATCTGTCGGCGTCGTACCGTGTTGGGGTTGTGGTAACCTTCCGAGCGACGGAGCGTAGAGTTAGTCAGATCAATGGATCTGCCAGCGTCATATGGTGTTAGGGTTATGGTAACCTTTCGAGCGACGGAGCACTGTATTGTACTAATGGCTGGGGTATGTTGTGACCTTGCGAGATCTTCAGTGTGCTGGGGTCCTTTGGACTTTGCGAGAGTATGCCCGAGCTAGAGTCGTGTTGACTCTGTGTGTTATGATTCAGTGTGGTACTAGTCTTAGACTTTGGATACTCAGTCGGGTTGGGTAGAGTTGTCTGTATATCTTTAGTTTAGACTTTGGATATATCGTTATTTATATTATTCAATTTAGAATGGGAGAATACGTTGCACATAGTACATACACGTATTGATCTCACTGAGTCTATATTTCGTACTCACCCTATTGTGGGTTGTCGTGGATGGACAAGTTATGGCACGGAAAAAGAGCAATGAGGTTGAGCAGCAACATGAAAGCTCACAACGAACTGATGGAAGAGGCGTGCATGAGGTCTCGATGAGTTATTTTGCATTTCATATTTATTTTATTCATTAATCGTGACTATGATATTTACGTATTTATTTTGCTATTTGGTCCGGACCATTCTTATTTTGGAATAAATCATTTATTTTGTTTTATAAATGCGTTTCAGCGACGACACGTATAGCCACCTCTTGGAGGTGATGATGGACACTCCTAGTCCCGAGGTAGTTTCGGGATGGGGATGTTACAATATAAGAATGGTGAATTTTTTCCCTATAATGTTTATCCCCAGCTACACATGTGACACACTTACTCATGGTTTAGACAGAAGGACAAGTAATTGTGGTATCTGTGTAAAGGGAGCTACATATTGCGATTTGATTGAAGAAATTATAATTTCACAGTATTTTTAAGAAGATTTTTCATTTCGAGTATCAAGGATTTTTTGGAATAAATATCATACTTCTCCACCTAATTGGTTCGATCTGAAAATCATGTAGGTTTTGGAAATACGATCATTTCATCTTATAATCGCACGTCGAACAAATAGTTTTACTCTCATATCGAATACTAATTAACGATAATGTGAAAATCAGAGTGCAATTGTTAAAGTGTGTCCTAGATTGCTCTATTATTGGATGAAGATGATACGAAAATAAACTAATGTACGAGGACATCGAAATTATTGGGCTAAACTTAACGATCAATCATTGTAATGTATCGTACAACTTGTGCCTTCAAACAAGTTAGATGTAATACCAGATGAAAATGCCTAGGATGATGAAGAATGTGATGATATATATGATGAATGTTATGATGTAGAATATGATGGTGATTGATAATGTAATTGTATAATAGCTTATTACGTATAACTCTAAGCGGAGGTGTGCTATTGCAGATAATCGTTTCCATATATAGATAGTTCCCAACATTCAAGACCTGTGTCACCGTGAGTGCACCTCGACTCGTTGCTTATAAATTAAGAAGACTCCAACTCTTTATGGTACACCAACATATTGGTAAATGTTCATATTTTTTATTACTTATATTGTTTTTATATAATATATAACTGATTAATTTTTGTAGGTTTGACATTGATTGTTAGGATGGGTCTAGCATCAACCATTGCATCAAGACGAACTTCTTCAGTCCGTACACGGGCAAAATGTCGATGTTAATATTTTTTTAATTGTTATTAATTTTCTAAATACTAATGTTTATATTTATTGATTTCAACAAAAATGATTTCTAGAATCCCAATACCATAACATGGTGTACTATCAATGGAATCATTTAGTGATGAAGCGAGTTAAATAACTAATCACAAGCGAAAAGGAGATTTGGCAAGTCGATACACATTTAGACAAGTTCCCTCTGAATTTCATTCATCATAAGATATAGGTGGCATTAGTGGAGCATTGGTCAAGTCCAGAGTTCTTCGAGAGGAGCTAGAGAGCCAAGATGGATCTTGGGACGCGTATAGAAAATCTGTTTATCTCGATCGCTCGAATAGGATTCATTGGGTCAAAGAAGATCTCTTTCCTGAACCCAAAGCACTCTTCAAGAATTCGTTCGTTGACGATGGATGATAGTGATTGATGGTGAAGGATCTCTTAACTGGCCTAAGAACACTCTTCAAGATGTGTCCGTCGATGGTGGATGATGGTGGTTGACGAGGAGTTTAAGGTGGAATAAAGAATAGCATAAGAGGTGCAGAACCTCTTGATAGAGTCGGATATGATTACAATTTTTCCCAAAATAAGTTGAAGCACCATGTTCTTAATGAACAATCAAGAAAACATAAATTTTTTATTCTTTGCAAATTTCAATCTTACTCTTACAAATAAGGGGATTCCTTAAAATAAGGAAAATGAATAAATGAAAAAATCGCAGATTGATCTACTAGTCGTTTAACAAGTTTTCTAAGTCGTTGAAGATCTTCGAAGGAGGAAAGTAGATCATCAGATGGCATATGATTAGTTTGGAAAGATTTTCTAGCCATTTAAGATCTTTAAAATTGGAAAGTAGAGGATTTATTGGAATTAGATTTGTTTGAATGATTTTCCTAACCCTGGAATATATATGGGATCATTATTTCCTGTCTTTCCTTATCCATATCACCAAGCCCCTCAATTCGTGACAAAATTACATCACTAGTTGTAATATCGAACCCACGCTTCCTATTTAACAACGGTGTTATAGTCAACATCAATTTTGTTTTACTTTATGTTAGAATTAGTTATTCTTATTGAAAACCAACTATTTCCAATGCACATTTATGTTTATTTATTTTTTTTGTTGATGAGAATTGGAAAATCAGTTGAAATGATCTATCGATAATAGTTGAAATTATCAACAAATTATCCACGAATTTGATTGAAATTATCCAAAGATAACCTTTGAAAATTCAAGTTAAAGTATCAACTCATAACAGTTGAAAAACTATTGAGAATCCAACGAGACATAATTGAAATTATCATTAAAAACGAAAAAATAAATTAAGAAAATAAAAAAAAATTCTTTCTATTTATTTAATATTTTCAATGAATAAAAAAAGGAAAATATAAAAAAACCAAGAAAACTATCAAATGTGTATTTAGATATTTTTTTAACGGATATCTATTAAAAATTTAATAGAAATTTATTGAAATATTGATTTTTAAAACCGATTATATTTCATTTTTTCAACATTATACTCAATTTAAATTTAATGTTATAATAAATTGTTATTTATCTCAACATATAATTATATTTAGATTTTTGAAAACTTATAAATCTATTATTTTGTTAGATTTAAAGTTTTTTTAAAAACATATACACACATAAAAATTTTTAATTTATTAAATTTTTTCAATAATTTCATAATTGATAAAACAAAAGTTTTTATTTATAGTTTATATATTTAATTATTTAAATTTATCAATATAGAGTATATTAAAAATTGTTATTATATTTTTAATATTAATAAAAAATTATATTAAATAATAAAATGTTATATCAATTTACCGAATATTTAGTTAAATGACATAATATTTTTTAAAAGTTAAATAAATAATAAAATAAATCAAAATTGTTTGTCAAATTTTAGTGACTTTTGGGAACATCCATTGAATATTTGGAAATGTTTAATTTTGGAGTTTGTTTTTTCATTTTCCATGTATAATGTCCAATCAAATTATTAGTTAATGATAATTGTAATTTATCAATGATCATTAAAAGATATGTTAAAATTTAACGAGTAAAGGTTAAAATATTAGTTAAAATTACCATAAAATTTTGACACATTACACCTTTTTCATTTTAAAAATTAACCATTACAAATCCGTTTAAATTATAAATTTCAACATATTTAAAGTCTTTTACAAGATATTTGGCCGTTAAAAATACATCCTTTAAAATGATATAAAGTGATGTTAATTTGCTTTGAAATCTTAATATACTTCAAAGTATATATATCAATTTTTGAATTTGGTAGTTGCAGTACTATTAGTACTTATATATACCAGATTCAATGAGAATTGAGAAAAATAGAGTCGAAGAAAAACAAGAACATAGAGACAGAAGGAATGAAAAATAATGAACTAGAGAGACATAAGATATGAAGAATGAAAGAAATTGATTTAATTCTATTGAACTCATGAAATCTAAATTGGATATATATAAATATTTGAGTTAAAGAAGCCAAAAAAATCACTATCTAACTAACAAAACTAATATTGAAATATTCATAAGCCTAATAAAACGGCCAAATCAATATTATTGAGGATGATATTCAATTTAGACAAAGAACTGGGAGGTAAAGCCTTTGTAAACATATCAACCATTGATTGTTGGACTTCACATGCATTGTTGTGAGTAATCCTTTTTTCAAATTTCTTGCACACAACATGACAATGAATGTACGTTGTTCTTTTAATCAACGTTTGGTGCGAGATTTTACGATGAACGAAAACAGTTTCGTTCTTCGTTTTTCTCTCTGACGACTATTAGGGTTTGTTTTTATTTTAGATTATGAAATCTGATTAACGAAAACCTGTTTTTCGTTTTTTAAATAATTATTAAACTTTTTAATAATTACACTTAAACCCGAGACTATCTAAATATTACATAACAGACATCATACTTTCAATCTCCCACTTGCGTTTTACGTAATATCTCAAATTGTCTAAGTACATGTATCTCCATACATATACTTGCCTGTACATCTTATGTACTAACCCCAAAAGAAAAACAAATACAATTATATTTCTCGGTGCTAGCGGATGAATATAACTGCATTCCACGCTGATTGTCTAACAATCACAAGCAGATACCGAGACACTCGTATGCGTGTGACCTCGTAGGTTCATACTAAACCGGTAGCCAATTAGTCTCCACTAATTAACTAATCGAGGTTTGCATTTAGCATCACTCCCCAACGACCGGATAGCGTGAAGCAACATCCTTACTCATTTGAGTATCAATATTACGAACCAAGTTGAAGTTAACGTTAGTATTTCCTTACGGATCATCAACTATGTTTCCTATCAATCACAACTAACTGATGAATGAACCTAATAAACACCTTTCTTCTTCATTCTATGTACTCTGGCCAAAGATTCTTACAGTCATTGTGATTACTGGCAACATAGAGCTCAAACTCTTACCAAGAGTAGACGGATCCCATCTTGATCCCATCTTACCAAGAGTTGACGGATCCCATCTTGATTATCACTCTAAGATACTGGGTGTCCAAAATCAAAGAATAATAGATAAGATGCTAGTTACTATGCTGATCTCAGGTCTAAGGAAAAACGAACTATCTAACTATCTGGAGAAATCTTAATGATAGTTCATTGGTTATTTAACCATTAAGCATTCTCCTTTTAGGTCAGTTCAGTAATCACATCATCATGTGTATCATGCACATATGTGATTCATTAAAAGAGATCTATTGATTTCTATCAACATAGAAACTTATCATATACATGTTGTTCTTTCCGGATCATAGTGATCCTATGAACAAGAACAATTCAGATTAAATCATACCAAAACTTGACTCTCTTTATTATGATCTCTATCATAATGTCAAGTTTCAGATTTAAACTCTATCATACAACTATGAAACTCATCAAATGAAAATAATGCCATACATTATATTAAAAATGAAATCGACGTCTAAAATTACAACTCGTTACATGTCTATATACTAATGCCAGCTAGTCATCTCTCTCAATCCGATCCTCAGCTTATAATTGTCAAACTCCTTTGACCCAAGCGCCTTCGTGAACGGATCTGCTGTGTTTTCCTTTTCATCCACCTTTTGGATTTGCACGTCCCAACGCATTATGATCTCTCGTATCAGGTGAAACTTCCGCAGAACATGTTTCGATTTCTGATGAGACCTTGGTTCCTTCGCCTGAGCAATAGCTCCACTGTTATCACTCCATAAAGGGACAACTTCCTTTGTCGAAGGTACCACACCAAGTTCATCTATGAACTTTCTCATCCAAACCACTTCTTCAGCTATTTCGCAAGCCGCTATATATTCTGCTTCAGTTACCGAATTGGCTATAGTAGCCTGTTTGGAACTCTTCCAACTTACTGTGCCTCCATTCAGACAAAATACATAGCCTGAAATGGACCGACTGTCATCGTTCTCTGTCGAGAAACTCGCATCAGTGAATCCTTCTAACTCCAAGTTAAAACCACCATAAATGATGAACTGGTCCTTAATCTTTCGTAAGTACTTAAGAATGTTCCTCACTAGGATCTGCCTGATATCTACTCACTACACTTAGTGCGTAGGCTACATCAGGCCTAGTACATGTCATGGAGTACATTATGGCCCCCACTGTGCTAGTGTAAGGAAGCTGACTCATGCGTTTTCTTTCCTCCGGGGTCTTAGGAAAATCCTCCCTAGAAAGAGAAATTCCAATGTCTATCGGTAGATAGCCTTTCTTGGAACTTTCCATGTTGTATCGTCTCACGATACTATCGATGTAGTGGGATTGTGACAACCCAAGCAACCTCTTCGATCTAACTCTATAGATCTTTATTCCCAGAATATAGGCTGCTTCTCCTAGATCCTTTATGAAAATGATTAGACAACCATGACTTCGTCTCTTGCAACACTGGAATGTCATTCCCTATGATAAATATGTCATCCACATAAAGAAAAAGGAAGACAACCGCGCTCCCACTAAACTTCTTGTACACACAAGGCTTTTCATCGCATCTAACAAAGTTGAACTCTTCAACTGCCTTGTTAAAGCGAATGTTCCAGGTTCGAGAAGCTTCCTTGAGTCCATAAATGGACCTCTGAAGCTTGCATACCATATGACTTTGAGTTGGCGATGTGAAACCCTCAAGTTGAGCCATGAAAACCTCTTCCTGAAGCTCTCTATTAAAAAAGTTGTTTTCACGTCCATTTGCCAAATCTCATAATCATAGTATGCCGCTATCGCAAGCAGAATCCGAATAGATTTGAGCATTGCGAAAGGTGAGAACGTTTTTTCATAGTCAATGCCTTCTCGTTGACTATACCCCTTGGCAACTAGACGAGCTTTATAGGTCTCTACCTGCCCATCTGCTCCAATGTAAACCCATTTACAACCAATCAGTCTGGAAGCCTGTGAAGGATCAACTAAAGTCCATAATTCGTTAATATTCATAGATTCCATCTCGGATCCCATGGCTTTCCACCATTTCTCAGAATCTTGGCCTTGTATAGCCTCTTGGAAAGTCAAAGGATCGTCATCTCTATGACCGACCACATCTTCTTGCACCATCAGATTAAGTCTTTCAGGTGCACATCGAGAAAGTGTTGATCTTTTCAAGAAAGCCTATGTAGCAGGTTCAACCTGCACTGAGATATCTTGTTGGACTTGTTCCTGAACAGGTTCCTGAACTTGTTCCTAAACTGGTACTGTCATTTCAACATTTGAAGATGAAGCGTTGGAGCCTAACAACATATCTCCCAACCAAGATCACTAATTTGACATCTCATGTCCATGAGCTTGTGTTGGTTCGTCGGGTTCTTGAATCTCGTCAAGAACTACTTCCCCACCATGCATTCCTTCCTCATGGTATTACCTTTCAAGAAAGGTTGTCGTTCTGGCGACAAACTTTTGTACTCAGATGGGTGGTAGAAATAATATCTCATAGTCTCCTTGGGATAACCTATGAACCTAAACCTGTCAGACCTAGCATCTAGCTTGTCTGGCTGAAATCTCTTAACGAAGGCCGGACAACCCTAAACCTTGATGTGTCTCAGGTTTGGTTTCCGTCCCTTCCATATCTCATATGGAGTCTTAGACACTTCTTTAGTGGGAACCTTGTTTCAGATATAAGCAGTTGCTTCTAAAGCATAACCCCACAGGTTTATTGGAAGATCTGTGAACCCCATCATGGATCAGACCATATCTAATAAAGTCTGATTTCTCCTTTCACCATTATGTTGTGGTGTTCCAGGAGAAATCCATTGAGACAAAATCCCATTGTCTTAGATAATCAACAAATTCATGACTAAGATATTCACCGTCGCGGTCAGATCTCAACACCTTGATACTCTTTCAGGTTTGTTTCTCCACTTTATTGCGGAATCTCTTGAACATTTCAAAAGATTCGAACTTATGTTTCATCAAGAACACAAATCCATACCTCGACATATCATCAGTGAACGTGATAAAATATGAATATCCACCCTTAGCTTTAACTCTCATCGGTCCACATACATCAATATGTGTGAGTCCTAGGAGTTCTTTAGATCTCTCTCCGGTTCCACTAAATGGATATTTGGTCATCTTACCAGTGAGACAGGACTCACAAGTTGCATAAGATTCATAATCAAAATGGCCTAGAAGACCATCTTTATGAAGCATGTTTATCCTCTTCTCACCGATTTGACCAAGTCTACAATGCCAAAGGTACGTCTGTCTTTGACGATCATCTGCCTTTCTCTTATGGCCCGAAACATGCATGTTAATTGGTTCTATATTAACATCAGGTAAGCCATAAATTCCTTTTTGTAAGTAACAATTCACACATAAATCATCATCATGATATATAGAGCAAATATTACTACTGAAAACTGTTCGAAATCCACGTCTATCAAGTATAGAAATAGAAATTATGTTCGAAAAAATTTAGAAACATAATAACATTCGTCTAACAACAAAGTCTTGTCTGTAGGCATAAAAAGGGAAATTGATCCTACGGCTAGAGCAACAACACTTGCACCATTTCCAACCTTCAGACTAAACTCTCCCTTCATGAACCTCCTACCGATCCTCAGTCCCTGCAACATATTACAGACGTTAAAAATGCTACTGGTATCTAATACCCATCTAGATGAATCAATAGTAGTTAAGGAAATCATGAAAACATTTTACATGAGAATTCGCTTCTTGCCCTTCAGAGACTGCAGGTATTCCTTGCAATTCCTCTTCTAATAACCTTTCTTCTTGCAGAAGAAACTCGCAACATCTGATTGGTCGATCTTGGTGGCACCGCCTTTCGCCCTGGTCAAACCATTCTTAGGCACGCTCTACCTGGTCCTAGGCCTTTTCTTGCCCGTTCAATGCTTGTTGGTTCATCTAGGGTTTCAGAAACCCTTTCAGCACCGTTCGTCCTCTGCAGCGACTCGCGGTGATTCGTCACTCACGCCCTTCCATAGACCGTTGCGACTCTCCCTCTCGCCCGCCGATTCTCGCCACAATTGCTCCAGACCCTTGTTCGAACAAATGGACTCTCACCGCTCTAGCGCACGACCTTCGCGACGGCCTTCGCGATGGGCGCACGAAGCCACCCTTTCGGGCGCCGGTCCAGGCTTTACCGCGTCAGCCCTGCGCCTCGCCGCCCCTATGCCTAAGACCGGCGTCGAACGTGCGGCTGGCAGGGGTTATGGTCGTGCGTTGTTCTGGCGGTTGTTCGTGTGCGCACACGCCTACACATTTATACGACCCGATGTTTTATAAAAATCCAAAACATTAATCCTAAACAGACGACCAAACACTCTGATACCACTGTTGGCTTGTAGATTGGGTGCGGAAGCGTATTTTAACAACCCAGATTGAAGATTTAGTCAAGTTCGGATTAGTTTTTCGGGGTTTCAACAAACTACAGATTTAGAAACAATTTTGATATACCTGTTACGTTGAATGTTCTGATTGTCGGATGTAAGACTTGATAGCGCCGAGATCGGATTTGTAATCAATGTTTGGTGCATGATTTTACGATGAACGAAAACGGTTTTGTTCTTCGTTTTTCTCTCTGATGACTATTAGGGTTTTGTTTTGATTTTAGATTATGAAATCTGATTAACGAAAACTTGTTTTTCGTTTCTTACATAATTATTAAACTTTTTAATAATTACACTTAAATCCGAGACTATTTAAATAATACATAAAAGGCATCATACTTTCAAAGATCTTATAACCGAAGAGATTACACAAGAATTCTTACACGGATTGAAGCAATTCATGAGTTTTGCATCGATGCAACCTTTGTGTCAAGAACACGGGACAATATTATGTCCATGCAAAAGATGTAAAAATATAAAGTATCAAAGTCAAGAAATTATTTGCAAACATCTTTACAAGGTGGGTTTCGTTGAGAATTACGAAATTTGGTTTTTCCACGGCGAAAATTGCGGCGTTAGAGATATTGTGCAAGATGCACAAGTAGAAAGAAATGAAGAAGTTATTTATGAAGCATCAACGACCAATCCATATGTGAAAATGGTGTCAGATACTTTTTCAGGAGTTTCTAATGAACAAACGCATGAAGAGATGCTGAACATCGATGCACGTCGATTCTTCAACCTATTGGATTCGGCAAAACAACCTATATATGAAAGTTTTTGTGAAGACCAGTCTCGCTTATCTTTATTTTCAAGATTGATGAGTATAAAAACAAACTACAATGTTGCTGAAAATTGCATGGACTCATTTTTCAAAACAATGAGTGAATATTTACCGGAAATATAATCAAGCTCTCGAGACATACAACGAAACAAAGAATATGTTAAAAGATTTGGGATTGCCACATGAGAAAATTGATGTTTGTAGAAACAGTTGCATGTTGTTTTGGGGAAATGATAAAGACTTGTTGGAATATAAGTTTTGCGGTGCAAGATAATTTCGGCCAAAAAACCATCTACACGTAAATATGTACCATACAAAAAAATGTTCTATATGCTTGTAGCAAATAGGTTGAGAAGGTTATTTGAATCGGAAAAAACCGTTGCAGCATTTAGAGGGCACGCTGAACACTCGACGACCGAAGGTATAATGGAACACCCATCAGATGGTAAGCCTTGGAAAGATTTCAATTAAATATTTTCTGAGTTCGCGTATGAAACGAGAAATGTTTATCTTTTCCTATGCACTGATGGTTTTAGTCCATATGGACAATCTGGAAGTCAATATTCCCTGTGGTCGGTGATTTTGTCTCCGTATAATTTGCCTCTCGAGATGTATTTGAAAAGAGAAGTAATGTTTCTGACGTTGCTGATTCCAGGACCAGAACATCCGAAGAAAAGTTTCGATATCTTTTTGCAGCCCTTAATTCATGAATTAAGACATTTGTGGAACGAAAGAATTCTTGCATATGACGTTAGTACGAAGCAAAATTTCACATTGAAAGCGGTCTTGTTGTGGACAATTAGCGACTTTCCTGCCTATGGAATGTTATCTGGATGGAGCACGCACGGAAGATTGGTATGTCCATATTGTATGGAGGATACATATTCATTTAGACTAGTACATGGTATGAAACCATGTTGGTTTGATTGTCATAGAAGATTTTTTCCTTGTGGACGTGCTTTCCGAAAAGATAAAAAAAAAACATTTTCGAAAGAACGTGGTACAAAAAGAAGAGGCACTGTGCATGCAAATCGGGACATAAATCCTTTACGAAAGATTGAACACAATGGATGATTTACAAGAATTGGTAGAATGCGATGGAGATCGTAGGCATAGTAAACCAAAAGGCTAAGGTGAATTGCATAACTGGTATAATCGTAGTATCTTTTAGGAACTACCATGTTGGAAATCATTATTATTACATCATAATTTAGATGTTATGCATATCGAAAAGAACTTTTTCGATAACATTATCAATATTGTTTTGAATATGGCGGGTAAAAATAAGGATAATATACAATCAAGAAAAGATTTGATGACAATATGCCGACGACCCTGAGTTGGAATTAAGAGATGGAAGGTCACGATTGTCACGTTTTCATGCAGCGACTCATTCCAATTGCATTTGCTGAGCTCTTACCACGAAATGTTCACGATGTGCTATACAGAATCAGCATATTTTTCAGAGATATATGTTCAAGTAATTTAAAAAGGGATGACTTGGAATTAATGAAAAATAATATATTTGAAGTATTATGTGCATTGGAAAAAGTTTTTCCGCCTTCATTCTTCGATGTTATGCAGCATTTGCCAATACATTTACCAGATGAGGCAATACTCGGCGGACCAGTTCAATTCACATGGATGTATCCTTTCGAAAGGTTTTTCTTTCATTTAAAGAAAAAAACAAAAAAACAAAGCAACGGTCGAAGGATCTATTGACAAACAATACTTGGTGGAAGAAATCACATATTTCAGCACATTTTATTTCGAGTTGCATATTTAAAAGAAAGAACGACGTGCATCGGATGATCACACAAACTATCTGTATCAATATAATCCGCAGTTTGGCACAATTCCTAAAATGTTTACACCGATTAGACGTACATAAGGTAAATACGAGGAATATTGGTTAACACCAGAGGAGTATAATTACGTCCACACATATATATTACTAAATTCTCAAGTGCTATTACCGTTCCAAAGGTACAAAAAGATATTATTCAATCTTTTAAATATAATATATATATATATATATAATATTAACGTATTTTCATTATACATGATATTTGATGAAGAAGTACTTGGTACATATCCTCATCTAAACGCAAATGAACTCACATACATAAAAGTTCAACATTATGGCTTGTGGTTGAGAGACTACATAAGTACTCGTGTACACATCTATTAAAATTAGTTGCATTTATTATAAAGTATCCATTCGGTTTTTATTATACGTACAGGTGAAATGTTCTGATGAAATACTTCCAACGTGGTTAAAAGATTTGGCTAATGGTCCTGCACGAAATGTTAGGTTGGCCTATCTTGTTTACTCGCGGCTACACGTTCCACGCGTACGAACACGGAAAACATAAAAGCATATACAATTATGGGGTTTGCGTTAATAGTGAAATAGAGGGTGATCACTTCTACGTCATTTTGCACCAAATCTTACAAGTGGAATATCTCAGTTTCGTTGGGTTGAAGGTAATTCTTTTCAAATGTCAGTGGTTCGACCCAACCGTAGGACGTGGAATACAAAAAAACCGATGGGGAGGAATTGACATCAATCCGGAACGTCAATATGATAAGTATGACCCATTCATCACAATAGATCAAACAGATCAAGTATGTTACGTGCAATATCCAACAACATTGAAACGTCAAAGACAGGACTGGTGGGTCGTAGTAAAGATCAAGCCATGAGGAATCATAAGCCCAAAAGATAAAGAAGATCTATTGCAACCCGATCCTCCGCAGCTGATTCATTTAATTGATACAGATCGCGAGGAGATTCTCGCAAGAACTGACATAGACGGAGAATTTATACGCGATTATGAAGACGTTGAACCGTAAGATGCTGAAGATGAAAACGACGATGAATTCAATGAACAATCGAAGGAATACTCGCCAATCGGTGAATCTACTGAAGAAGAAATCTAAATACAGTAATGTGTATGATGTGTAATAATGTAGATGATGTGTAATGTAAATGATGTGTAATAATGTAGATGATGTGTAATGTAAATGATGTGTAATAATGTAGATGATGT
>CM071875.1:26983818-27010326 GCA_036759665.1 Gynandropsis gynandra
TGATGCCCGATCGGGCATGGCATGTGTGCCCGCTCGGGCACAAGGCAAAATGGTCAGGCATGCTTGCCCGAGTCGTGCTAAATGGTCCAGACGATTGGCCGTAGGTTTTGCCAGATCGTGCAAGGGTTGTGCCCGACCGGGTGAGGCTTTTCCGTGCTCAATCTCGTCCCATTTGTCCCGTGATGATCCCCGAAGTTGCTCCTTAGCTCCGTGCATGTTCCTTTAGCTCCAAAATGGTCCAAATACGCGTAAAAACCTGTAAGAACATGGAAAGCACGAAAACAAGTAAAACGGATACGGAATCATACGTAAAGCATCACATATACATCGAAAACGTCTCCTAAATCGTGCAAGAAATACGTATGGAAACGAGATGATCAATATTGGTTAACACCAGAGGAGTATAATCACATCCACACATATATATATTACTCAATTTTCAAGAGCTATTACCTTTCGAATGGTACTAAACAATGAAAATCGAAATTTTAAACACAATTAATATATATATTTAAAATATATGTGGGTTAACGTACTTTCATTACAAGATATTTAATGAAGAAATAATTGATACATATCCTCATCTAAATGCAGATGAACTCACAGAAATAAAAGTTCAACATTATGGCTTGTGGTTGAGAGACTACATAAGTACTCGTGTACACATCTATTAAAATTAGTTGCATTTATTATAAAGTATCCATTCGGTTTTTATTATACGTACAGGTGAAATGTTCTGATGAAATACTTCCAACGTGGTTAAAAGATTTGGCTAATGGTCCTGCACGAAATGTTAGGTTGGCCTATCTTGTTTACTCGCGGCTACACGTTCCACGCGTACGAACACGGAAAACATAAAAGCATATACAATTATGGGGTTTGCGTTAATAGTGAAATAGAGGGTGATCACTTCTACGTCATTTTGCACCAAATCTTACAAGTGGAATATCTCAGTTTCGTTGGGTTGAAGGTAATTCTTTTCAAATGTCAGTGGTTCGACCCAACCGTAGGACGTGGAATACAAAAAAACCGATGGGGAGGAATTGACATCAATCCGGAACGTCAATATGATAAGTATGACCCATTCATCACAATAGATCAAACAGATCAAGTATGTTACGTGCAATATCCAACAACATTGAAACGTCAAAGACAGGACTGGTGGGTCGTAGTAAAGATCAAGCCATGAGGAATCATAAGCCCAAAAGATAAAGAAGATCTATTGCAACCCGATCCTCCGCAGCTGATTCATTTAATTGATACAGATCGCGAGGAGATTCTCGCAAGAACTGACATAGACGGAGAATTTATACGCGATTATGAAGACGTTGAACCGTAAGATGCTGAAGATGAAAACGACGATGAATTCAATGAACAATCGAAGGAATACTCGCCAATCGGTGAATCTACTGAAGAAGAAATCTAAATACAGTAATGTGTATGATGTGTAATAATGTAGATGATGTGTAATGTAAATGATGTGTAATAATGTAGATGATGTGTAATGTAAATGATGTGTAATAATGTAGATGATGTTTACTCGAACAATCAAAATGTTAATACAATCGAAGAATATAAAAACGATGCTTAATGTTTTTAGAACTTCATATGATCTAATACTAACGGGCATCCGTTGGAAATATTAACGGACGCCCGTTGGAACACGAGATCACCTCCGACACTTAGAAACAAAAAATTCTAAGTTTTCCATAATTCTAACGGGCATCCGTTGAAAAATTGTAATGGACATCCGTTACAAATATACCAACAAGCATCCGTTGGAAAATTGTAACAGACATTCGTTACAAATATACCAATGGGCATCCGTTGGAAATATTAACGGATGCCCGTTAGAATTTTTTAACGGCCGTCTGTTACACTTCGCAACGAATGTTGTTGCAAAGTGTAATGATGCCTACCCTAATCTGCAGGAATTTCCAACGGGCATCCGTTGGAAATTGTAACGGATGCCCGTTGCAACGGAAGACGAGCCACCATTTCGTCGTCCGTTGCCTCGGGAACACGTATTTCCAACGGGCATCCGTTGAAAATTCCAACGGATGCCTGTTAGAAAGACAGAACGTCGTGTCAATTAATTGCGTCCGTTGAGATACCATAATTTCCAACGGATGCCTGTTGAAAATTTCTGCATATGAACCGTTGAACGGTTTAATTTTCAACACAAATCAAAACTTCCAAATCTTCTCAAACACTTCATTTCACACACAAAATAACATTTACAAACACTAAACACGAAATCTTGGGCTAGGCGATTCATAGATTTGGGAGGTTTGGGGAGGTTTGTTGGTTGTTTCAGCGGGACCCCCCCCCCCGCCTCCACCGCCACCATATCGCCCTCCTTCATCAATATCGGCACCGTTGATATTTGATGAAGAGGACGTTCGTCAATATTTTTTAGACGGACCTATGGATGCCCGTTTGAAAATTACATACAGCTCCAAATACCCATCTGAAAATTATTATTGATGGGATTTTTGTCCCTAAGTAATATTCACTATATTGATCTCAATTTCATTTTTCGTCTTCCTCTCTCGATTCGTCATATCGTCAATCACCACCGGGTGTTGCACGTCACCATCTGTCCCTGATCAAGAAATTCGCTCGATATGAAATCTTTCTCAGTTTTTTTTCTTCCCTTCTTTTCCTCCCTCGTTTTTATCACCATCCTCGATCTCTTATCACCCTAAGTCTATCTCTTTTTTGCTGTAAATTCATTGTCTTCCTCAATTTGCCCTCGATCCATCACTCTAGTACCACCCTCTGGTCATTATCGCTTGAGACTCATAGCTTTGTCCATGGGTCATATTGTTAATTGCTCAGAACTGTGGCTTAGCCATGGGTCACACTGAGAGGTGTTTGGGGATCATAGCCCAAGCACCATTGTGATATGTTCATGACTCATGTAATGGCCCACAGGTCACTTTGACTCTCGTTTAAAGTTTAATAAATTTCATAACTTCTCACCGATTGTGATTACATTCTAATTAGTAGTTTTAATTTACAATATTGCATAGAATTGGAAGAAGGGGTGATTTGGGATCACGTTCGAGGAATGATTACGAAGAGAGTGCTAACGGCCCGTCTCTTCCGCAACAACAATAAAGAGTTTATGGGTCTCAATTTTTGAATTTTGGAATTCTGCCCCTTTTCACACTTCGGAATCGGCACAATATGTGATGTATCTATGTTATTAGTCTATCGTTCCACCACCCATCGAGCCACTATCATCTGATATGCATTACGAACCAACGATCGATGAGTTGCTAGCTATAGATAAAGAAATACGTAAATTTTTTCATCTAGATCAACGTTGTGAAAAAGGTTAGGTTATGATCATCTTTCTCGACACATAATGAAAACAAAAAATTCGTCTGAAAGATAGACGGTATTTCCATTGGTATTTTGCGATGGTTCCTCCATCGGTAATTTTTTACGATATGCCGCCAAAATTTTTTGAAGAATTTTTCGACGGTTTCTCGATAGATATTCCTTCTGTTAATGGGTCGGACTTATAGACGGTTTTTAGGTGTATTTGTTATTGTGAAATTAGACACGGTTTGCGGATGACAATTTTCGTCTGGAAATCCGAACCTACTGGAATTACGGAAGCGCGTTTCCAGACGAATAGCGTCTGTTCGAAAACAACATTTTTCTTGTTGTGTTTCTGAACCAATGAGACTTAAGTGTTGGTTTAGCAATTTTTTAAGGCTGAAACATATTCATATTTGTTATTCGCAATAACAATATCATCAACATACACAATAAGAGCTATGATACTGGTCTTAGTATCTCAAACAAAGCGAGTATGATATGCAGAGGATTGAATGAGACCAACGACCAAAAATTTCTAAAAATTTATGATATCATTGCCTAGTAACGTGTTTCAATCTATGTAGAGATGTATTCAATTTGCAAACTATCTGTAAAGATGTATTTGATGAAGCTATATAACTTTTATAAATCACCGTGCAAAAAGGCATTAGACACATCAAAATGAGTGAAACCAATTTTGAGTGTCCGCCAACAGAAGCACCAATTTGATATTGACTAATTTAGTTACTCGTTAAAAAGTATCTATATAATCAATCCTTTATTCAATCCTTTATTGTTAAGTGAATCCCTTAGCTACAAATCTTCGGTCTATCTATACTTCTATATGAATTCTATTTAATGATTTTATATACTCATACAATCCACAACTGTTTGATTAGGAGGCAAAGAGATTATGCTCCAAATTGGAATATCTGTCAAAACTTTCACTTTCAGTTCTATTCATAGCAAATCTTATTCATCTAAAAGGATTGCATGTTTGAAATTCTTTGGTTTTGTGGAAGCAAAAAGAATTAAAAACATAAGACTTATAAGTGGAAGATAACTTTTCATAAGACAAGGAATGAAAAAATGAATACTATGTTATAGAAATTGTTGGAGAAAGGTAACAATGATAATCTGTAAGGTAAAAGAAACGTCGAGTAAGTTTATGAAATTTTTTAAGGAAACAATCTAAACATTATAAAAGTGAGAAGGAGAAGTTTAAAGGAGATTGGAAAATGATTCTCATCCGATAATGAAATAGATAAAATTGTATTGTATAAAACAATTTTGATAATGAAATAGATAAACTTATATCTGGAAAATTTGCATAAAATCAAGTTTTCGAGCCTTGTAGTTGTTATACAATTCTTAGTAGTATAATCCATATTCAAGGTGAATGCAGAATAGAGGAATAGAGCATATCTAAAAATGACAAAAATAAAGGAAAATGATTCAATTGTATTAAACTCATGGAATATGCATTATATGCATACAATTATTTGAGTTAAAGAAACCAAAAAAAATATTCATAGCTATTTAACTAACAAAACTAATATTCAAATATTCATAGATCTAATAGTAATGTTTCAAATTGATAAAAGGTTAAAAAAGAGAAAAGATAGTGTGATGTGATGTTCATTTTCATATGACGATATTATTCTGGATATTCGTGATATCTTTGAATTTATTGGATTTTGGAGTTTCATCACAATTAATTAGGATTTTCCTCGGTACAATTTATTATCATTCAAATGATACAAAAATTGCAAGAAAAATAAATTATAAAACAAATTATTCTATGAATCCAATATATATATAATCAAAATTAAGCTTACCCAGGAAAATCTCAAATTTTCCTAATACAAAAAAAATCATCACATCATTATAACATCATATTAGTTATTCGTAAATAAGATAAATTGATTCATAGAACATAGTAATGTCCTTAAATTAATATTGGATTTAATTCTTTGTGTTCATGCTTCGTTCGACGGTCTTGGCGGTGTCTCTAATGGACTCTTTGGCATCCTCGGATTTTCCGATCACCGTCTCTTTGATCTTCTCCGTCGTGTCCTTAACCTTATCCCAAGCATCCTCCGCCGTGTTCTTTGCCTTCTCCTTCAAGTTCTCCGCTGTTTCCGACATCGTTTTTGCTCCTTCGTCAGCTTTCTTCGCTACCTATACGATCGATTCGGTTTAATTCGGTTCCATCTCAATAACCGATTAGTCACAAAAAGAATGAAAATATAATATACTAACCTTTTTGTGAACAGATGTTGCGGCATTTTTTACGTCATCAGAGACGGTGGCATGATTTCTTGAATTCAACTGTCATTGAATGGTATAATGGATCAGTGTTTATATACATAAGAATTATGACACTGTACTATAAACCGATGTTTAAAACGTATTTGCCGATGAAATAATGAAATTAAAATCTATTAGAAATTATCAAATTGAGAATAAGAAAATTTATCTCCCTAATGGCTTCCTTATTTTTTATTTTTTAATTCAAACGAATTAATATTTATTTATAGGTTTAAATAAATATTACTATAAAAAATTATGATGATATTTTAGATTTCTCACTAATATTATATATGAATATTGAAGTTTTAAGATTTTGATTATATTTTAGAAAGAAATAACAAAATAATAGCGGGAAAATGGTTCAGAATTAATATTTCAATCGTTTATATAAATAATCAATAGATATGTACCATTTATAGCATGTAATTAGGAACTAATTAAGGTAAGAAAAGAGAGTAATAAAATATACGTGGAGATGCTTGGTCGTGAGAGGGACAAGAACTGTAGGAGTTGCAACGTGGAGTGCCTTGAAACGAAGCGAAGCTGCGACACTGTATAAGCTTGCCATTATCTTTTGTCTTATTGCCTTGTCCTCTTCCTCTTGATTAATTAGTGTCGTGATTAGTATGCTAAATACGTGGTTAATTGTTTAATTAGCTCCTCATGCAAGACTTACGTATATAAATAAGAGGTAAGATGGTTTGTGGTGGTGACACGTGGCAGGTTTTGGGGGTTCTGTCGTGGCGAGTTTGACTCGGCTATCGGGTGGTTGCGGTTTGTTTTTGCTATTTTTTTTTACAGCTGTTGTGTGAGTGGGACCAAATCCTTGCGCCTTTTTCTCCTGTCTTTTATTTTTTTCTTTAAAATTTATTTTATTTTTAGTTAAATTTTTTATGAAAATATTTTAGTTAATTTTTTAAATATCACCGAAATCTAACTATTAATTGATAATTTTTTAGTTAATATTTGATTATACCGAAATTTTGACTTGGAAAAAATAACATTTTTATGTTAAGTTTACACGATTATATTGAAATTAGGTTTGCCAAAATATATTTTAAGCATCAATTTGTATCATCATCCAACTTGTCCAACACTCAAGTTTAAGCTCAGTAAGTTATGACAAAAAATTTGTGAAAAAAATTGGTCCAAATGACGAATTATACCCACTTGTAGAACTAAACTATATATATACAACAAAAAATCAAACTGTATATTCTCACCCACCATTTAAATTCTATGTGCATTGAATTAATTTGGTAGGAATTGTATAGACAATCTAATGCACTAGGGATTTGATTTTTATTAATTAAGAATATCCAGATTCAGGTTTTGTGTGATGGTCAGTGTTCTAAAAATTCCGTCTAGGTGTCGCCTAGACCCCGTCTAGGCGCTAGGCGTTCTCTTACCGTCCGATTAATTTCTATGCGGTCCTTTTTTAAAAAAAAAATTGACGTCAAAACGACGTCGTTTTGGTACTTAAAGAAAAAAACTAACAATGACATATATCCATGCGTTTTCTTTTATCGGACTTTCCTATCGTCATTTCATTTGTCTTCTTCTATCTATTGCATAGTTTATTGTCTTCATCTAAATCTTTTGTCCTTGCATTCGTATCTCATTCTCGTCTTTGCCTTCATCCTTTTTTTATCTTCTCTCATATGTTGTTATCGTCTTCATCTTTTGTCATTGCCTTCATTTCTCATCTTCATATTTGTTTCATCTCCACCTTGGCTTCATCTCTCGCATTCACCCTCGCCTTTACCCTTGTCTTGGTTAAACATCATCATCACTCGACAACCATTTTCTATATTTTGTTTGTTTTATATTGTTTATCATTGTAAGTTTGATATTGTGAATTTGATACTTGTAAATATTTTTTATAAATACTAAACTGTATATATTTATATGTTTTTTCATAAAATTAAGTATTTATAAATATTTGGAATTAAATATTTATATTATAATTACATTAAATAAAAATAAAATATATATATCCGCCTAGCCCGCCTAGACACCGCCTAGGTCCCGCCTAGGCGCTCTGGGCGCTAGGCGCTGGGTGTTCCCCCGCCTAGCGCCTAGCGCTTTCTTGAACCTTGGTGATGGTAAATATGTGGACACATGAATTATCCAAAATTAGTAAACGATTATAATATAAAAATCTATGGTCTCAAAATCTATTTGTAATTCTTTCGTAGTTTATCCACATTTTTCAAAATGATATATTACAAACAAAATAATGTCGATATAAATATAACTAATACGAATAAGAGATGAATCATGTACAACATATATATATATATATATATAATTAAATGTTATTTTATAATAATATGATTATGTTACGGGATCTTCACCTGGTTCGTCATTTCATTATTGTCCTGCAAAACCTTCATCTCCTTCACCATTGACCTACTTCGATCTGACCCAAAACAGAAAATCCCGAAAACCCCGACGAATTCGACCTTCATCTTCTTCGTCGGCTTCGAAACCGTCTTCTTCTTTCTCACCGGCTTCTAACCCAGAAATTTTCTTCGACCTCCATCTTCTTCGTCTGAAACCGACCGACAGAAACCCCAGAAATCCCGACAAATTCGATCCCTACCCGAAAAAAAAAAAACCTTCGAACCCCCCGACGAAACTACTCGAAACCTCAGCTACCCGAAATCCAGAAAATCGACCGACCCAAAACCTCGTCTCCTTTTTTACCCGAAATCCAGAAAATCGACCCACCCAATCCCGAAAAATTTGTTACTCTGTTTTTTTTTTTACCCGAAATCCAGAAAAATCGACCCGACCCAAAAATCCACTACCCGTCTTCTCTTACTCTGTTTTTTTTTTCGGTTTCATGGCTTCACAGACCTCTCCGGCAATGTCCTCTCCGACCGTCCCTCTTACTTCGGAGGCAGTGTTAGTTCAAAAGCGAACTATTTCTCCCTACGACTTGACACCAAGTGACAATCCGGGACTGATTTTGTCTCAACCACTCCTCCGCGGCGACAATTATGACGAGTGGGAAATCAATCTACGACATGCATTGAAATCCAGGAAGAAGTTTGGGTTCGCAGACGGAAAAATCCAGAGGCCTCTCGTGGATTCTCCGGATTTTGAAGATTGGGAGACTAATAACTCCCTCGTGGTTTCGTGGATCAAAAACACGATCGAACCGAAACTTCGATCCGATGTGGCACATCGAGAGGATGCTTCTAAGCTTTGGGAACATCTTCGTGGCCGTTTTGCTGTCAAAAATGGCCCTCGCATTCAGAAGTTGCGATCTCAGCTTGCCCATTGTACGCAGCATGGACTCACCGTGGATGCTTACTACGGAAAGTTGAATCGGATTTGGCGCGACCTCCTTAACTCTCGGCCTCTACGGGTCTGCAAGTGTGGGAAATGCACATGCAATCTGACTGGACAACTTGAACAAGACCGTAATGAAGATCGTGTTCACGATTTTCTTATGGGTCTCGATGATTCAGTATTTGGTGTTGTACGATCAAATTTATTATCACGTGACCCTCTGCCTGATCTCGATACGACTTATAATCTGGTTTTGCAGGATGAAAGTACACATTCGCTTTCGAAGTCCCATGAATCTCAACCTTCTGCATCGGTTTTTGCTGTGAAGCAGGAAAACACAAATGTTCGTTTTTTGGGAGATGACAAGGCGAAACTGTTTTGCTCACATTGTCGTCGTTCCGGCCATGACTCATCCACTTGCTTTCAGATTCTGGGTTTTCCTGAGTGCTGGGGTGATAGGCCTCGTATTCGGATGGGGCGTGTTTCGCATTCCTCTGCTCCTGTTTCTAACCGTGGTCGTGGTATTCTCTCTTCTTCTCTTGTTTCTGTTGCTGGGCGTGGTTTTGGGCGTGGTTCGGCTCGTGTCAACGTTGCTCAGGTCGTTCCATCTCATACTTCCTATGCTCCAAGTTCTTCCACAGGACCTACGGAGTCACCATTTGTTGGAGTTACAGAAGCCCAATTGCACTCACTGATGGCTCTTCTTAATGCGTCGAAGATCGGCGCTACTGAGACTGCTTCTGGTACGGTTTCTTTTTCATCTTGGATTTTGGATTCGGGTTGTTCACATCACATGACTGAAGATAACACGTGTCTACGAGATGTCTCTCCGATGGAACCGTGTTCTATCATATTGCCGGATGGACGCGAGAGTGTGGCTTTTCAACACGGAAACATATCTCTGGGTCCTAATTTTCTCCTACGTGATGTGTTCTTTGTTGAAGAACTTACTCATAATCTGATATCCATTTCACAACTTCTTGAGCAACGAGACTGCTCGGTTGCATTCACTAATCGTTTGTGCGTCATTCAGGACCGACCTACCAGGACAGTGATTGGAGCGGGTGAACTTAAGGATGGCCTATATTACTTCCGAGGTGTAGCGAATGTTACGGCTGTACGGTCTCGTGAGTTGTGCTCCGTGGACACTTGGCATCGGCGGCTTGGACATCCGTCTTCATAGGTTTTGGGTTCTATTTCTGTTTTGGGTATTTCTAGACAACATAATTCTTTGAATAATACGTGCGATGCTTGTATTCGCGCCAAGCAAACTCGAGAATGTTTTCAGAAAAGTTCGAATAAAAGTATGTCTCTTTTTGAATTGATACACTGTGATGTCTGGGGTCCGTATCGAACGACTTCTTTTTATGGAGCTCGCTATTTTTTTACGATTGTCGATGATTATTCGCACGGTGTTTGGATATTTCTCATGGTTCATAAGAATGAAGTCACGACACATCTGCGCCAATTCCTCGCTAGGTCACTGACAATTTGGAGTCTCTGTTAAACGAGTTCGAACGGATAATGGTACGGAATTTACGAGTTTGGGTCGATATTTTTTGGATGAAGGAATTGTTCACGAGACATCGTGTGTTGGAACTCCTCAACAAAATGGACGCGTTGAAACGCAAACACCGTCATCTCCTTAATGTGGCTCGTTCGTTGCTCTTTCAAGCTCATTTGCCTANGGGGAAAGTGTTCTCATGGCGGCCCACGTTATTAATCGTACTCCAAGTCCTCTGCTCGAAGGATGCACTCCGTTTCATAAGCTCTACGGTTTGGATCCCGATTATGACCATTTACGAGTCTTCGGCTCATTGTGTTATGCACACAACTTACATACTCACGGAGATAAATTTGCCAATAGGGGTCACCGATGTATTTTTATCGGATATGCGGAAGGAAAGAAAGGTTGGCGTGTTTACAATCTTGATCGCGTCATTTTCTTTGTTTCTCGGGATGTCTCCTTTCGAGAAGATATATTTCCTTACGCTTCTACGTCTGCTCAAACAATATCTCCCGAAGGGTTAAGTCTTCCCTCTGTCTCTCAGTGGACTTGGCCCTCGGACGAAGCTCTTGGTTTTATCTCGGTACCGTCTTCGTCTGCATCTGCTACGGTCCCTCCTATTGCCCCTCCAGCTGATGTAACACGATCACCTGCTCCCATCACCTATGTTTTGACAACAACACCTATCGTTGATACACAGGTTTCCGCTCCGGTTTTCCCTCCTATTTTGTAGAATCATGTACCGACTAACGGCCCTCTGCAAGCTGTTGCGCCTTCTGGTTTCCAGATGGGACGGGGACAACGTGCAAAGTTCCCTTCGACACGACTTCGGGATTTTGTTTCACACACGATTCACATCACCCCCACCACATTATCTGATTCTTCCACATCGGCATATCCGATTACAGACTATGTTTCCTGCTCCAAATTCTCAGCAAAACATCGAGCTTTCTTGGCGGCGGTTACTGCCGGTTCTGAACCTCGTTCATACAAGGAAGCCTTACAAGATCCACGCTGGTTTGCTGCAATGCAAGAGGAGATACGAGCACTCGAACAAAATGAGACATGGACACCCGAGACTCTCCCGCCGGGCAAGAAAGCAATAGGCAGTAAGTGGGTATTCAAGATTAAGTATTGTTCTGATGGTTCAATTGAGAGATTCAAAGCTCGTCTCGTTGTTCTCGGCAACAACCAAGTGGAAGGAATTGACTACGAAGAGACATTTGCGCCGGTGGCCAAAATGGTGACGGTACGGTTATTCCTCGTGGTGGCATCGGCAAAGCAGTGGGAGGTTCACCAAATGGATGTTCATAACGCCTTTCTTCAAGGAGACTTATCGGACGAGGTCTACATGAAACCGCCTCCCGGATTTCCTCTATCGGATTCCTCACATGTATGTCGTCTTCGGAAGTCTCTCTATGGTTTGAAGCAAGCTCCTCGAAGTTGGTTTGCAAAACTTGCCCGATCGCTTCGCGATTATGGATTCCGATCTTCATCGTCAGATCACTCTTTATTTATATTCTCGGCTGGTGACATTCGCTTGCATGTGCTCATATATGTTGATGACTTGATCATCATAGGAAGCTCTCCGCTTGCGATTCAGGCTTTCAAAGACTATCTCAGTTCGTGCTTTCACATGAAAGATCTCGGCCAACTCAAGTATTTTCTGGGTCTTGAAGTTGCGCGTAATCCGACGGGTATCTATCTTTGCCAATGCAAATATGCGTTGGATATCATCTCAGAGGCAGGTTTGCTCGGGGCCAAACCGGCGGGGTTCCCTTTGGACCAGAATCATCAGTTATCTTTAGCATCTGGCGATACACTTCCTGATCCTTTACCTTATCGCCGACTTGTGGGCCGTTTGATTTACTTGACGATCACGCGTCCGGAATTATCCTATGTTTTTCATATCCTTTCGCAGTTCATGCAGGCACCTCGGCGTGAACATTGGGATGCAGCCTTACGTGTTGTTCGGTATCTTAAGACCAATCCGGGCCAAGGAATTTTTTTACGGGCTGCTAATACTCTTCAGCTTCATGCGTGGTGTGACTCAGATTGGGCAGGGTGCCCCTTGTCGAGGCGCTCGTTGACGGGTTGGTTTATTCATCTTGGAGACTCTCCCATTTCGTGGAAGACTAAGAAACAACACATTGTCTCTCGCTCTTCGGCCGAAGCGGAATATCGTGCTATGGCCATGACAACATGCGAGCTCGTTTGGCTAAAGGCATTACTTAGCGACATGGGTATTTCTCACTCTTAACCTGTTCATTTGTATTGTGATAGTCAGGCGGCGCTTCACATTACGGCCAATCCAGTGTTTCACGAACGCACCAAACACATCGAAGTTGATTGCCATTTTGTTCGTGATGCTTTTCTTGACGGCTTGATTCTACCGAGACATGTTTCTACTCACGACCAACTCGCGAACATATTCACGAAGGCTCTAGGCAAAAAGGAGTTCGACGATTTCTTGGCCAAGTTGGGCGTTTTGGATCTGCACGCACCAACTTGAGGGGGGTGTTACGGGATCTTCGGCTCATGATTGTGGGCATGATTGTTGGCCAATATATACGATCATATCGGGCGTATTTATTGTTGTATATTGCATTTTCCTTATTTGGTTTCAAACCTCTTTATATAAATTTTGATGTAAAATTATAGAATGGACAAGCGGGAATTTTTCCAAATATTTCATCTTGTGATAGATTAAAAACTCTTATTTTTTATTACTAGAAAAAAGAGAGATGTTAAGGAACTAAGTGTATTTGCAAACACAAGCAAGGAAAGAGGCTTGGGGGCTCACTTTCTTACAAAACCCACCCAAAGGAAAGCCCGTCGAGAGACAATATTTGTTACAATGTCTAAACTTTGCACATTCTCCTGCGAAGTACAACCATTCCTTTTCACCACTCTTCCCCGTCCCGCCACGGCCACTGCCCCTTTTAGTCGTTGCCGCCCCGGTTCTCACTTCCCAATTATCAAATCCACACATTATATAAATTATCACTACTATAAAAGGTCGATTTAAAAATAAATAATTATATCCTTAAATCATTTGAAAAAATATTATGAGATCTTTACATTTCCAGTAGCGTATATGCGATTTTTTGGATAAAAACAAATATCGAATTATAATTGAAAAAATAAAGATTACGTACTATTTTTGTATATAATAATGATCTTGGTTTGCATATGTTTTATACAATAAATGAAAATACGAAAAAATGGATAAGGTAAAATAACTTAGGAGTTTTATTTTCTTCTTCTATAAATACCTTGAAAGAGGAGAAGAAGAACAATGCATATGATGATGAACGAGAAGGAGATGAACTTCATGGCCATGGTTTTGTCTTAAGTGCTCCACTAATTCCCTATGCTTTTGATTATGGTCTTACTATGCTCTAACCACAATACACATATTATATATAGAGGGATTTTCGATTTTCATTTGATTTATTTTTCCATTACTATATATATATATGCCTAAATCCTTTATTTTATTCAAATAATTTAGTCCTAGAGTGTAGTGTATTATTTACTTTTATGTTTTGTACATGCAAATCTAGTCTAATAATCAATAATGGAATAAAGATACACAAATTGTGAAGTGTTATAATTTATACTCCACACACGTATATATGGATGTACAATGATATCTAGCTGCTGTTGATGTATATTGATTGTTATAGAATCCGTAAAACCAACAATAATAAATATATTGTTTTCAACGGATATAGTTAGACATTGAAAAACTACCATCGTTAAAAATTATTGATATATTTTAATCTATTCTAAAGGTTAATAACATTAATATTAATATAAATAAGATGTTTAAAGACATTTGAATATTATCAACATACGATATATATATTTAAAGATATTTGAATATTATCAAACATATATATAACATGAAAAAATCATCAAAAACACCAATGAATCATGATCAGTTTATATTTTGATAATGGTACGACTTTGCAATGATCGCCACCTATACTAATTGAATCAAATCAAATTCGAAGTGTTCTATAACACAAAAAAAAATTATTTTCACAAATAAAACTTAGAACTCATCAAAATCTAATTCGAATTCAAAATAAATCTAATCTTAATATATTTTTCATTCAATTAAGCTTTTTCAATCTGAAGTAACCCGAAATTTGACATAATTAAATAAAAAAATCTTAAAAGAGAAGCAAGATCTTAACTATTAGGTTTGGGAAGACTATGATGGCAATGCGCATTAGTAAAATGGAATAATTAAGACAATGGAGAAAATGGGTAGTTGGTTGCTTTGCAGAAAATTTGGGAGAGATTTCCGCACTATCTTGACGTTTCTAAGTCCACGTTTGACTTCCTCACAAATGGTTTTTACATCATTTAAATAATAATAATAACAATTATTATTATTATTGTTATTATTATTATTGTTATTATTATTATTATTATTATTATGACCTAACGAATGTTTTCTAACCAATCATTTTTTATTTTAAAAAGAATATTTTACTAAGAACTTTTTGATACCTAAATCATCTCTTCTACATGAAATATCAGGTGTTGATGTAAATTCGAATGACATAAACCACTCAATTCTAATTGTGAAGATTCGAATTCGATTTAATATTGTTGTTTCACATTTTTTACCAAAGGAATCAATCTCGAGAGATGAAAAAAGATTTAAATAAATCGATTCACTCAATTCAAATTACTTCTACTAATTATTTAGAAATGAAAAGATATCAAAATTCTTTAGATATTATAAAATGATTTAATATTCTAACAATAAATATAGTGGCTCCTCGAAACTCTTATTTATATATATATATATATATATATATATGAGTTACAACTTATGGAGAAAAATAAACTTCAACATATGTGCAAGAGGAAAAGAGCAACACATAGGAGAAGAAAAAGGTAGCAAAAAACAGGAGAAAACAAAGGTGTCTTTCTTGAGTATGATGTGGCAACTGATGAAGCAGCTGACGAAACAGCTGAATCTGTGAAGTCAAACGTCTGTAATGGAATGCAGGTGCATAAGAAGAATTTTGTTTCATCAACAATCCTAACAACTCTACAGCTGGATAATTCCTTTACGGTTTTAGGGAATTAGTTTGAAATTTAGAAGATTCTAGAAGACAATTTAAAGATATAAATACATTTAATTAGTTATTAATGAGTACAACGAAGAACAATAGTTCAGGAGCACAATGTTCTGAATACACTGTTCCTTTCATTTTTGTTCATATGGTATCGAGCCTTTTAATCCTTTTTAATGGCAAATCAACCAACAATTTTTCCGTTTATGTTCCATATCAACATTTCAAATTTTGTAACAATTAAACTTATAGATACAAATTATGTGTTCTGGAAAACCCAGATCGAATCACTCCTTCGAAGCCAAAAAATTTTTGGGTTTATTAATGGTGAAGTTCAACAACCAAAAGAAATGATCACTGTAGATCAAGATGGTAAACAAACAAAGACTTCAAATCCAGTATATGATTCATGGTTACAAACAGATCAGTTAATTAAATCATGGATCATTGGAACACTTTTAGAAGATGTGTTTGGCCATGTTGTGGGACTGGATTCAATCTTGAGGTATGGACTACTCTTGGAAACCATTTCAATAAAAAATGAGTAGCTCGAAAATTTAATTTACTTACTTCACTCCAAATGCTAACCAAAGATGGCAGAACAATAGCTGAATACTCGCGGGAATTTAAGGGAATCTGTGATAAACTCAGCTTTATTGGTAAACCAATTCCAGATCCGATGAAAATTTTCCGATTACTTCAAGGTCTTGGTAAGGAGTATAAGGCATTTACCACTGTTATTCAAACCTCTATGCATCGACCACCTTGTCCTACCTATGATGATGTAGTTTCTCCACTGATAAGTCTATCAGTAAACAATATTCACAGTTCACCTACAATTACTCCTCACTTAACCTTTTAAGCACAGACTAATACAGCATGTCATAACGACTCTTATTCAAACTATGAAAGAAGAGGATGTTATTCTCCAAGAGGAGGAAGATATCATGCATCTAGAAGTAGAGGTAGCTTCAGTTCTAGAGGAAGAGGTTTCACTTCTCAGGTTTATTCTTCCAATTCTCAAAATCAGTCTAACCATAATTCAGCAAATAGATCCCATCAAACTAATAGACCACTATGTCAAATCTATGGAAAGTATGGTCATGAAGCTCTTAGATGTTGGCATCAATTTGATAATTCTTTTCAATGTGAAGATATTCCACAGGCTTTGATAGCTAATCATCTCACTAATCACAGAGGCACTGAGTGGTTTCTTGATTCAAGAGTTTCTGCTCATATTTCTGATTCTGTTGCTAAATTACAAGTTGCATTACCATATTCTGGACAAGATAGTGTCATGGTGGGAGATGGATCGTTTCTACCTATTTACACATTGGATCCACAAATTTGAATACATATGAAGGTAAATTCACTCTTAAAGATGTACCAATTGTTCCAACAATTACTAAGTCTCTACTGTCTGTTTTAAAATTTACCTCAGATTACCCTTGTTACTTTGTATTTGACTCAAGTGGGGTTTAAATAAAAGACAACCTCACAAAGAATGTTCTAACTCAAGGAACTAGAAGAAAAGGAATCTATGTTCTGGACAATGTTGATCTCAAAGTCTTTTACTCAATAAGGCAGAGAACAACAAGTTTTTCCATCTGGCGTTAGAGGCTTGGACATGTTCATGCTCAGATTATGCAGTTACTTAGTAGTAGCAATGCCATACGAATGAATAAGATGAGTTCCACTTTGTGTGAGTCTTGTCAGCAAGGCAAAAGTTCTAAGTTGCCATTTCTACCATCTGTTTTTCAATCAAAAGAACCCTTAGAAAGAATGCACTATGATCTTTGGGGTCCTGCACCAATTTCCTCTATACAAGGATTCAGATACTATGTCATCTTTATTGACAATTTTTCTCAGTATTGTTGATTTTATCCATTACAAAGGAAATCAAAATTTACTTCAGTGTATCCCATGTTTTAGAAGCTTGTTGAGAATCAATTTAATAAGCGAATACAAGTGTTTCAAAGTGATGGAGGTGGAGAGTTTTGCAGCAAAGAATTTTTAACCTGTTTAGCAAATTCTAGAGTAAAACACTTAGTCTCTTGTCCATCAACTCTTGAACAGAATGGTCTTGCTACACGAAAGCATAGACATATAGTTGAATTGGTGTTATCCATGTTTTTTCAAGCCAGAATTCCATTGAAATAATGGGTTGAAGCCTTCTTCACTGCAAATTTTCTAAGTAATCGGCTTTCAACCACTGCTCTGTATAAGGTTAGTCTTTATACACAGCTATTTGACTTAACTCTAGAGTATTCTGCATTAAGGGTTTTTGGTTGCTCCTGTTATCCATGTCTCAGACCTTTTAGACAACACAAGTTTGAGCCATGTTTCTTAAAGTGTGTGTTTTTTGGCTACAATGAAAAATGCAAGGGTTATAGATGTTTGTTTCCTCCAACTAAAAGAGTATATATCTCTTGTCATGTGCTATTTGATGAAGAACGATTTCCATTTCAGGTTTCCTATCATTCTTTGGTTCCATCTTACACTTCTCCATTGCTTCAAGCTTGGCAGAAGTCTCACATTCCTATTTCTCCTATTTCATTTGCTTCTACATAGATTACTCAACCATATTTTCAACTTCCTTTGTCTGTCCTAGAACCTCCTCAACCAACTATTTCAGATTAACCTCCTCAACTTCCTTATTCTCCTGCTACAAATGAAATCAGCATACCACATTCAGATCAACCAACCATTTCTTCCTCACACATTACTCCCATTTCCCAGTCTCCTACTAGTGCCACTCAAAACCATAATATTCATCCTATGGTAGCTAGGAAAAAATCAAGAATCACTAAACCAAACATCAAATATGATCTTTTATCATCTACCTGCATACCAACAGAACCTAAAATTATAACCACTAGTCTGAAACATCCTAGTTGGTTTGCATCAATGGAACGTGAGATGGAAGCCTTGAGAATGACTGGAACTTGGGCGTTAGTTCCTTACAGACTTGATATGAATGTCCTTGGATGCAAGTGGATTTTTAAAACCAAACTAAATGCAGATGGTACTCTAAATACACTCAAAGCAAGACTTGTAGCCAAAGAATTTCATCAAGAAGAAGGGGTTCATTTTGTAGAAACATACAGTCAAATAGTTAAAATAGCTACAATTCATATTATTCTAGATCTTGCCAAAGTTAAAGGATGAAACATTATGCCATTGAATGTGAAGAATGCATTTTTACATGGTGATTTACAAGAAACAATTTTTATGCATAAACCTCTTGGATTTAAAGACGCTCATCGACCTGATCATGTTTGTTTGCTGAAAAAGGCTTTGTATGGTCTTAAACAAGCACCTAGAGTTTGGTTTGATAAGTTTAGTTCATTCTAGCTTGATTTTGGATTTTTTGTGCAGTGGAACAGATCCTTCTTTGTTTGTTTACAGACATGAGGAAGACTTGTTGATTTTATTACTCTATACGACAATATTATCCTCACTGAAAATTCAACACAGCGTCTTCAACAGCTAGTTCAATCTTTGGGAACCAAGTTTTCTATGAAAGACCTTGGTTCTCTTCATTATTTTCTTGGAGTTCAGGTGCAGACACATGTTGCTCGTATTTTTTTACATCAGACTAAGTATGATGAAGAATTGATAATGAAAGTAGGGATGCAAATGTGTAAGTGACAATTAACACTTCTTCCTCAGAAACAATCAAAAATGGATTCTGAAAAATTGAATGATCCAAGTAATTTTAGAAGCATTACAGGAGCATTACAGTATTTAACCATCACAAGACCTGATATCAACTATGATGTTAATGTTTTTTGTCACAGGATGCATGATCCAACAAATTCTGATTATGTTTTGCTGAAAAGGATTATATGTTATGTCAAAGGAAAAATTACAATGTGCATTCATCTTCATTCTCATAGTACTTTTCATCTTCATGCCATGTTCTTCTACACCACGATCTACTACAGGATATTGCACCTTTCTTAGCAGAAATATCATCTCTTGATCTGATAAGATGCAGCCAATTATCTCTCACTCTTCTACAAAGGCTGAATATAGAGCACTTGCTGCAACAACAGCTGAATTGACATGGATTTCATTTATTCTTCGGGATATTGGTATTTCTCAAGTTCAACAATATGTTCTTCACTGTGATCTTTCTGCGGTTTACTTATCTACTAATCATGTTTTTCATGAAAGATTGAAGTATATAAAGCTTGATTATACCACTTTGTTCGTGAGAAAAATGCTTTGGGGTCAATCTTAACAAAGCATATTAGTAATCAGCATCAAGTTGCCGATATATTTACTAAGTCCTTGTCTCGCCATCAATTCGAAGTTTTACGTACCAAACTTGGTGTCACATTAACACCGATTACCAGTTTGAGGGAGGCTATGAGAGCTACAACTTATGTTCAACACAGAGGAGGAAAAGGAACTCCAACTTGTGTGCAACTAAGGGTGTTAACTGGGTTGACCCAGCCCAACCCAGCCCAACTCATCATGGATTGAATTATTTTGAGGTCACCCCAGCCCAGACCATATTTAAAATCGGTTGAAATTTTTCAAACCAGTTTAGACCACTAAAAACTGCGGGTTACATGGGTTGACCCGTGGGTTGAAGTTTTTTGTTTATAATTGTATAATAATTAATTAATAAAATATCAAAAAATCATAAATAATTCAAATAATGTCTAAAATGTTAAATAAAAATATCTAAATATGTTAAAAATATTAAAACATAAAAATAATTCATAAACAATATAGAAAATCCAAATAAAAGTTTAAAATTCTAAGTAAAAATATTTTGTCTTTAATCTTTATGTTCTTCATTATCCATACATATAAAAAAACAAAAATAAATACATAAATCAAAATAATATATTAGACAAAATTATAAATAAAAAAAAAGATATATTTGAAATTATAATAACTTCTTCGTCATCCTTAAAACCATGCATTCAAGAACGAGAACAAAGTAAAGCTTGCATATTTTCTCGAAGAAGTCGACTTATGTATTTGTTCAAAATCCGAAAACCAATATCAAACGATGATTCAGAAGTAACAATAGTAATAAGAATGCTTAGCACATCATGTATGTCAACTCACTGTATCGATGTTGATATCCTTCCAATAGCTAGAGGCATCCAAATCGAGGTAATTCGACATTCTCAATTTCTCTTCATCCAAATATATATCCAAAAGTGATTTGCCTTCTTCTTCATTCGTCTTAGAAATATCATCAAATTCATAGAGATCCTATAATGATAATAACTTCAAATCGAAAAAATAAATTATATTAAAAATATAAATATTAAATTTAAAATATAAACAAAGTAGAAAACTTACGTAGAGAATACCCAAATATTAGTTTTGTTAACTTGCAAAACAAAGTTGAGAAAAAATAATAAAAAATATTATAAATATATTTTATTACTATATATATTAGATATATATATTATAATATATGTAATATATTTTTAGTTTTGGCTCGGGGTTAACCCGTAGTCCATATGGGTTAGCCCATATGGGTCGACTAAAATTTTAGTCCAACACATTAGCCCATTTTATATATGGGTTAAAAAATTCAACTCAGACCGCACTTATACGGGTTGGGTTAAGGTCAATCCGTGGATTGATGAATCATTTAGCACCCCTATGTGCAACACAGAGGAAAAGAGCAACACATTGGAAAAGAAGAAGGTGAGCAAAACAGAGGAGAAGACGAAGGTGTCTTTCTTGAGTATGACGTGCAGCTGATGAGGCAGTTGAATCTGTGAAGTCAAGCGTATGTAACAGAATACAGGTGCAGGAGAAGAATTCAATTTCATCAATAACCCTAATAACTCTACAGCTATAGTTGGATAGTTATTTTATGGCTTTAAAGAATTAGTTTGAAATTTAAAAGATTCTGGAAGAAAATTTGAGAATATAAATACATGTAATTGGTTATTGATGAGTACAACGAAGAAAAACATTTCGGGAGCACAATGCTCTGTTTTTCAGAAAATTGTTCCATTCATTTTTGTTCATAATATATATAGAAAAAAAGTCTTTTAGATAATCATATATATAAAAGAGAGGTTTTTTTCAACCTCCTGGTGCTGCCACGTCAGCCGGAGAGAGAAAAACCCCTCATTGTATTCAGAATTTCACTGCTTCCCGTTCCATCTCTGTCTCTGCCTCTTCCTCTCCCTCAAGTTAATGAAACCCGTTCCCCTCCCACCGGATATTTCTTGCCTCTCCCTTTTCCTTGGAGTTCGCCATTTCTCTCTCGCAGGGGGGCGACAAGAAGGACAGAAGTTCGAGCCGTCGGCGCCCTCAGCTGACGTGGGAAGGAATCAGCGGGAACAGGACCGCCAACGGCAGTGCAATCACAGCTCTCTTCAACCTGCTCATGGCTATATTGATCGGTTTCAGGTCAAATCGGAAGTTAGTGATCCATGTTCCCCTGCCGCCTGGTATTTCTTTCCTCTCTCTTTTCCATAGAGCCTTCTTTTCTCTCGCTGGGGGCGACAAGAAGGCGCAGGGGATGGCGTGCAACGGGCTTCCCGTTGGGCAAGAAAGCATTGGTGACAAGGCGACGAGAGGGCGAGTCCAGCGAGGAGACGTGATTTACTGTAGGGTTGGCTTCCCCTTTCTCTCTCGCAGGGGGGCGACAAGAAGGACATGATTTCGAGCCGTCGGCGCCCTCGGCTGACGTAGGGAGGAAAAAACGGGAACATGACCGCCAACAGCAGTGCGATCGCAGCTCTCTTCAACTTGCTCATGGCTATATCGATCGGTTTCGGGTCAAATCGGAAGTTAGTGCTCCTCGTTCCCCTGTCGCCTGGTATTTCTTTCCTCTCCATTTTCCATAGAGCCTACCTTTCTCTCGCAGGGGGCAACAAGAAGGTGCAGGGGATGGAGTGCAGCGGGCTTCCCGTTGGGCAAGTAAACAGTGGTGGCAGGGCGTCGAGAGGGCGAGTCCAGCGAGGAGACACGATTTGCTGTAGGGTTGGCTTCCACTATTTTGGTTCGTTTCGTAGGAAGGATCAATGGTGGAGAATGGTGAGCATTCGTACACCATGATTTGGATCCTGGAAGCTGTTTTTTTAATGTCGTTGTTGCATTGCAGAGTGAGTTGTGATTATATTTTCCGTTTGTTTTGCTTTGATTGACATGAAGCCTGCTTTTCCGTCTGCGTAAAGACAAAGATTCAGGAGGAAACAAAAAGGCGAAGGTGATGGAGTGCAGCGGGATTCCCGTTGGGTAAGTAAACAGTGGTGATAGGGCGATAAGAGGGCGAGTCCAGCGAGGAGACTGGATTTTCTGTAGGGTTGGCTTCCTCTACTTTGGTTTGTTTCGTAGTAAGGATCAATGGTGAAGAATGGTGCGCATTCGTACACCATAATTTGGATCATGGAATACGGTTTTTAATGCCACTATTGCATTGTAGAGTGCGTTGTGATTATATTTTCTGTTTTTTTTTTTGCTTTGATTGAACCGAAGCCCGCTTTCCATCTGCGTAAAGACAAAGATTCATCGCCAATCATGCCGGAACCACTATTTACTTCTAGGTCCTCCACTGACACTTCTTTCACCATAAAAGTTTTGTTGTTATATCCAGGCTTTGCATTATTAAATTCATCTGGGTTTTTGAGGTTTAGTGTTTCATGTGGCTAAAAGCTAATGATACAATATTAAGCGTATGGATGCGGTCAGCGGGCTTCCAGTTGGGCAACAAAACAGTGGTGAAAGGGCGACGAGAGGGCGAGTCCATCGAGGAGATGCGACGATAAAATATTAAGCGCATGGATGAGTGCAGCGGTCTTCCCATTGGGCAACAAAACTGTTGTGACAGGGCGCCGAGAGGGCGGGTCCAACGAGGAGACGCGACAAGCGAGGCTTGGCAAATGCATGGATGGAATTCCCATTAATATTGCTAGTTAGCCACGTTCGTTTTCTTTTTCCATGTTCTTCTCGATTTGCTGTAGGGTTGGCTTCCTCTACTTTGGTTCGTTTCGTAGGCCGGATCACTGGTGAAGAATGGTGAGCATTCGTACAACAGGATTTGGATCCTCGAAGACGGTTTTTAATGTCGCTCTTGCATTACAGAGTGAGTTGTTATTATATTTCCCGTTTGTTTTCCTTTGCCTGAACTGAGATCTGCTTTCTCGTCTGCGTAAAGATAATGATTCATCTCCAATCATGACGGAACCGTCGGTTACTTCTAGGTCGAGCGCTGACGCTTCTATCACCATACAAGTTTTGTTGGTATATTCAGGCTTTGAATACTTAAACTCATCTGGGTTTTGAAGTTTTAGGGTCTCATGCGGCTAAAAGCTAATGATGAAATATTAAGCGCAGGGATTAGGGCAGCGAGCTTCCGGGAGGGCAACAAAACAGTGGTGCCAGGGCGACGAGAGGGTGCGTCCAGCGAGGAGACTCGACAAGCGAGGCTTAGAAAATGTAGGGATGGAATTACCATTGATATTGCCGGTTAGCCACGTTTGTTTTCTTATTCCATGTACTTCTCGATTTGATGTAGCTCCTTTTCTTTGGTTCCTTTCGTAGGAAGGAACAATGGTGAAGAATGGTGAGCATTCGTACAATAGGCTTTGGATCTTGGATGTCAATTTGAATATAATAGGTGTTTTACATGGATTGGAAGATCTTCCATGGAGATCCAATTACACGTAATTCAACTAAGCGGAGGTACCGATTTCGCTGTTTTTAATGTCTCGGTTCTTTGAAATTTCTTTTAGTCTTGAATTGCATTCATTGTTAATCTCACGCTTAACCAATGAGTCACACTATTGGATTCTCATATATACCGCACAGTAAAATAACTAATATACCTCCTACCATCATGTCGCCTCAACCGCATTTCAGGCCACAATGTAAAGTTGGCAGAAAAGCTTCTACTCCCTCATGCGATTTTCGAACTTCCAGTTGTAAGTCTCATCGACCTCTATATGTTTCTCCTCCATTCAAATGAATCATTTCTACCGGTCGGCCTCAGCCTTGCAGGTAACAACGCATTGTTAATGCCTCCTTTGATGTCACCTATATCTGAAGAAGGAACTGATACATGTGATAAATCTAATGCTTATGTTTTACATCATGGATTTTTTTGTGCTGTAAAAAAAGAAACTAATACGAAGAGTTACTGTTTTGTGATGAGGCCAGTTGATACATTTTTTGCTTACTTCCTTCTGGGTGTGTAGGGATTAAAAGGTATGTTTTCTTCCACCGCCAATTCTTGGAGTCGATGAACCTCCAATGAACTATCTTTGAATAACTGTATCCCAAATGATATGGAAGATCGAAACTGCTATAATTGTCAAATATATTTCAGAACAAGACACACGAAGAGTTCCTGTTTTTGTGATGATGCCAGTTGATACATTTCGGTGAGATGCTTTTGGGTGTGTAAGGATTAAACGGTATCTTATGTTTCGCTTCCAATTCTTAATGTCAGTGAGCTTTCTTTTTTAGATTCCGATTTAGTTAATTCTTTCCCTTCAGGTTCTGAATGCCAATTTAAAAAACTACAGTATTGAATCAGTATAGAACTGCTATATTCGGGTTCTGTAAGATGTTGGGTGCTATTCTGACTAGCATTGCATCAGTGATGCTGTGCACATCACGTCCAATGATATTGGTGACCGATTAGAGTATAGTAGGTGTTGTTACATGGGTTGGAATATCTTCCATGGAGATCCAATTACAAGTAGTTCAACCAAGAAAAGGTACCCATTTCACTGTTTTTTTCTCAGTTCTTTGAAATTTCGTTTAGTTTTGAATGACCTTCATTGCTAATCTCAGGCTTAACCAAGAGCCATAATGAGTTTCCCAGTTGGATTCTCATATATATTGCACTGTAAAAAAACCTATTATAACTCCTACCATCATGTCGCCTGATCTCAATCTTCTTTCTAGCTTCTAAAACAAAGTAATTTCAAAGCTTCCCCACAGAAAAACTATTATAACTTGAAAGCTTCTAAAACAAATATTAATGAACCATGTCCTTAATCACCGTCGAACCAAGCATGCCTCATTCTCCAAAAGTAGGTCACAGGTAATTAGTTTTTCCTATTCTTTATTATATAGTGCCACGAAATATTTACATAGATAATTTTCATGTGCCGATGCAAGCTTTCTTCTGAACTTGGATTTATCTGCTAATAATAGGTGGGATTAGCCGACAAATTGACGTATACATAAAATGGGCAGTAAACGGTTTGTTTTACGTTCAACCTATGAATTCTTAATTCCATCTGGAATTCTTCTTTTACAGTCTGGTGTTGCCCTCCACTCAACACCATCATTTAACAGAAATATTAGAAAGGGACGTGGGGGCACTAGCGCCTCGGCAGCTACCCTTTTAGATCAGGCTCAATCATCAACTACCAAGTAAGGTCAGCATCTTTTACGGCTTGCACATAGCATGTGTTAATCTAGGTGGAGCCTGGTAAATACTCAAATGAATGTAGATAATGAAATAGGTTGTCGGAAACTACAGAACCCACGCAATACTCTTAACAAAAAAATAAGTAGCATATAAACCCTCTTGGTTGAGATCCAGTTCAAAAGTTAAACATTATGCAAAAAACTTAGGACCGTGAGAGTATCCATGATTGCAATGTGTATTGAGTGGAGTGTCTTATGCATCACATTTTGAACAATTCCTTCGGACCAGTATGATTGCTTTTAATGCTTGCATTGTATGGATTGTGGTGGAATCAACTTGTGATGCCGCTTTTATTTAAATGATATAGTTATCTATAAGCTCATAGTGAGGCAATGCGCCGCTTCAAATGAATAGCGGAATCTGCGGCAAATCCTTCTGCATATCTGCCTTACAACTACATCAAGGAAGAGACTTCACGGTTTTTTACAAAGTAGAGCAAAGATATTGGCATCCAATGGTTAATTCGAGAAAGCAGACATGGGCAAGGAAGCATTCGTTGAATTCGTTTGCCGCCGGTTTGC